>CM031711.1:0-370000 GCA_018466805.1 Hippocampus abdominalis
ATCCTGAAGCCCAAATGAACATTAATTTGATCATACAACTCATTCCTATGGAGAAAGGTGAACATTTAAAAAAAGGTGCTCAGCTCGGCCTGGGAATGCATTTGGAGCAATAAAAGCTCAAAGTGGCTGTCACACCTAAACAAAAGCACTTATGCACAGATTATAACATGTATTTAGCTCGGGTTCACATCCTGAAGCCCAAATGAACATTAATTTGATCATACAACTCATTCCTATGGAGAAAGGTGAACATTTTTAAAAAGGTGCTCAGCTCGGCCTGGGAATGCATTTGGAACAATAAAAACTCAAAGTGGGTGTCCGGCCCACTTGACATCTACCGAGGCCGTATGCGGCCCACAATGTGAAATTAGTTTGACACCCCTGTGCTAGGCGCTCATGGAGTGCTGTAAGTTTATTTCGCCAGTAGGGCGGACCATGTCCGGGCCTGGTGCTGTTCAGTTTTTCACATCTGAGACTTTTTGCTGTATGTCTGCCACTGTTATGGTAACTGGGTTCTGTTCAGGGAGGTTGCTGCGCCTCCTTCTCCCGTATGCCTTTCAAGTACCTTTCAGTTTCCAGTCTTGGTGGGTCTGCTCTGCTGTTAGAACCCTGCCACTGAGTGTACACTTGCGCAGGTTGTGTTGCGAACAGCCTGTGTATTCGTATGGCCTCATTCTCTTTCATGTACCTCTTTAGGCGACTGGACAAGGCTTGGAGCCTTTGTTTGGCAGTTTCGAGTGCTTCAGGTGTGGTCATCTGGATGTACCGCTCGGGTATCGGCCTCTCTGGGCCTCCGTCAATTGACTCACATATTTCCGAGCCGTCTTGATCGTAGCCTCCAACCGGCTTTTCCATATTGGGTAACGTATCTCATGGCTCCCATGGTTGCTCTTAGAGCCAAGCATCTCTAGGATCACTGATGCTGAAGCGTAAATCAGCTCATTGGTTTCTCTGATCGTTGCGGTAGGGATCGCCCTCAGTGTGTCATTGTTTCCATGAGACTTTCAGGTGGTACTTCACATAGCCGTTGTAATTGGTTTCTATGTTGCCCAGCTTTCATTCTAGCCATGATCTTAGCTTTCAGGACAGTTGCTGCCTCGCTCAGCATTTCATCCATTGGGGCTGGCCTCCCAATATCATCTGCATTCATTGTGGCTTGGCTCCCAATCTCTGGTATGACCTCCTCCTCTGATCTGGCAGCCTGCGGCCCTTCATCATGGAATCTGCGTTGTACCTCATCAATCTCAAGTTGTGACAGCAATTGCCGTTTGTGGATGTTGGAACACTGAGCTACTAGCTGTTTCGTGTTCAACCATGACTGTGGGTTTCGAAGTAACCATTCAGCCCGCATTCTCTGCATGTAGAGGGGTTACATGCAGAGAATGCGGGCTGAATCTAGGGTTGCTTAAGTAGTAGCATTCCAACAGAGCCATATTATCGCATCTCGCCCATCTCCGCTTTGTTCCAGTAGCCCATTTTTCATCAAGGTGCTCGAGTTCCCCAGCACCTGACGCAGACCTTGCTTGGCCAGGTGACGTCTGAGCCGACATGTCATTCGGTTCCGGCCCGCAGGCCGTATGTTTGACACCCTGATTTATATGGTTTCCCAAAATTTGTAACGGCCCTCCAAGGCAAACCGTAACTACAATGTGGCCCGTGACAAAAATGAGTGTGACACCTTTGGTTTCGGGCTTCATGATGTTTTAAGACAAAAGTTAATGAATTTTCTCACAGCACTGTTCAAGTCAAGTACAACTTTATTGTCAAATGTGCTGTTGCCATGGAATTGTGGAGTTTTGTCAAGAAAAGACTACTTTTGAGGGCCTAAACCATAGGTGTCAAACTCAGGTCCTCGTGGGCCGCTGTCCTGCATGTTTTCCAAGTCTCCCTGTTGCAACACACCTGATTCAAATGAGCAGGTTCAATGTCAGGCTTCCGCAGAGCTTGTTGATGATCTGATCATTTGAATCAGGTGTGTTGCACCAGGGAGACTTGGAAAACATGCAGGACAGCGGCCCACGAGGACCTGAGTTTGACACCTATGGCCTAAACTGACACGAAAACCTATGGCAAACCTATCAGTCCTGGCTACAAAATCAATGTTTGATTTGTCATATTTTTAAAGTGGCTTAGTCGCACCTCGACAACATTTCAACAAAGCAGACCCGGTTTGTTTTACCTGAATCTATTAACAGCTGGTGGTCTATGGGACAGCCCAAGAGAAGGCACATGTTAAACACGGATTCCGCGTTTTTCTCAAACATTTTGTGCATGCAACACTTTTTTTTTCTTTTCTACCCCCCCTCCCAATTTTGTGGGACGAATAAACGTTTTCTCAAAAAAGATAACCTTGATTTGTCCCAATTTTTTTTTTTTATAGCGAGGTCACATCTTGAAGAAGCCCCCCTAGATTTTTTTCTTATTGCCTTTCATATTAATGAAAAGCAAAGCTTTTATTTTCCCCACCGCTGATATTTTTGCCTGGTCTTAACATTTGTGATAACTTCTAAAACATGGCATACATCTCATGCTTGCCATAATGATCATTTTATTCGTTATGTTGGTTTTTTTTCCATAAAATGGCTCAGTAGCCTCCCCTCGAAAATATGAGTCAGCTCCGAGGCAGTAACACGTTTAAAAAAAACATTTTGTGGAAAACTTGTCAAAAAAATGTCTAAACTGTATTTAAGAGGTTTATTAGGCCATTTCCTCCACCTTGCCAGTACCCCAAAGTGTCTCAAGCAACAAAGACCCCTCATTTCTTGCAGCTCTCGTACAGACGACCCGACCCCCCCCCACCCCCCCACCCCCCCCCACACACACCCCTCTGAGTAAATACCTGAAGAAAGAACGTTATTATTCATCCAAGCAAATATTCTTCAGTGGCTTTATTAGTGATCACTGATAACAGAGGTTGGCAGCACTGAGCAGTCATGTTAGAATCACCTCAACTGCTGTTCACATCACAGCGAGCAGACAGGAAGCGGCCGTCAGCTGGGAGCTTCCGATCTAGCCACGGCGGTGACGTCACATCAGCCTGACGTCCCTCAGCAACACGTCATGCCACATTCTTAGTGCTGTAATGCTTTGCAGGTCTGCATCCCTGTAAATGAACTCCAGCTGGTGGGCACCATCGATGGTCACGTGGAAGCGGTCGATGTCACACTGGATGATCATCTGAATGACATGCCAGTACGGTGAATGACACAGCTGGCCGAGAATGCTTTCACCAGTCAATGACTTTTTCCTGTACATCGCTACCCTCCAAAAATGGTGAGTTGCAGCTGGCTAAGAACTCATAAACCAGTCACATAATTTTCCGAAAAAAACAACAACAAATTAAAAAAACAACTGGTTGTCTGTCCGCGTCCGTGCACACAAAGAGCAAGGTTGTCGTGGCTATTGAAAATGGACAACCTCTCAAAAACCAAAATTGAAGATATTGCGGTCATGGAGATTCCGTAGAACGATCCAGTGATTTCTGACCTCAAAATCGTGGCCGGGTTCGAAGGGGAAGGAGGCCACCTCTTTCTCCTCGACGCTTTTGGTACCATCCAGGTCAGAGCTCATCATAATCGTTTTCTCGTTGATGCGAACGCCCAAGTGCAGCGCCGTGTCGTTGGCCATGGCCAGCTTGAAGATTAGCCTGCAATATTCATCCATTCACTGTCTTCAATCCGGATAAACAAGTTGTCACGGTAACATCGTTCTTTGTCGGGGGTGTGGCCAGGTACCTCTCAGCCATCGGTTTGGCTCGTCCTCTGACGGCAAGGCTCCTGCCCACGCTGAGCAGCCCCAAAAGGTCGACTCTGAATCCGAGCTGCGCAAACACAATTTTCAAGGGTAATCAAATAAAATTTGGAAGAAATGAAATGCAAATGATGTGGAACTGTTAAGACGCTGAAACCCGAGTGCTTGTACTCCGTCTGAACAAAATGCCCGTCATTATTCAGAAGTCACGCCAGAAATCCCCCACTCACCGGATGAGACGCCACAAGAAGTTTGCCTAAGCCTTTGATGTCATCAGGCACGTGCGTCAAAGAAGAGTTTTCACTCCAGTTACCTGGTCCTGATGTTGGCAGCGGGGGGGGAGGACAAGTGGGAAGACTGGGACAGGTAGTCATCGGAGGATGAGTCGGACAGGTCAGAGGGGGAACAGGAGGGCAGGTGGTAGGAGGGGCACACGTAGCACAATGACACTCAGGACAACTACAAGTAGGACACGGCCTCTTGGGACAAGGACACTTATCACAGGTACACGCAGGACATGTACAGGTACAAGGGGAGCCACAGCCTGCAGGAAAGGAAGTTCGGTTGAGCGCACACATTCCCAAAGATGCCAAGTACGTGACGCATTCATGACTCGCGGAAGATACAATGAAGCCATGAGTGATACGAATAACAATTTATCTTCAAAACACTGCAGTGAATAAAGATCATTCTATTTTAAGAGACAAAAATAGTTTCTTCCACTCTGCTCGATGGCTGATTGATTCAGACAGCACATTAATGATCCTGGGGTAACTGAAAAATGGTCACCTTCCTACTTTTGTTTTTCTTTTTTGGTTCTGTTTGTGGCCATGCGATTCGGCAGAGGGGTGGTGGGCACCCTAAAAAAATCAACTACTTTCCTTAACACCTTGAACAGACGGCTGATGAAACGAACAGTACAAACAATGTATAATTGCTTTCTTGACTGACTTGAGCTGAAAAAAGCTAATTAATTTTAAAGGGGCCGTTTCATCCTTCCCATTTTTTTTTGGATCAAATCTTTGGAGACCCCTGGTGTATACATGACAGACTTGCAGAATATATCCTATGAAAGTTAATACAAAAATATCGACTGGTAAAGAAGACTCTTCTCAGGTACCAGGCATTTTTTTTTCTCTTCCATACTTACACATGACAGAAGACACGAACAAGCTGAGCACGCAGGCCATCAGCATAAGTGGCGACATGGTGACTGCTACAGCGGTCCCTCACGAGGAGAAGAGATACACTCTGGTCAGGTGGAATGACTCTTCTGGTCAGGTCGAATGACTCTTCGATGTGATGAAGCCAGCAGGCTTGTCTGCCGAATTTAAGCACAGCTCACGGAACAACATCAAGAGTTGAAAGAAAAAGGGCTGCACTTTCAGTGAGCCATCACAAAGACGGGCACGCGCGGTGCTACAGGGGATTCAGCAGGGGCACTGCAAGGACACATCAAAGGTGCATACCAAAAACAAAGCGGTTGTTGTCGTCGTGAAATCGAAAGAAAGGGAAATGACTCCAGTAGAGCGTAACGTCCTGGCCTCTGTGCCGTACTTTAACTTGCAACATCAAGGAAGGCATTGTGCAACAATACGTTTCAACTTGATTTTGTATTTGCCCTTTGCCATGAGTCGAGCCATTTTACTGTCTTTGTTTTTTCATTGTTTTATGCATGATATTTGCTCCGTGTACGGCGCTTTGTATTCAGCGATGGTTGTTTTAAAGTGCTCTCTAAATACAGTTGAGTTGAGTAGAGGGAGGGGGTTCCAACAGACAAAGCCAGTGACCATAACAGAACACATTGAACACGTCACTCCCACCCATCCCCAATCAATTACAGACAGATGTAAAACTGTAGAGGTCAAACGACACCCCGCACGGGCCTTACCAAGCGTGAGTCGAGTGTTTGTAAATTCCAAAGTATGTCAAATATGTAAGTTGTAACATGCATTCACAACCCCCCATCCCCCCAAAAAAAACAGAGAGAGAGAGAGAGAGAGAGAGAGAGAGAGAAATGTGTCCCATAAGTCTCCATATATCGTGTATAACACAAAATATAGTTTTGTATGGTTGACAAAAACAGATTGTCGCAATCCAAAAGTTAAAAATTTCAGTTTTCTGAAAATAAATGCTTAGTAGACAATGCATGCACGGTGAAAGTAAGGACGCTCATGCTTATTCTTAGCCAATGATAACAAGTCAAGTCAGGTCAGGTCAACTTTATTGTCAAATGTACTTTATGTGCAACATACAGCACAGATCTCAACCACAGGAGAGAGGGAGGAGCCTCTTCGGTAACCCGTGCCACCATCAATACAACAGTTAACATAAGATGACAAAATAAAACAACCCAACTCATAAGACACACACAGTCATGCAATCTTCACGACTTTTTCTGCAAACACGATGAAAGAGGAGAGATTCAAAGTGTCCTTTCACCAGTCAGCAGGGGTGCCCATTACATCGATCGCGATCGAGCGGTAGATCGCGGACTGGTCCCAAAACGATCACGAGGGGTGTCGAGGCGGGGGGAAAAAAAACAACCAACCATTTATGTGTGTGTTTGTAGATGTTAGAATTATATTCTTTCATGTTAATGTACACTGCATCCAAATCAACCTATCAGTCTCATTTTCAGAAAAAGTATTTAAAAAATAAAATAAAATAAAGCAGGTAAATCTTTCACCCAGCGGGCACCCTGACATCAGTTTGATGTTGAATATCGGTTCAGATTTTGACTAGTGTGACAAATAGCCTTCAGAAGCACTTCGCTCCTTATGATTGTAACAAGGTCCGAACAAACTGTCCATCTCACATCCATGAGTCAATATAGTTGACACCAAAACAACACAGAGGCCCAAACTTTGGCATCCAATTGATATGATTTGCCGAATTGATGCCTCATATTCATTCATTCATATTAAGGCGGATGGGCTGACATATCGCTTTGCCCCGGTTCAACAATTGTCTGCGACAGAACTGACGAGGAAGAGAAAAAGAATATGCATCATCATTTACAGCACAGTCCGTCCGAACAAGATCAGTCCGCGGCTCCTCAGGACCTGCACTGACCAGCTGTGTGACATTGGCCAGCACATGTTCAACCTGAGCCTGAAGCTGGGCAGAGCTCCAGAGCTGTGGAAAACTTCGTGCCTGGTCCCACTGCCCAAGAACCCCCACCCTAAGGAGCTGAACAGCTACAGACCGGTGGCGCTGGCTTCTCACCTGATGAAGACGCTGGAAAGACTCGTCCTCGCCTACCTTCGACCGCTGGTGAGCTCGGCACTGGACCCGCTGCAGTTTGCCTATCAGCCTGGCCTCGGCGTGGAGGACGCCATTATCTACCTCCTGCACTCAGTGCTGTCACACCTGGAGAAGGCTGGGAGCACTGTGAGAGTCATGTTCTTTGATTTCTCCAGTGCCTTCAACACCATCCAGCCCAACTTACTGGGAGATAAAGTGCAGAACGCCGGAGTGGACCACCACCTCACAGCATGGATTACAGACTACCTCACAAACCGGCCGCAGTACGTGAGGGTACAGAGCTGTGAGTCGGACAGGTTTCTCTGCAGCACTGGAGAGCCGCAGGGGACTGTTCTGGCTCCATTCCTGTTCATCCTCTACACCTCGGACTTCAGACACACCACTCCAAACTGCCACCTTCAGAGGTTCTCCGATGACTCTGCGATTGTAGGCCTCATTACAGAGGGAGACGATCGGGAGTACAAGGGACTGACGAAGGACTTTGTGGACTGGTGCCAGCAGAATCACCTCCAAGATCAACCCTCGAAAAACTAAGGAATTGGTTGTGGATTTCTGCAGGAAACAGTCCTCACCTGCACCGACGACCATCCAGGGTATGGACATAGAGAGGGTGACCTCCTCCAAGTACCCAGGTGTTCTTCTAAACAATAAACTGGAATGGTCTACTAACACGGACACCCTACTCAGGAAACTGAGGTCTTTTGGGGTTCAGGGGTCACTCCTTAAGACTTTCTATAACTCGGTGGTGGCCTCGGCCATCCATTATGGCATTGTCTGCTGGTCAGGCAGCATCTCGGCCCGGGACAGAAAGAGACTGGAGTGACTGGTCAGAAGTGCCAGTTCTGCCCTGGGCTGCTCCCTAGCCTTTAGACTCCCAAGAGGGAGACTTTAGTCTCCACTCTGTTTCCAACCCCCCCACAGAAACCAACTATGTGTAACACCCTAATTACCGACCATTGTATTCTTAACTTAAGTACCCCTCAACGAGTGGGTACTTACCAACTGACAAAGACGCAGCTGTCCTGCACAATCTCGAATGAGGTGTCAACATCATGGACCAGAAATTGCGCAGTTACACTGTGCATGATGGTACAAGCCACAAACGCAGATGTTTTGACCACAGCATGTACAGCCTCGGTTACACGCTCCCTAGTATTATCCCTGTTTTTGTCATTTTCTTTCGTTTTTGGCGACCCTACGCGGCTTACTTACACGAGGGAAAAGTTGCTTGGCATTGGGTGTCTACGCTCAGACTTTTTTCACCAGCACACGAAAATCCACAAGGTTTTTCGGAGCTAATCGCGAGCGGAGCGGCCGCGCTGTACGCAGCATGGAACCGCCAGCCTAGTCAAGCTACGACAGCGTGGATTTCGGACCCCGCTCCCATCGATCCATCTTGCTAATCTACGATCTCTGCCAAACAAGATTGGTGAACTTCTTCTCCTCACAAAGACCAACAAAACCTTTGCACGTTCTGCTGCGCTCTGCTTCACTGAAACCTGGCTCAGTGACGACACCCGGATTCCGCGCTACATCTCCCCGGCTTCCGCCTACTTCGAGCCGACCGCGACTCGGAGCTATCAGGGAAATCGTAAGGTGGTGGGATTTGCTTCTATATCAACGAAGAATGGTGCACTGATGTCACGAAGCTCGACGCACACTGCAGCCCAGACCTGGAGTCGCTGTCTTTAAACTGCAAGCCATTCTACTCGCCACGTGAGTTCACCTCCTTTTTACTAGTCGGTGTTTACATTGCGCCACAAGCTAACGCTAACACGGCGATACAAACGCTAGCTGACAAAGTAAACAAACTCGAACTAAAATATCCACAGTCACCCCTGATCATTTTGGGCGATTTTAATAGAGCACATCTTAACCGTGAACTTCCCAGATATAAGCAGCACATCGACTGTTTCACCAGAGAAGGCAACATTCTTGACCACTGCTATACAAAAATAAAAAATTCATACCGATCGATCGCCCGCGCAGCATTGGGTCTTTCTGACCACAATTTAATACACTTAATACCTACATACAGACAGACACTCAAATGTGTTAAACGGTGTATTTTGTTGCGATATATTTTACACCGGAGCAAATTTTGTGGAGCGTTCACACGTACAAAGCCGCTGAGCGTGTCAGCGTCGGTGCAGCTCCGCTTGCGTTCACACGGCAGTTTCTGCAGCGGAGCAAAACGACAGAAAACAAATGAGCTGTCGTGTTGGTTCTTTTTAAAACTTATACACAACTCAAGCAATTGCTGTCAAGGCACGTCCTTCTCTTTCTCGGTCTCCGTGCCTTCTGCTCGAGAGTGACCGCCCCCGAAAACGTAAATCAACGATGACTTCAATGACACTCAGAAAAGCAAACATGTAATGCGCCAAACAGAAAAATCAAGAGAGGAAATCACAAAATAAATTCTATGGGGGATGGGGGGTTGTGAACACACAACAAAGGAACAAACTACACAAGCAACTCTGAGACAGTCCAGTCTCCTACAAAAGGAAATATGATGTTTGGGGACTATCCCCCCCACCACCCCCCCGTTCTAGTTGAGATGGTATAACCCAAGAGGTGCTTGCTACTGTTACCAGCCTTGTCTTGTGTCGTTATTAAACAAACACATGACGGAAATCCGACAGAGCACGAAAGCAACACATTCTCGCCGTACGTAATCAACTCTTCTCATGCGTAGCGAGGCTACTCCCCCCTCGCAAACGAGCATTTGCTCCGTAGCATATTGTATCGTTCACATGTGCAAATTTACATTGGTGCTGCCCCGCAAACGAGCATTTGCTCTGGAGCAAATTTTTAAACCACCTCCCTGAGGTGGATCAAATTTTATCCGGTGTAAGCTGTTTTCCGGGGCTACACCGGAGCAAATCTTGCCGTGTGAACACCCCTTAAGTGCTAGACCAGGGATGGGCAATCCCACTCCTGGAGGGCCATTGTCCTGCATGTTTTCCAAGTCTCCCTGTTGCAACACACCTGATTCCAATGAACAGGTTCAATATCAGGCCTCGTCAGAGTTTACTGATAATCTGATCATTCAAATCAGGTGTGTAGCAACAGGGAGATTTGGAAAATATGCAGGAGAGCGGCCCTCCAGGACTGGGATTGCCCACCCCTGTGCTAGACACTCTGGAGGAGGTGGGCAACAGGAGGATGCTAGCTAAGCTAAAAGCTATGATGGACAGTCCCTCCCACGCCCTCCAGCCCGCCCTGACAGCATTAGGTAGCTCCTTCAGCCAGAGACTGTTACACCCGCACTGCAAGAAGGAGAAATACCGCCGCTCGTTCCTATCGACTGCTGTCAGGCTGCTGAATAAAATAAATAAATACATAAAGAAAACTTCTGTGAAAAACAATTGTAAATAGCACAGCCACCTTATCTATATCTATATTTATATTGCACTTAATTGAACGGTGTACATTGAAACTGTAACATTTATTTTGTGAATGCAAACACTTTGTTTTTCTTCTTTCTTCTTTCTACCCACAATCTTGCTGCTGTAGACTGTAAATTTCCCCAGTGTGGGACAAATAAAGGATATCTTATCTTATCTAGTTTGTAGAGTTTGTGGCTACCTCCGAATCTTGTGTAAAGCGGTTCAAATGGCTATTTTGTTGCCAACACGAAGGTAAAATGACCCTGCGGTGTCGCACCATGACAGTCTGAACCTGGAAAGTTAGGAATGGAAACGTCGCTTCTGTGCAAAACGTGCGATCGATGGTCACCAAAATTCATGTTGACATCTTTACTTTTTGCCACATCGACCTCTGAAAATATTCGATTGAATGCCCAAGTATGAAGGAGTTGAGGGTGTCTTCCTCTTAGAAGCATTCAGAGCAAAGCTTATGATGCTTGACGCTAGAAACGCGTCGTCCATAAAATACGAGTCATGTGTTTGCGTGACATGTTTTGCCACATTACACAATGCCTCACTGAGAAAAATGTGCAGGACTCTCGTATGCAAATGTGTTCATGGCGAAACTCAACTCAACTGTATTTATAGAGCACTTTCCAACAGCCATCGCTGCATTCAAACTGCTGTAGATGGAGCAACTAACAGAGGTGGCCAACCCACGGCTCGCGAGCCGCATGCGCCTCTTTGGCTGGTTCAATGCGGCTCCTGGGCTCTCACACGACAAGTGTCGAAAACGCCTCGGCAGTGGCAATGCCATTCAAACAAGGCGCCAACTTCACAGAACGTACTCCATCAGCCTATCATCAATCCCGTAACTTGATTGACATAGAGGGCAACCAATCAGATGACTGCATCACCGCTCAAGCGCAAACAACAGCGCTAAGCGCTAAGCTAGTCAGCCTATCATCAATCCTGTAACTTCATTGACAAAGAGGGCAACCAATCAGATGACTGCATCACCGCTCATGATGCATGATGCATCACCTGTTCCAAGTTGACCGCAAGGGGTGGGAGGAGGAAATGGGTGGGGAAAAACAAGATTTGTTTGTTTGTATCTTGAGCTTTCATTCATTTTCGGCCGTTCCAACTGTTGCTCATCGTGGTGTGCGTGCATATGTGCGCGAGTGCACTGGTGGGCACCCCTGTGAGTGCGTGCGTGCAAGCGCGCGCGCGTGTGTGTGTGTGTGTGTGTGTGTGTGAGTGTCTGCGTGCATGCGTGCGTGTGCGCGTGTGTGCGTGCGTGTGAGTGTGCGTGTGGATGTGTGCGTGTGTTTTCATTCGTCCCTTTAATCGTCTCTCACCGTTTAACTATGTTGTGTCCGAAGGCAAAATAACAAGGCCAGAGTGCAGCCAAACACTACTTTCTTCACAGGCAATTAACAGCACAGCACTAGTTCATACGACTCCCTTCGTTGCCTTGACAGAACCTTCCTTTTTCTTCTCAATGGTATTTTTCGAGCAAAACTTCCACCAGGTCAACAGTCAGAGAACAGACCGCTATACCTAGGATACCCATTTCACGCATCAGTCAAGCCTGTTAATCAAGCTGGCTGTGTTGTTGTTACTGATTTATTGCTTTATTGTATATGTTAGTTCAGATCTTACCTCTACTATTGCTTACCTACTACAGCCCTACTACGGCCCTAACGACCAAAAACGGTACTTTTACCCCTGGTTGTTCTGCCATTGAAAATTAATGGGAACTTTTTTTCCAACCCCTGGTAGTGCTTGCTACACCTCCATCTTGCGGCCCAACGGCGGTACTGTTACCCCTGGTCGCGCTGCCATTGAAAATGAATGGAAATAGCCTTGAGCCTATACGACCCCTGCTAGCTGCTAAAGGCTTTTTATTTTATTTTTTCCAACACAGCTCGCGGTGGACTTGGGATAACCAGTCGACCGTGGTCGACTTTTTGGGCACCCCTGGGCTTTACTTAGTTTTATATTTCAATGGCAGCGCTAACAGGGGTAAAACTACCACTTTTGGTCATTAGGGGCGCTGTAGAAGGTAAGCAGTAGTGGGGCCACATAGGTTAAAGGTTTTACCCATTCATTCTCAATGGCAGCGCGACCAGGGCTAAAAGTAGCGCTTTTGGTCATTAGGGGCACTGCAGTAGGGGGTTTGGATCGGATAGGTGAAAGGCTTTTCCCCTTCATTCTCAATTTCAGCGCGACCAAGGGCTGGATAAAAAAAAAAAAACATTCATTTTCAACGGCGGCGCTACCAGGGGTGAAGGTACCGTTTTGGGTCGTTAAGGACGCTGTAGAAGGTAAGCAGTAGTGGGGTCAGATAGGCTAAAGCACACTCCCTCAACTGGCGGACCGCGATCCACCACCGGACCGCCGACCTCCTCTGTCCGGACCTCCTCTGTCCGGACCCTCGGCAAATTGTATAAAATAATAATTTATAAAGTGATTTTTACGTTATACATTTTATATTTGTGGACTATAATCTGCGCATTACCGTGATCGCTTGTTAAAATTATCTGTTGTATTCTTTGCGTGCACTAACAGATGTATTGCAGAGGACCACAGCAGCGCGACTGCGTGTTGTATAATGTTTGACTAACTGGAGACCCTGGCTGAGCAGGGCATGTCGGCGATTACGATGCGCTGATTGGCTCCTCTGAACTTAAGGTGTGCCCATACATAAGCGTCAGCACGCGTCTATCCCAATACACACGCATTCAAAATGGATGATTGTGTCAGGAAACAGACGCATGCGCGACGCCACAGTGTGCTCACAGCTTCAGTCCAGGAGAGCCGCACACAGACA
Organism: Hippocampus abdominalis; assembly: GCA_018466805.1. Taxonomy (NCBI): domain Eukaryota; kingdom Metazoa; phylum Chordata; class Actinopteri; order Syngnathiformes; family Syngnathidae; genus Hippocampus; species Hippocampus abdominalis. The sequence continues at coordinate 13,222 of CM031711.1, forward strand.
ATTAGACAAGACGAATCGCGGGAGGTTTCGATTGTGTGCAGTTTTGCTCCCGTCTACCTGGGGATCTTTGCAGCTGTTTAACAGCAGAACACCGCAACATGGTAAATGAACATCACAATGGCGTCCTCTAAATTTGCTACAAAGAGAAAGGTGGACAGTGAAAATCGGCGTTTCAATGAAGAATGGACTGACTAGTATGCTTTCATTCTACCTCTGTCGAGCACCAAGCCAATGTGTCCAATATGCCTAAAGCTCTGGTGAAGAGTCAAAATATTAAACGCCACTATGTGACAGAGCACAGCTCTTTTGAACGGGATTTCCCTCCTAATTCAGAGCTAAGAACAAACGAAATAAAGAAACTGAAAAGGTCATATCAACACTAAAGCAGGAAGATTGTGACATGTATGACACAACAATAAAAAGCAACAGAGTGCTCACTGAAAGTGGCCTGGGTTTTGGGTAAGCACAAGAAACCATTCTCTGATGCAGAAATTATAAACGAATGCATGTCTGAAGTTATGGACACAATGTTTAAAGGCAAAGAAAAGGAGCAAATGACAGCCAAAATAAAGCAAATTTCATTCACCTTTAGTGGAAGAACAGCACTGCACATTCCTGTGCTCCCTTGTGTCAGTATTTAAAATGGTTCTTAACTCCTCTTCTGATATATTTTTCAGTGATTTCAGAGGGGATGTGAAAAGGGGAATTGTACAAATGAAAAGGATATTTTTGTTTCCATGTTTAGTATTTATTTTGGTAAAATGAGTATTTTGTTTTGTTTTTGTCAAATTAAGGGGAAAAAAAGACAACTACTGTTTAACGAAGTTATAGTAAAAATGTCTTATTTCCCTAAAAGGGCTATTTCTATTATTAAGCAGGCACAACTTAACAAAATAAAAGAGTTCCTGTGCCTCAACACAATACCTCTCATTATTTGCTGTGTACTGGCAAAGTGAATAATTATTTTCATGCACCCCATTATTGGTTGGTTGTGAGGAGTGTTGATTTGTATAAGCTTGGCTTGACCAGACTAAATGGGCGTATAGCCCTGCTCCCCATGACCGCCGTGCATGCGACCGGACCTTGGTCTTATTAAAAAAAAAAAAAAAAGTGGACCTACAGCATTTCTAGTTGAGGGCTAAAGGTTTTCCCCGTTCATTCTCAATGGCAGCACAAGGGTTGGAAAAAAAAAAATCCCCATTCATTTTCAAAGGCAGTTCTACCAGGGGTGAAAGTTCCGCTTTAGGTCGTTAGGGGCGCTGTAGTAAGTAAGCAGTAGGGGGGTCGGATAGGCTAAAGCAGGGGTGCCCAACCAGTCGATCGCGCACTGATCCCAAGTCGATCGCGAGGTGTGTAGGAAAAAAAAAAATGTTTTAAATGTCATGACAGGAAGTCAGTGTTGCCAACTTAGCAACTTTGTGAGTACAGTCAAACCTCAGTTTTCAGACGTCTTGGTTCTCGTACGATTCGGTTTTCGAACTAAAATTTCGAGTTTTTTATGCCTCGGATGACGAACAAATTTCGGTTCTCGAACTAACTGAGCGCACTTGAATGCGTCACTTTACTCCTCTCAGCTTCGCTACCTCGTGTAGCAACGCTACCTCGTGTAGCTTCGCGAGGTAGCGAAGCCGAGAGGAGGAAGCAAAGCCGAGAGGAGTGAAGTGACGCTCCCTCCTGTCGCCGCGCTCCCTCGTGTCGCGTCGCTACAAGCGACCATTGTGAGCAGACGTTTTTCTATTGTTCAATAAAAAAAAGCAGACGTGTTTGGTGAGACCCTTCTGTTAGCGCGAGTGATATCCCCCTCTTTTCATAATGGTTTGCCCTGGCAGAACGGGAGAGGGGGGGGGGGCGTGCGTTTGTTTACGGCCGGCATATTTCAATGCAGCGGCACATAATGTTTTCAAACTGTCCTTTGAATGTCTATTTTGGTACCGCTTTAATGTGAAAGCTCTCCAGCTAACAATCGTATTCCCATCTCCTTTTTTGTCGATGTCCGACGGTAACATTGTATCACCGCCTTCATTGTTATGTCTTGCGACTTGTTGTAACTGTCATACGCTTGTTGCTGGGTTGTTGTTTTTTTTTTTCCTGGACTCAAATTATCCTCAGATGAGGATAGTTTGAGCGTGTTTTTTTTTTCTACCCCTCTCCCTCCCTTGTGGTTTCTTTCTGACTTCCGGGTTGAGTGAACGCTGGCGCGTTTGGCTGCCGCTGCTCAACCCGCATTGTGTTTTATTGTTTTTGTTCCTGATTGTAAAGTGTCCTTGGGTGCCTTGAAAGGCGCTTATAAATAAAATGTATTATTATTATTATTATTATAATGAACACTCTGGTGTCCGGTGTCTCATTATTATGCAATAATCGTACAGAAACAGCTTGTGAGCAGACGAGTTTGTATTGTTCGATTGAGATTTTTTTTTTTAAAAAGCAGACGTGTTTGGTGAGAACTACGTAATATTGGACTGTTATTTTTGCATCGTGTATCAGCCCCTAATCATGGCACCAAAGAAAGTAAGTGGAAGTGGTGAACCTGGTGAAGAAAAGAGGATATAGGGCGCAAAACTATAGAATTTAAGAAAGATTTAATCGCAAAATATGAGTCAGCTGTGCGTGTGTCTGTGTTGGGTTAGGGATGCCGAAATGCCCCGCCTACTGCCTGCTGACAGCTGGGAGAGGCGCACGCCCCACGACAGATAGAGAGAGAGATGTTCCTTCAATTTTTATGTTACTATGTTAATGTTAAAATTGGTCATCTCCCATTACATTTGTACAGTTTATGGTGTGAAATTGTAAAAATAAGTGGTTTAAAAAAGTTGTTTTCTTGACTTGGAACGGATTAAAACATTTTACATTGATTTCAATGGGAAACATGGTTTCGGTTTCCGAACAATTCGGTTTCCGAACAGTCTTCTGGAACGGATTAAGTACGAAAACCGAGGTTTGACTGTATTCAGATCCTCTCGAGCAACTCTTTTTTTTCAGAAATTGTGACTAGTAACAATCTAGCGACTTTTTCTGGTGTTATTGGAGACTTTTAAAGTCTGTGTGGCGAAAGGACATTGTTCTCAATGAGCAGCGCCGGGAGCTGCTGTGGCCCCGCCCACAAATGAAGGCGCTGCTGGCTGATCGCGCCAGGTTTACAATCTGGCTTGGATGTAATTGTAAAACATTTCTTTGTCTGAAATTAAAACTACAAAAGAAAAAAAAGATAAGAACCCCGCCCCCCTCGACACCCAAGTAAATCACACACACTGATGACATAATTGAGCGACGTTTAGTACAGCCAATAGCTACATTCCTTACCGATCAGTTGGAAACGCTGCTGGAAGTTGACAGCTGTGAACAGTAGCGAGTGTGGTGTCTGTTTTATGGTAAAACCATATAACTGAATATATCACAACGTAACTAGCGCAAGATAAGCATTTGGTTGTCAGGCAAAACAATGAACAAAGCAAATAATGAACAAATCAGGAGCAGAATGCATACAGATGATGCTTGTTAACTGCTCTGCGATCGTCATCATTAGATTAACATGACTAGATTAGCAAAGAATGCTTGCTCTGCGATGGTCATCATTAGATTATCGTCACTAGATTAGCAAAGAATGCTTGCTCTACGATGGTCATCATTAGATTAGCGAAGGATGCCTGCTAGTTGCTCTGCAGTGGTCATCATTAGATTAGCGAAGTGCTTATTCGTGACGAAGTGCATACATGTAATGGCTATTGTCTGTTCTGCAATAATTATCACGAGGTTGCCAAGCATACGGTGCATATAATGGATACGGTTATATCTAAACACATCAGCGCCCCTAATGACCAAAAGTGGTACTTTTAACTCTGGTAGCGCTGCCTTTGAAAATGAATGGGGATTTTTTTTTTCCAACCCTTGGAACCGCTGCCATTGAGAATGAATGGGGAAAGCCTTCAGCCTATCTGCTTACCTACTACAGCGCACTATACAACCAAACACGGTACTTTTACCCCTGGTTGCACTGCCTGTCACGTTGCGTGGTGGAGGAGGACCCCAAAAAGCAGGCAAGAGGGAGGAGCAGGGTGGACTTGACAAAGTATATTGATAAAAACACAGAAAACTAAATCCAAAACAAACAAAGTCCTGAGAACAAAATGAATCCAAAGTAGCAAACCAAAACCCATGACTGAAGCACCAAACTACGAATACCAGAAACATGACCAAAAACACGACAGGAACAAACATACAATGACCCGACAGCGAGTGGTCCTGCCGGGAGTCCTTTTATACAACTCAAGACATAATGACCAACAGGTGTGCCGCTGCAGGTGGAGCCCTACAATGCCACCCGTTGGTCCCAAACACAACCGTGACAGTACCCCTCCCTCAAGGGACGGATTCCAGACGTCCCAAACAGTCATCCAAAGGCTCACCTCGCCGGTGAACAGGAACGAAAAGGTGAAGGCAACCCTTGCCTCGCCGGGGAACAGGAACGGAGGGCGGCGGCAGCCCTACGGCTGGGCTTGGTCTGGTGTGGACGGAGCTCAGCGTGACGGGGATCATGACACGGACGGACGTGGGCGGGGACGTGGCATGGCTCATTGTGGACGTGAATGTGACTCAGTTCGAACAGAAACGTGACGAGGCTCGGCTCAACGTCTACGCAACGGACACATTTTATGATGTAGGCCGAAATTGCGCTTCCCCTCCTTGACAGACCAGCACTGGTGTGTATAAGAAGACTGGCTCCACACTGACAGCTCACTGCACATGAATGGCACGGTAAGTAGGTGTTTTCAAATTTCAATTATGGACCATCTAATTCAATTATCAAACTAATAAATGCTGAGAGGATCATTTAGCAAATAACAATGCAGTAGTAGTTAACTGTACCTATCATTTGTGTGTGATAAATGATAATGAGTTTAATTGTTGTGACAGTTTGATGTAACATGAAGAGTAGTTGAAGTTGAAAGAGGTATAAGATTAATCACAACTTTCATTTCGATTCTACATATTTACACCTTTGTCTCAATAAAATCACAACTAATGTTCAACAATTTTCTATTCAGTTTGAATGATTCGTCTTTTTGTTTCAGCTTTGGTTCGTGTTAAAGCCATGCAGCAACAATCACGTTTCAGGTGGACATGGCAGAGAGACTGGGCCATTCCGCTTCCGCCTCACAATCCTGTGCATGGAATGACATGTCCAGAAAGAAAGTGGAACCAGTACGTGTGTGTGATATCAACTTGAAGAAAGTTAAAAGAACTGGCAAAACATCATGTGAAACGTCATCAAGCAGGATATCCAAAGAGAAGCATTGTGGTAACTCGGGGTGAGTCACATAATGAAGCAAAGATGTCGAAATAACTTGCTGAAAATAGATTGCAATAGCAATATGCTAATTCAACCAAATGTGAATAATGATACACACATACGAAACAGGCACTTGTACTCAACATGTAAAATGTAGCATGTTTCAAATGCTTTTTTTCATAATTATTTATTTGATTTCATATTTAGGGATAACCGACGAACACATAAACTTGCTGAGATCAATTACATCAAAAGCTGAAGTCCTCACAAGCATTTATTCACACGAGGACTCCATAGACAGAAACACTTCTTCACAACGCGAGGACTGTCTTCCTGAGCCAGTTACAACTTTGGATGAAGAGTCAGCATATGATCTAACACCTGAAGAACTTTCATCGAAAGTTGATCAGACATTGCTCTGTTATGATGGAGGGAGCTGCACATTCAACGGATATACAGGTTGATCGTCTGTAAAATAAATCATATCACATACATGTATTGTAAATTTTTTACCTGTGAGCTTTTTTGTTTTGTTATTCCCAAATGAATGGACATTATTTTTGAGACGTTTTACCACTGTCACGTAGTAAGGTGGTGGTGGACCCCAAAAAGCAGGCAAGAGGGAGCAGCAGGGTGTAGTTGAAAGATTGTATTGATAAAACACAGACAAAACTAAATCCTAAACAAACAAAGTCCTGAAAAACAAAAAGAATCCAAAGTAGCAAACAAAACCCAGGCTGTAGCTAAAACTAACAGTCAATAACATGATCGAGAACGTGACGGCTACAGCAAACAAACAGACATGACAGCAACAAAGAAACAATGACCCGACACTGAGTGGTTGTGCCGAGTCCTTTTAAAGCAATAGTTAGTTTTTTTTTTATTTTTTTATTTTTTTTTTTTATTTTATTTTTTTTACGATGGCGCCGCGCGAGTGGCTGCCTCTCCAGCAGCGCATATCCCCGTTTGAGTTTCTTTTCGTCTCGTTATTTTATTTATTTTCTTTTCCCATTTTGGTTTGTGTGGTTTTGTTCCCCAAAACTACGGCGGGGAGATGGGCACCTTCATTTCTGCTCATCTCCCTTATTTTCTCGTATTTTTTCACATATCCTGTGAACGGGGATCGCACACGCGATCCCATTGTTTACAGTAGGGACCAGCTTTTAGCATTGCGGGCTAACAGCGGGCTACTGGCCGGCGACAAACCGGACGTCCCCCGCGAGTTAAAGAGGAGGAAACGAGGATGTCGGGCCGGGAAGGAGCGCCGCAGAAGGAGGAGAAGATACAGACATGTCCTCCCGTCCGTCATCATGGGGAATGTAAGATCGCTCCCTAATAAGATGGACGAGCTAGCGGCGCTAACGCGACATCAAAGGGAGTACCGCGAGGCGAGTCTGCTGCTACTCACGGAGTCGTGGCTAACAACGATCACTCCGGACACACTCGCCGAGTTGGAAGGCTTCCAACTCGTACGTGCGGATAGAAACGCGGGGAGTGGTAAGAGGAAAGGAGGGGGACTTGCTGTTTTTGTTAATGACAAATGGTGCAATCCTGGGCACATCACCATCAAAGAGAAACTCTGCAGTCGGGACATTGAGCTGCTAGCCATTAGCCTCAGGCCCTACTATCTCCCACGGGAATTTTCACACGTCATAGCTGTGACGGTGTACATCCCCCCGTCGGCCAATGGTGATGCAGCATGTGATGCCCTGATGACTGTCGTGAACAGGCTGCAAACACAGTCCCCCAACGCCCTGCTGATCATCTCTGGGGACTTCAACCATGTCTCTCTGTCGTCCTCCCTACCAACCTTCACTCAGTACGTATCCTGCACCACCAGAGACAATAAGATTTTGGACTTGTTTTTTGCCAACACCAAGGAGGCATACACACCCTATCCCCTGCCCCCTCTTGGAAGAGCGGACCACAACATGGTGTATCTCCAGCCTGTGTACAAACCCCTGGTGCACAGGCAGCCAGCTGTGACCCGCATGGTCAGGAGATGGTCCACAGAGGCCGAAGAGGCTCTGAGGGACTGCTTCGACTCAACCAGGTGGGAGCTCTTCAGTGAGATTCATGGGGAAGATATTGATTCACTTACTGACGCCATCACGGACTATATTAACTTTTGTGAGCAAAACACCGTACCAACCAGGACTGTACGGTGTTTTTCGAACAACAAACCATGGATTACTCCCGACATAAAGGCCCTTCTGAAGGAGAAGAAGAGGGCTTTTGTGTCGAGAAACAGAGAGGAGCTGAAGGCCGTGCAGATCCAACTGAGGAGAAGCATCAGGGAGGGGAAAAAGGCCTACAGGTTAAAAATGGAGGATCAGCTACAGGCCAGTAATGTTACTGGTGTCTGGAGGGGCCTGAAAACCATCTCAGGCCACAAAAGCCCAAGGACAGAGACTGTGAGGGACAAGGATTGGGCGGATGATCTAAACCGGTTTTTCAACCGGTTTGACCAGACGTCTGTCCCTCCCCCCCACCACCACACCCCCTGCAGCTGCACCCACTCCCACTGTGGACTTCACCTCCCTCCCCTCCTCCTACGACCAGCTTCCAACAACGATCACCTGGCCTCTCAACCGACACTACACCCCCAAACCAAGTCTGTCTCCTGGTTCATGCCTGTCTTTTACGACAGCGCAGGTGAGGAACCAACTGAGGAGGATAAAGGTGAGGAAGGCAGCAGGTCCGGACAACATCAGTTCCCGGCTCCTCAGGACCTGCTCTGACCAGTTGTGTGACATTGTCCAGCTCATGTTCAACCTGAGCCTGAAGCTGGGCAGAGTTCCACAGCTGTGGAAAACTTCGTGCCTGGTCCCAGTGCCCAAGACCCCCCATCCGAAGGAGCTCAACAGCTACAGACCGGTGGCGCTGACGTCTCACCTGATGAAGACGCTGGAGAGACTTGTCCTCGACTACCTGCGACCGCTGGTGAGCTCATCACTGGACCACTGCAGCTTGCCTACCAGCCCGGCATCGGTGTGGAGGACGCCATCATCTATCTCCTCCACTCGGCGCTGTTACACCTGGAGAATGCTGGGAGCACTGTGAGGATCATGTTCTTTGATTTCTCCAGTGCCTTCAACACCATCCAGCCCAACCTACTGGAGGATAAACTGCAGCACGCCGGAGTGGAGCACCACCTCACATCATGGATTACGGATTACCTCACAAACCGACCGCAGTATGTGAGGGCACAGGGCTGTGAGTCGGACAGGCTTCTCTGCAGCACTGGGGCGCCGCAGGGGACTGTCCTGGCTCCATTCCTGTTCACCCTCTACACCTCGGACTTCAGATACACCACTTCAACCTGCCACCTTCAAAAGTTCTCTGACGACTCTGCGATTGTCGGCCTCATTACAGAGGGAGATGATCGGGAGTACAAGAGACTGACGGGGGACTTCGTGGACTGGTGCCAGCAGAATCACCTCCAGATCAATCCTGGAAAAACTAAGGAGCTGGTGGTGGATTTCTGCAGGAAACAGTCATCACCTGCACCGATGAACATCAAGGGTACGGACATAGAGAGGGTGACCTCCTACAAGTACCTGGGTGTTCATCTCAACAATAAACTTGACTGGTCAACCAACTCAGACGCCCTGATCAGGAAGGGACAGAGCCGCCTCTTCCTACTCAGGAAACTAAGGTCTTTTGGGGTTCAGGGGTCTCTCCTTAAGACCTTCTATGACTCTGTGGTGGCCTCGGCCATCCACTATGGCATTGTCTGCTGGTCAGGCAGCATCTCGGCCCGGGACAGAAACAGACTGGAGCGACTGGTCAGGAGGGCCAGTTCTGTCCTGGGCTGCTCCCTGGACACTGTGGAGGAGGTGGGCAGCAGGAGGATGCTATCAAAACTAAAAGCTATGATGGACAGTCCCTCCCACCCCCTCCAGCCCACCCTGACAGCACTGGGCAGCTCCTTCAGCCAGAGACTACTACACCCGCGCTGCAAGAAGGAGCGATATCGCCGCTCATTCTTACCGACTGCTGTCAGGCTGCTCAATAAACACACATGAAAGAAAAAAAAAAACGGACTCAACCCATCCATACATTGTAAATAGCACAGCCACCTTATATTTTGTATTTTGTATTTTTTTATCTTGCATTCTGTACTGTGTACAGCTCTATTTTGTTCTGGAACATTTATTTGTGCATGCAATACTTTGTTTTTCTTTTTACCCCACCCCCCTTCCCCCTCCAATTCTGCTGCTGAAGACTGCAAATTTCCCCAGTGCGGGACAAATAAAGGTTTTCTTATTCTTATTCTTATTCTTATTCTTAGATAACGACCAACAGGTGTGCAGCTGCAAGAAGAGCCCCACAGTGCCACCTGTTGGTCATAAACAGAATCATGACAACCACTTACTTGTACATGAAGGCTCAATAAACTTTCTGCAGCTGTTAGAGTATCTTCACGGTCGGCCACCCTACCTGTCTCTTGTCGCCTACTAATGTGTTGACATAAAATTTCAATCTTCAACTTAAGGATTTAAATGATAAATATGCAGTGAGAAAAAATGTTTTTTTATTTGGCGTTTGCATGGCTGTATATGTTTGTGTTTAACCTGTGCATGACGCACTGAAGAGTTACTTCCCACACAAATTGTAAGGACGTAAAGACGACATATCAACTGCTCCACTCATGCTATACTTCATTGTTTTCACTCATTTGTTACTTTCACTCATTGAACATTATTCTGGGCATTCACAACATAGAATGTAATTTCACATGGTAGATCTAATTCCCAAGTACTTACCAGATATGAAGTGAGCACTGCAAAGACGAGCATTCTTAATTGCCTCCTCAGTCCAATTCCAACACCGTAAAGCTTGTAACCATAACTTTTGCCGTTTTTTTCTGAAAGGGGTGTTTACCAGCAGGAATGCTATAAAAGACTAGATCTCTGTGTGTGCTCTATCTATTCTGACAACCCACGGCACAGCATGAGGACGGCATTATTCACACAATTTTGTTCTGTTGAGCCTGTGTTTTCTGCCTCCGAGATGCGCGCGCAGCCAGACTTAATATATGCATACACATGGAACTGATCTAGACACACACGTACTGGTTCCACTTTCTTGCAGGACATGTCATTCCATGCACAGGATTGTGACGTGCAGGCGGAAGCGGAATGGCCCCGTCTCACTGCCAAGTCCAACTTAAACGTGATTGCTGCTGCATGGCTGCAACATGAACCAAAGCTGAAAGAAAAAGACGAATCATTCAAACTGAATAGAAAATTGTTGAACATTATTTGCGATGTTATTGAGACAAAGGTGTAAATATGTAGAATCGAAATGAAAGTTGTGATTAATCTTATACCTCTTTCAACTTCAACTACTCTACATGTTACATCAAACTGTCACAACAGTTAAACTCATTATCATCCGTCACACACAAATGTTAGGTACAGTTCACAACTACTGCATGGTTATTTGCTCAATGATCTTCTTCACATTTATTAGTTTGATAATAGAATTAGATTGTCCATAATTGAAATTTGAAGACACCCACTTAAACCTGCCATGCATGTGCAGTGAGCTGTCAGTATGGAGCCAGTCTTCTTATTCACACACACCCATGCCTGATAACACTGAGACTCTGTCCCTGTCTTTGACTATGCAAGGCTTTGTATTATTTGATAGACATCAAAATAATGTGCGGAGGACTTACAGATGTAATAAATGCCGACAAAGGGATTCAGAAAATCTTCAACAAAGTGACTCTGAAAATTTGACACTCAACTTTTATTGTGGCGGCCAGTTGTTAGCACGTCGACTTCACAGTGCAGAGGTACCGGGTTCAATTCCAGCTCCGGCCTCCTTGTGTGGAGTTTGCATGTTCTCCCCGGGCCTGCGTGGGTTTCCTCCCACATTCCAAAAACATGCATGGCAGGCTGATTGATCACTCCAGATTGTCCCTAGGTGTGAATGTGAGTGCGGATGGTTGTTCGTCTCTGTGTGCCCTGCGATTGGCTGGCAACCGATTCAGAGTGTCCCCCGCCTACTGCCCGATGACAGCAGGGATAGGCTCCGGCACCCTCCGCTACCCTAGTGATGATAAAGCGGTTCGGAGAATGAATGAATGAATTTTATTGTTGCCTGCTTTGAAAGTCAAGGTTGCACACGTAAAACACGAAAACTAAACCAAATAATTTACAGCTCAAGTCTCATGCTGAGCAAAAAACCCGGAAAACTTACGACGTCTTCGTCGCCAAGGGTTACACCAAAGTAAGCAAAACATTGCACATTTTATTGAAATTTTATTTGCATTACTGTACTTGGGTCTGAGCAGCGATTTGCCAGATACCTAATATTTCTGTAGAAATGTTATTATTATATTCTCGGATAAGCGGTAGAAGATGGATGGATGGATGTTATTATTATGATTATCATTATTACAAACCCAATGCCACTGAAGTTGGGAGGTTGTGCTCAACATGAATAAAAGCAGAATACAATCATACAAGGGTATTTAACCGAATACACTACAAAAGCAATATATTCCATGTTCAAATTGATAAACGTTATTGTTGAGAGCAAATAATCTTTCATTTAGAATTTGATGGCTGCAACACGTTCCAAAAGAAGACCAAGAAAGTTGAGGAATCCTCATCAAACACCCGCAGGTGAACAGTCGAACTCGGAGGGGGGTGTCATGATTGGGTATAAAGCGATCTTCTGAATAAAGCAGTTTGAAAGGATTGAAAAAAATGTGAATAAAATGCTTAATTATTGTAAAATCCCGCGACCCTCGTGAGGATAAACGGATCGGAAAATGAATGAATGAATGAATGTTGTATAATTATTAGTGCTGTCAGTTTAACGCGTTATTATCGCCATCAATTTAAATCCATTTCAACGGGATTTTTTTTTATCGCGAGACTAATGCGGCACCACAGGACACCGGATGTTGTGTTGCTCAAAAACAAAGGCGCATGTCTGTTTGTACAGCCACAGTTTGAGCGGCAGCGTGAGAAAATTGATACTAAATCGCTTATGAATGGAAAGCTATTAATTTGAGAAAGTTGCCAGATGGTTCCACTGACAATACCAAGGTTATCTGTGTGTTGAATGGCCAAGCACATGGCTGATGTGAATACTTCGCCCCCTCGTCGAAGCCAGACAATTATGGAGAATTTCAAAGGGAAGAAAATGGACAACGCGACGAAGAACAGACTTACTCTTGCTTAATGGGTGGCGACTGCATGCAGGCCTGTTAACATTGTGGAGGACGAGGGTTGAGCCGAAATAATTTGAATTGCATCAAACGACTCCTACGAAATGCCGGCGAGAGCCACCATTACAAGCCTTGTACAGAAATTGTACGAAGCGGAGAAGGCTAAGGTACGTCAAGCGGGAGAAGACACAAGCAGTCGCGCTCACCGGGGATTACTGGACTTCCCTTGGTAATCACAACTACCTATTTTGACCAACAGTGGGAACTTAAGTCGCACTCTTTGGTAGCATCTGTCAAGCCTGCAGCTATATCCGGTTCCGGAGTGAACGCTGGCAGGTTTTCTGGCCGCCGCTGCTCCCCCGTGACTTTTTGATTTTTTGGGGGTTTGCATATTTTTGTGGACCTGCTTTTGTGGTCACTGAGTGAACGGCGATCGGTCCATACTCGATCGGTCTAACTGTCATTTCCCGTCATCGAGTGCCGAGGTGTCGTTGAGTTGCGGCTAGCGGCTAGCTTACCTGCTACCTGCTACCTGTTGCTGCTTCCCGGCTTCACTACACCAGCCCAGCTATGTGGATCAGCTGTGTGTGGCTAGCTTTGTGCTTGCTCGTCCTGTCTGTTTTCCACTGTTCATCTGCGGCGCTTCACCGGTATACAGCCACTGAGTTCAAACTCTTTAATCCACACGGTCCACCACCGCCTGTTCTGCTGCAACCCCCGGACATCCTCTACGTGCCCCGGCGAAGATGCACTCACCGGGGCTCACGCCGAAACTTCCAATACGACAACTCCAGCTCCATCAGGTCGTTCTGGTCCACCGCTCACCGCCCACGGATGAACACTTGACGCCGTGCGGATGCCTCTGTGTTGAGCCGCGTCCCGAGGTCGGATAGCGTGGCGGTCGCTAGCAGCTGCACTGCTGTCTACGTCGGCCTGTTGAACATCCGCTCCCTTACGAGTAAGGGCCAGTTCGTTCACGACCTCCTGACAGACCGTGAGTTTGACATTTTGTGTCTAACTGAGGCCTGGCAGCAACCTAATCACTATGGTACTCTCAGTGAAGCTACTCCACCGGGCTTTGTTTGTCATGCTGTGCCTCGCGTTGCTGGGAGAGGAGGTGGCCTCGCGATGATGTTGCGCGAGAATTGGAAATTTGCGCCCGTAAATGTGCCGGCTTTTTTATCATTTGAAGCTGCAGCTATACAGCTCTCTGGATCAACTCCCACACTGATTGCCACTGTCTACCGACCACCAAAACCAAACAAGGATTTTATCACTGACATCACTACATTCCTCACTCATCTGTAGACTCTATCAACAAATGCGATTCTCTTAGGAGATTTTAATATCCATATGGACAATATCAATAACTCACTCACCAACGACTTTACCTCCTGTCTGGACAGTTTTGGTTTTCAACAGTTTGTCAACTTTCCCACACACAGTAAAGGACATATTCTCGACTTAATCTGCTGTTTAGGACTATCACCAACAAACTGTAAAACCGATCTCCTCCCATACACATATCATCTACTGCTTTCATCCAATGTTAACCTGTCCTTTTTCAAATCCAACCCACAACGCATTATACATTTCCGTAAAATCAAGGACATTAACCCGGACAATTTAGCATCACTTATCAACAATCTCCCCAGTACTGATTGTCTTTCTACAACAGATGAGTTTTTGACACACTACAATTCAAACCTCCAAAACATTCTCAATAACCTAGCCCAGTGGTGGGCAAACTACGGCCCGCGGGACAGATCCGGCCCGTTGGGCTTTTTAATCCGGCCCGCCGAAGATTGGTTCAGAATAGAGTACAAGGTTTGTTGTGAATTCTGAAATTCATTTCATTTTGACTTGCAATGACAGGCGTTCAACACCAGATGGCGCAGTGACTTGATTTTGCAGTGTCCGGACCCCGAAAGAATGAGAGAGAGAGAGAGAGAGAGCGCACTCTAGAGAGCGAGCCAATTCCAATAATCGTTCTACTTCGACTGGTTAGATCGCAAGCCATCTGCAGCAATGTCAAAGAAATGAAAAGTCAACAGTGAGTGCCGGGTGTTTAAGAATGAATGGACGCCCAAATACTTTTTTACCGAAGTCCGATCCAAGGCTGTCTGTTTTATATGCCAAGAAACTGTTGCGGTTTTAAAAGAATACAACATCAGCCGTCACTTTTCCACCAAGCATGCTAATTACGCCAGCAACCTTTCAACACAAGAACGTACAGCTACTGCTGACAGGTTGCTAGCAAGTTTGCAGGCTCAACAAAACACCTTTATTCGAACAACTTCCATCCAAGAAGCAAGCACGATGACAAGTTTTTTACTGGCATTCAAACTAGCAAAAGCCAGCAAGCCTTTCTCCGAAGGGGAGTTTCTTAAAGAGTGCATGTTAGAGACAGCAAGTATTTTATGTCCTGAGAGCAAGAACAAATTTGAAAAAAATTGCTTATCACGCAGGTCAGTGACTCGCCGTATTGAAGTATAGTAATTGACGAACACTTAACTAGCAAGCTAAACAAAAAAGCGGACAGATTTTCATTATATTCTTTGGCACTGGACGAAAGCAACGATGTAAAGGACACCGCCCAGATCTTAATTTTTATCAGAGGGATTAATGAGAATTTCGAGATTACGGAGGAGTTTTTGGATATGGAATCCCTGAAAGGAAAAACACGAGGAGAGGATTTATTTAACAGCGTGTCAGCGGTCATACAGAGGCACAAGTTACCTTGGAGAACGCTCACCAACGTTACCACAGACGGATCACCGAATCTGACAGGAAAAAATATCGGGATGCTGAAGAGTATTCAGGACAGGGTGAAAGAGGACAACCCTGAGCAGGAGGTAATTTTCCTACACTGCATCATTCACCAGGAAGCACTGTGTAAATCCGTGCTGCAGCTTGACCACGTAGTGAAGCCAGTTGTGAAACTTGTCAATTTTATTCGAGCGAGGGGACTTCACCATCGTCAATTTATTCATTTCCTTGAAGAAGCTGACGCTAATCGCACGGACTTATTGTACCATTCTAATGCCTGCTGGTTAAGTTTGGGGAAAGTATGTCAACGTGTGTGGGAGCTCAAACGGGAGATTATTTCATTTTTAGAGCATTTGACAACAGTTACAAGTTTCCTGAGCTGAATGACACAGATTGGCTTTGTGATTTTGCTTTTACTCTGGACTTACTGACACATATGAACGAACTGAATATGAAGCACCAAGGGAAAAGACAGTTTGTGCATGAAATGCAAGCAAACGTCCAAGCCTTCAAAAGCAAGCTGATTTTATTTTCAAAGCCAATGTCAGCCAAGTCATTTGCTCATTTGCCCACACTGGCTACGTTAAAGGAGGCCCCACAACATGTGAAAAAATATAGAAAATTACCCGCAATTACCGGTATTCTTTTTTTTTTCGCGTTTTTTAACGGTTTACTCTCGTCATGGGAGAAACCCTACACTCCTTCGTTGTGGCTTTGGACTGTCAGTCGTCGCACGGTTGGCCTCGGTCGCGCTGTCGCGGCGTCCTGCCTGGGATATGCTGCTGTGGACCGTCTTGTCGCTCCGCCGTTTGCCCGTGGGGGGGACTGCTAAGGTGCTCGGTGGCGGGGCTTCTTGCGCTCCGCTTCCGGTGGTCGGGCTCCCCGCCTGCGCTGCACCGCTTCCCGGGCGTCGCTCCTCGTCCTTCCTGGAGGTGCATCCGCCACGGATCTCGTCGAGGCTTCCACCTCGATGGCTCCAGGGGCATCACCTCCTTTTGGTCGTCCTCCCGCCGGCCACGCAGAGACAACGGCAGAAACGGCTGCCGGTCCGCGGACCACGGCATGTTGGCCGGCCTGGCTGGGTCGGCTAGTGCTCCTCGCGACGCCGATGTTGCCGGCGTCAACTATTTAAAACCGCATATTCAGTTTAAATTTCTCATTTTATTATTTATAATTTTATCTGTGGTTTTATTGTTCTTGTTTTGATTGTAAAGTGTCCTTGAGTGTTTTGAAAGGCGCTTGTAAATGAAATGTATTATTATTATTATTATTATTATTATAAAATCACTGGATGACCTGCATGAGGAATTCTGCCGTCGCTTTTGTGATTTTGGAAAAATTGACAGGGCACTTCAGCTGGTGTCATGTTCCTTCTCACAAGACCCGGAAACAGTGCCACAGGAGTTGCAGTTGGAACTGATAGATCTCCAATGTGACATGAAGTTAGAGGACAAGTTCCACTCCCTGAAACTGGATGAGTTTTATGCTTCGTTAAATGCAGCCAAATTTCCAAACATCCAGAAGATGGCACGGAGAATGCTGGTGTTGTTTGGCTCGACATATGTGTGTGAACAAACTTTTAGTGTGATGAAGACTAACAAAGCACCCCACAGATTCCAGATGAGTGATGAACACCTCAGATCTGTTCTGAGAATTGCGACAACATAATTACAACCAGACTTTGATGCACTGGCTAAAATGGGTGAGCAACAACACTGCTCCCATTAAAAAGTATGTTAATACTTGAATGCTTTTGTTCTGTTTATGTTTAATATGTTCTGATGATAATAAATCTATCTTGTGCTGACCCGGCCCGTCTATCAAATTTTAAAAGTCAATGTATCGGCCCGCAAGGCGGTTCGATCAGGCCCGCAGGATAATTTAAAAGTGAAATAATGCATTATATATATATATATATATACATATATATATATATATAGCGGCTGGATAGCTCAGTTGGTAAGGCACCGGTTCGGGAGACGCGGGTTTGAACCCCGCTTGGGGCAAAAAAAAATATGAGCACATAACACCAGTGTGGGTCCTTAGGCAAGACCCTCCACGCTAATGCCTACCTCATACAATGATGAGAGACAATAAAACGAATGACATGCCGGCTCAGACGTCACCCGGCCAAGCAAGGTCTGCATCAGGTGCTGGGGAACTCGAGCACCTTGATGAAAAATGGGCTACTGGAACAAAGCGGAGATGCGATAATATGGCTCTGTTGGAATGCTACTACTCAAGCAACCCTAGTCAGAGGGGTTACATGCAGAGAATGCGGGCTGAATGGTTACTTCGAAACCCACAGTCACGGTTGACCGCGGAACAGCTAGTAGGTCAGTGTTCCAACATCAACAAACGGCAATTGCTGTCACAACTTGAGATTGCTGAGGTACAACGCAGATTCCATGATGAAGGGCCCCAGGCTGCCAGATCAGAGGAGGAGGTCATACCAGAGATTGGGAGCCAAGCCCCAATGAATGCAGATGATATTGGGAGGCCAGCCCCAATGAATGAAATGCTGAGCGAGGCAGCAACTGTCCTGAAAGCTAAGATCATGGCTAGAATGAAAGCTGGGCAACATAGAAACCGATTACAACGGCTATGTGAAGTACCACCTGAAAGTCTCATGGAAACTGTGAGTGACGCACTGAGGGCGATCCCTACCGTAACGATCAGAGAAACCAATGAGCTGATATACCCTTCGGCATCAGTGATCCTAGAGATGCTTGGCTTTAAGAACAATCATGGGAGCCATGAGATACGTTACCCACCATGGAAAAGACGGTTGGAGGCTACGATCAAGACGGCTCGGAAAGATGTGAGTCAATTGACGGAGGCCCAGAGCGGCCGATACCCGAGCGGTATCCAGATGACCACACCTGAAGCACTCTAAACTGCCAAACAAAGGCTTGAAGCCTTGTCCAGTCGCCTAAAGAGGTACATGAAAGACAATGAGGCCAGACGAATACACAGGCTGTTCGCAACACAACCTGCGAAAGTGTACACTCAGTGGCAGGGTTCTAACAGCAGAGCAGACCCACCAAGACTGGAAACTGAAAGGTACTTAAAAGGCATACGGGAGAAGGAGGTCGCACATAACAGAAGTGCACAATAGCTGGTGACTCTGAGAGAAGAGTACAGCAACCTCCCTGAACAGAACCCAGTTACCATAACAGTGGCAGACATACAGCAAAAAGTCTCAGATATGAAAAACTGGACAGTACCAGGCCCGGGCATGGTCCACACCTACTGGCAAAAGAAACTCACAGCACTCCATGAGCGCCTAGCAGCACAAATGAACCAGTTGCTGAGGGATGGGACTCACCCAGGATGGCTCACCCAGGATGGCTCACCAAAGGGCGAACGATCCTGATCCTGAAGGATCTCTCAAACGGTGCAGTCCCATCCAACTTTCGGCCAATAACCTGTCTCTCCACAACATGGAAGCTCATGTCAGGCATCTTTGCGGCTAAGATAAGTGACCACATGAGCATGTGCCAATACATGAGCGAAGCACAGAAGGGCATTGCTAGAGATACCAGAGGAGCCAAATATCAGCTCCTGGTTGACAGAACAGTCGCACAAGACTGCAGGTACCAACCTCTGCACAGCCTGGATTGATTACAAGAAAGCTGACGACTCGATGCCACATACATGGATCACTGAATGGTTGGAGTTGTACAAGGTGAACAGGAACCCAAGAGCCTTCGTTGCATATTCGATGAGGATGTGGAAAACCACAAGCCAATGGCAAGCCACTTACCCATGTGTCCATCAAATGTGGCATATACCAAGGTGATGACCTCTCCCCACTGCTGTTCTGCATAGGACTGAACCCCCTAAGCCAAGTAATCGCCAAGTCAGGCTGTGGATACCACCTCAGAAATGGAGCTACGATCACCTTGTCTTCAGGTGGAAGCATGTCATTGATCGCCGCGATTTTCGATGGGTCAGCTTCCAGTCCTTTGTCTGTGAAAACATGTCCAACATAAACCACCTATTTAAATCGGAATTAGCATTTCTTGGGATTTAGCCTGAGTTTGACTTGTCTTGCACGATCTAGGACTTTCTTGAGGTTGCGGTCATGCTCTTCAACCCCTTTTCCTCCGACGAGGATATCATCGACAATCACTGCACATGGATAACCCGGAAAGATTTATTCCATGGCCTTTTGAAAAACTTCAGAAGCTGTGCTGATCCCAAATGGCATTCTCAGAAATTTGAATCGACCAAAAGGTGTGGCAAATGTTGTGAGCAGGGACGAGGCATGATCTAACTTTATTTGCCAAAATGAACTCTTTGCGTCCAGGACAGAAAATACAGTTGCCTCATTCCGCAACGTCTTCAACTTTACGCATGGGATGGTGTGGTCTCATTAACGACTTGGTTAAATCCCTCGGGCATAGACGCACATCGTCAACATCTTTCTTATGAGTGGCTACCATGTTCGACACCCATTCAGTAGGTTCGTCAACTGGTTCGATCCCACCAAGTTTCTGCATTCTTTGGAGTTCACTTTTCACTTTTTGTTGCACTGGCATTGGAACGCGACGTGGGGAGTTGACGACTGGAACTGCATCAGGTGCAAGCTTCATCGAGTAAGTCACTGGTAATTCCCCAAGCTCATCTTTGAATAGATCTTTGTACCCTTTAAATAGTTTCTCCTCAAAGCTTTCATTTGGAATCGCATCAAGGTGAAACATTTCTTTGCTGAAACTAACTAGTTACATATTCACACTGTCCCTGAGTCCTACGACAGACTGCACATTTTGTTTCACAACTTGGAAAATTAGGTCAAAGCTCTTTTCTCCTAATATGCATTTGAGAGTGATTGTGCCTGGAGACTTGATCTTTGTTCCTCCAAAAGCGATTAGATTGATCTGCTTGTCTTGAGGCTGTATTTTCTCACACTGAAACATGTCCTTGCAGGTGTTCAGAGAAATCACGTTACACTTTGCACCCGTGGTCCACTTTGAGCTTTAGAATCTTATCTCCGACTGCAACTTACCAATAGCCTTCCTTTTTGTGACTATTTTTGCCCTCTAGTGTTCGGTGCTCGATATTGAATGTTTCGTCACGGTCTGAATCATCAGTTGATATTAGATTTACTTGTCTGCCTCTTGCGTGTGCTTTTGCGGACCTTCACTGGCTCTTGAAGTGATTTAGCTTCTTGCATGTGTGACATTGTTGTCCAAAAGCAGGGCACTGGTCACGTTTGTCTGCGTGTGAACCACCGCAATTTCTGCACTTTGAGATTTCAGTCGCGATTTTTGTTTCTTTTTGAAGTTGTGAGCCTTTTTAAATGTGTGGCTTTGCTTTATTTGTTCAGTGTCCCCACTTGTTGATGCCAGGTGTTTTGGAGCAGCTCGTGCTTTGCTGTGTTAGTCAGTGAGCTCGTTTATCTGACAAATGCGCACTGCTTTGGCAAGTGTCAGCTCAGTTTCTTTGAGAAGTGAACGTCTGATGCTATCACTGTTAATTCCACACACTAATCGGTCTCGGATTAGCTCATTTTGTAATGCTCCAAAATTGCACGTTTTTGCCATGTAGCGTAATGCACTCACATAAGCTTCAATCGTTTCCCCTGACTTTTGTTGTCTCACGTTGTAACTGTGCCTCTCCATTATGAAATTTGTTTCATATTTCCTTGAACTTTCTTTTCAAACATGTCGGATCTTCCCTTGACTCCGCTGCAGTTATTTCCACGCCTTGGTCTGACACAACTGCTGGGGCATATGTGAACGATCTTTCTCTTTCAATGGCCTCCGGTCCCGCCAGATTGAGGAATATGTAGGCCTTTGCTTTGGCATTTTTGTCACTGTGTGCTGCGGCTATGAATATGTCATATTCTTGCTTGAACTTATGCCATTTTTCAGCGACATTGCTGTCGAAGATGAGAGGATCAGGCCGCCGAAATCCGTCCGCCATTACTGCCTTTTCACTGAGGTAAAATCTTGTCCTTTTTGCTCACCACCAGCACAGACTGTCTCCATGGACCCTGCAGACTTTTCGCAGAATCCCACTTCTGACACCATGTAGTTTTGATAGAAAGAAACCAGTCCGTTTATGTGCTCAAAAGTGATTTTACTTCAGCAGCACCAAGAACATGTGACAGACTTACTCGTGTAGCAAATCAACCAGAGAACTCTCGCGACACCTTGTGGACGGGTGGTGTAGTGTCGGCCCCTATTGTCGGACCCACGCCTCATCCCGGAGGCAAGGGGCGCGCGGAGGTGCCTCGCCTCTCCCGGGGGTCAGCAGCGGGCAGGAGGGCCAACACTGATGTTCCTTCGTTGAGCCGCAGACTAGGGAACGCACCAGATGTCTCTGAGTTTAAGGCCGGAGTTGATCAGAAACTAAGTACAAACTTAGTCAAGAGTCCAAGTGGCAGGCTGGTCACAAGCGAGTTTTATTCAATCAAAACCCGGAGAGGTACAGATGTGCACATCAGAGCTCTGAATTCTCCAGGGACAAAACACAGGTTTTATAAAGGTTTGTGGGGCCAACCCCTTTCATTTCATTGGTTGGTACCTAGGGACGCCCCTCATTTTATCAATTCTAATGGAATCATGATGCGTTATGTAATTCTGATTGTGGGGCCAACCCCTCTCATTAAATTTGAAGTCGTAATAAAAAGTAAAAGAAGAGATGTGTGTGTGTGTGTGTGTGTGTGTGTGTGCATGTGTGTGTGTGTGCATGTGTGTGCGTGCGTGTGTGTGTGTGTGTGTGTGTGTGTGTGTGTGTGTGTGTATAGATCAGGGGTGGGCAAACGTTTTGGCTCGGGAGGCCACATTGATTTCTAAAATTTGACAGGCGGGCCGGGTCAGCACAAGATACGGTACAAATAAAAAACTGCAAATGTTGACAGTTCATACCAAACATCAACAGAACAAAAGCATTAAAGTATTAACAGATTTTTTTAAATGAGAACAGTGACATAAAATGAGAACATAAATGAGAACAGGACATATACATGGTATATGTCCTGTATGAAAGTCCAACATACATCTGTGACAACACATGCAACAAAGTGCAACAATATATTGCAATATATTAAAACTTTATAACACAAAAACTGCAGTATACAGTACAGTATCGCAAAGCAAGAACCTGGACGACATTTGGTCTTGCCATCCACTGTCTGAGCCCCAATGCCCGAGAGCTCCGAGGGGCAGCCGGGTGAGCGTATATGACAATGTCCCTGGTTCCCACCTATACGCCTGCAAGGTGGACATCCTCGACTTGGAGAACGAGGACAACCTGTCCGCACTTGGATGACATTATCGAGCATGTCAGTGGCCTGCAGCAGATCTTGGATCACTGGAGCCACGGCGTACTTGCGGACAGCGAGGATGGTGAAGATGTGAGGGCAGAACCACACGCGTCTCCCAGAACAATATTGACTCCATCGGGACCAGTCGGGACAGAAGGGATTCCGGTGTTGGGGCCTCCTTGACAAGACCGTGGTAAGAAATACATTAAGACGAGGGGTGCCAAACTCGTTTGCATTGCAGGGCAGATCATAGTAGAATCAAGACCATTTTTCCATCCGTTATCTGAGCCGCTTACCCTTTGCACGGTGCGCTGGCCCAGTTTCAGGACGTCTCACCATCTCAACCAGCCGTCTTCGTCACTTCACATTAGCAGCCAGTCGGCCATTTCAGCTGTGCTGCATATACAGTACATTTGAACATAAAGTTGTACTTGACTTCTGTGCCTTACATGCCAAAACCCGGGGTTGAACCAACGACCTTTAGTCAAACGCTCTCCCAACTGAGCTATTTCAGCCTCTCATGGGTTTAACTAAGCCCTTTTCACCAGTCAATTAATGGGCCCTTATTGGCCAAAATCAGAAGAGCGAGTCACATGACACATTGTAGTGCAGTACAGTAATCGCAACAAAGAAATGAAGTCTGTGCTTTTAATGGTTGAACCAGGGACCTTCAGATCTTCAGGATAATGCTCTGAGCTATTTCAGCCGCATGTGTGGAGGAAACACACATACATGTGTGTTTAATACTGAAACCCAGGAGCAAACCAAGGACCCTTATGTCCTCAGCCTCATGCTTTCCCAGCTGATTGATTTCAGCCTGAGCCAGGTTCTGTGGTCACGGTGATGCTTCCCGTCATGTCCTGGCATTCTGACCCAATTAAAGGCTGGTGTGCACTGGTGTGAGTGTCGGTGGATCACGACGACGGACCACGGACGGCGGTGTGGGGCGTGAAATAGTACAGGATCCAACATTGACGGTGGACCAATGAAACTGGATCATGATGCATTGTGTTGGGCCACCCTGGGCATTCCAGATGTTGGCTTGGTAGGTCCAGTACAAATGTTATTAATAAATATGTTGAAACTGAAGAATTCTTGCTTTTAAACAAAATATTGTGTGATCTGAAAATTGTTGTGGAGTTGTGAGCAGTTAGGTGAGGCAAGAAAACAGTGTGAAAAACAAATTGCCTTCATGAGCTCTCCCAGGCCAACAAGTCTCCTATAATAAACCTCCCTCATGGCAAATGAGGTGTTTGCGAAGTCAAACTCTGGAACAAAGGTTTTTTAGTTATACTGAGAGTAAATATGGGATAACAGAATTACATGTATTCCAACAATAGGCTCCAGCACACCCACGACCCTTGTGAGGATAAAGCAGATCAGAAAATAGATGGTTGGAGGATGTTTTGCCATTCACAGTCTTCGTCTCCATTGGGATCCTTTCTTTTGAGTGAATCTGGGAACTCTTTTTTTGCTGACTTCACGGCTTGGACCTTCCGGCCCAAAGGGCGTTCAGGAATTCCATTCTGACCTTATTTGAGACATGATACAATGATTGTCCACATTTAAATACAGGCAACCTTCTGTTTTTGGCCTCCTATTTTTATTTCTCACTCCAGGAAAATAGTGTCTCACCAGTCATGAATCTCTCCAATATTGAGGTAGGGATATTGAAGAAGACATGGCGGATCCAAGGTTTTTGAGCAAAGAAAGCTTTATTCGCCAGCAAGCAACACACAGTATCAACCAACAATTCATACGGCTCCATCACACATATCATGACAAAATGGAAAATGGCCATTTTATTCAGGATCGCATCCAATAAAAGACAATTAAACACATATCACAACACGTGGGGTGTTGCACAGTCAAGGATGGGACAGTTAAAAAAAAAAAAAAAAGGAAACAAAACACAAAGAACGAAATCAACCAACCAAACCTCCTCTGAAAATTAGTTAAAAGAAATTACATTTAAACCACAACTCAAAGCCATAAAAAAAGAATATATATATATATAAATAAAATCCTCGTCTCACCCCTCTGTATATTGATCACCGTTTCACGCAAGGACTCCATCACAAGGCTGGCACTAGGAAAGTGACGCTGTGCCAAAGCCAGCAGCGCTTCCATGGCTACAGTGGAAGTGGAGGTCAGTCAACACAGACGTCAAGATCATCCTCACACTGTGCCTAAACTCATTAAAAATTTACTTTTTAACCACGTCCAGCAAGTTGGATTCACAAAGAACACTCACATGTCCTGAAACACATTACATTTACACTGCTTTGATATCGTGAAACATTGCAAGCTACTCAAAAGCGATTTTCAGGCACGTGTTATTATTTTCAGTCGTTAGCTTAAGACCCTGCAAAGTGAATCACATATGTTCAAATACACATCCGGAGATAACTGTTGAAAACATCTGCAGAAACGGAACTGAGTAGTACTCAATAATGGAGATTTAGTGTATACCAGGGGTGGCCAAACTTTTTTGACCAAAGATCTACTTTTCACGCGATGAACATCCCGCGACTAACACGTCTACCGTTTTAAAAATGTTTCTTCCGGTGGTCGAGGTCAGTGAATTGTACATGAAACAGACTTGGAATCTGCAAGAGGCTGGCAACCGTTCAGGGTTGCCCCCGCCTACTGCCCGAAGACAGCTGGGATAGGCTCCAGCATCCACCGAAACACTTGTGAGGGTAAAGCGGTTAAGCATTTTCTGAACCATGATCCATCCATTGATAGATGGATGGACAAACGTGGAATGAGAAGAACACTAAGAAAAAAAAAAGTATATATATATATATATCTATTAGAGCTATCAGTTTAGTGCGTTTTTATTGGCATTAATTTAAATGAATTTTAACGGGATTCATTTTTTTCTCGCGAGATTAACACGTCACAGCGGATGTTACGTTGCTTTATAAATACACCAGAAACAAAACAACAAGCGTGCTACACAGGTCCACGCACATGATTGTTTTGCCAGCCACGGCAGCGCGAGACACCGAAAACGGATACTTAAAGAGTTTATGAATGGAAAGTTCACTTTTAAAAAGTTGCCAGATAGTTCCACTGACAAGACCAAAGTTACCTGGATGTTTTGCAGTCGTAAACTGAGCTATCATCATAGCACGTCGAGTCTGAAATACCACTTAATGGCCAAGCACACAGCTGACGTGAGTACTCCGCCCCCTCGTCTAAGACAGACAGCTATGGATCATTTCAAAGCGAAGAAAATGGATAACACGACGAAGAACAAATTTGCTGAAGCCATAGCTAAATGTATGGCTACTGCATGCAAGCCTGTCAACATTGTCCACAGCCAGACTGAAGCTGAAATCATTCGCATTGCATCTAACGACTCCACTACGGATTGCCAGCGAGAGCCTCCGTTACAAGCTATGAACAGCAATTGTACGTAGCGGAGAAGGCTAAGTTACACCAAGCGGGAGAAGACACTGTTTCGGGAGAGAAATAAGAGACTATGTTGATGAGCCTCTGGTGAATAAAGAGCGGGCATTACGTTGAGTTCGATGTATGCCACTGACGCGATTGTTACTTGTTTGGAACTATTTTGTGTGGAAGGTTACTGTGTTCCGTGTCCATATAAAGAATGGGGGTGGATCTTCTCTGTGTTCGTCTGACAGCGATGGTGCGCTGAGGCACGTCGAGAGTTCAGCGGTGCAGTGGTCGCGACCTAGCGAACACACTGAAAATAAAGTGTTGTCATCGAACCAAGTGTAGTCATCCGAAATGATGTCTACACAAAACCGTAGAGAGAGACTTGCGCGCAAGAAGGACCAACAGAGTCAACGTAGCCTGACTGCTGTGTTCAAAGCAAACTTGAGAAAAACACAGTCTGCAACCATGGCTTAAATCCACTATTGGCCGAGTACTAGTTTACCTTACATGTGCACTTTATAATTTTATATTGCTCTGTTTTGATTCCATAAAAACAGCCGTTAAAGCAGCTGTTGTGTGACAAAATATTTTTTTCACTGTTGTTGATGGACAGTAATATTGTGTGAGAGATTATGTGTAAATAACTGCTCCAAGTGAAAAATGTTCATGTAAAATTGAAAATCGAAATTGTTATTTCAGTAAATATTTGCATTTTGCACATAGAAAACTGATTCATGATTCCATGTTGATGAGAGCATTAAAATGGGGGAAAAATAGGACAAAAAATATAAAAGGAAATTCAGAAACGATAAAAAATGCATGAGTAATCATGATTAATTTTTAGTTCATTTGAGTTGATTATGACAGTTGCATTTTTAATTAGATTGAATATTTTAATCGTTTGACAGCTCTAATATATATATATGTAACGGAGTGATATATTGAGGTTGTTAAATTAACGCGGAAGTGACGCAACAGCGCACAGTATGGCACTCGCTTCTCCCCGTAGTTAAGGTAGATCTATCAGGGAAGTCACAGGGTAAGTTGCAGAACACTTCCCCCGAAGTCCAGGTCCAAATGGCCACAGATGTTGAACATGTTGACTTTCTGCTGTACCTGCACAGTACATGAGACCACGGGCTTTGCACCGTTCTACTTGATGTTTGGACGTGTCCCTCGCTTGCCCGTTGACATTATGTTCCATCATGTCTTGGAGAATGCCGATGTTGTTAGTCCCAATGAGTTTGTGAGCAACTTGAAGAAAGATCTCTCTGAGGCGGCACAGATTGCTCAACAGCATGCAGTCAAGGAACAGACCCGTTACGCCCAGATCTACAACCGCAAAGTCAAGGGCTCACCGTTAGCTGTAGGTGACAAAGTGCTGCTAGCCAATCGAGGCGAGAAGGGCAAAAGGAAAGTTGCGGATCGTTGGGACTCGACCCCTTATGACGTAGTGTCTGTGAGGCGGTCGATCAATGTGTACAGGATCCGGGATGGTGCCACGGGCAGAGAAAAGGTCGTACACAGGAACTTACTGCTCCCGGTTGACTTCTTGACGTTCTCAGGGCAGATGGAGCACGGGTCATGTTCAGATGGGTCAGAAATGGATGCGCGTTGTGGGAGTGACAAGAGCTCAGTTATCGATGATCAGGAGGACGCTCAGCTGCGCACTGAAAACTGGCTCATGCAGTCACCAGTTCAGGCCGAGGTAGAACATGAGTGCTTCTCTGCGGAACGCGACTCTGTTGATGCGCGTGGAGAGGACGTCAGTGAGGGAGGTCAGTCGGTAGGCCATGACATCTACACACAGACCGAACCTTCGACAGACCCGGCGCTTGACATCACACACTCGACTTCCGACTCGCCCCCAGTTGAGACTGAGCTAGAGGAGGTAGTTTGCACACAACCACAGGACACACAGGACCCCGTCACTTTCACAAGGTGCGGTAGGACAGTTAAGCCCCCTGATAGGCTTATATGTGAGATGTTTTATCAGAGAGTCGGGATGCCAAGATTAATATGGGTTTAGTTTGACCATTTTTTTTTCATTGCTAATGCTGTGTGCCATTTGTTACCATTATATCTTTATGGTTCTTCTATAATGGGTGTTGTTATGTGCAGTTTTGTGAAATGTAAATGGCATTTCTACTGGTCTGTGATGGGAATGGAGTTTAGTACCACTCTATTCCTTCACACTTCTTGAAGAAGAATTCCTGTGATTGACTCTATTGTACATCCTTGCCTAATAACCATGTTTTTTTTGCCTAGTTGTCTTTCTGCTGTCTTTCATGTGTGTTGCCTCACTTCTGCATAATTTAAGGGGGGTGTATGTAACGGAGTGATATATTGAGGTTTGAAATTAACGCGGAAGTGACGCAACAGCGCACAGTATGGCACTCGCTTCTCCCCGTAGTTAAGGTAGATCTATCAGGGAAGTCACAGGGTAAGTTGCATTTCATTGACGGTCCGGATTCATTTCTAGTTTAATTACAATATTCCACTTTGTTTTTCCTTTTTCCACGGCGCTGTGTATTTAATTAGTTCCCTGATTTGTCCCGAGTCCACATTGCTTTCTGTGTCGTTATTTAATTTAAGTTTTGTCGAATGAAAGTTTTTATCCATTGAGTTAATAGTGCTTTTCTGTTGCGCAGTTGTTTCCGAGACCGAAAAGCCCGTGACTTCACCTATCCCTCTTGCCATACTGTGTTGCAGGTAATGTTTGTTTCCTTTTGGTTGTACTGTAAATAGTTTTTCATTTGGTTGTTTGTGTAACTGGCGTGTGCGTGTCGCGGCCGCCATTATTGTGCATTGCGCGGCCGTTCTGCTGTATGTGACGCGCTCAGCGGCGTCACGTAAACAACGGTGTGTGCGCGTTTTCTTTCCCTTTTTTTGTGTAAAATAATTACTATACGATCACCCATGTTTTGTATTTGGTTTTGTTGTGTATTTTCTCTTGTTGTGGATGATGTTTTTCGGGTAGAACTATCAGGGAAGTCACGGGTTGTTTCCGAGACCGAAAAGCCCCGTGACTTCACCTATCCCTCTTGCCATACTGTGTTGCAGGTAATGTTTGTTTCCTTTTGGTTGTACTGTAAATAGTTTTTCATTTGGTTGTTTGTGTAACTGGCGTGTGCGTGTCGCGGCCGCCATTATTGTGCTTTGCGCGGCCGTTCTGCTGTATGTGACGCGCTCAGCGGCGTCACGTAAACAACGGTGTGTGCGCGTTTTCTTTCCATTTTTTTGTGTAAAATAATTACTATACGATCACCCATGTTTTGTATTTGGTTTTGTTGTGTATTTTCTCTTGTTGTGGATGATGTTTGTTCAGGTAGAACTATCAGGGAAGTCACGGGTTGTTTCCGAGACCGAAAAGCCCCGTGACTTCACCTATCCCTCTTGCCATACTGTGTTGCAGTAATAAAAATAGAGAAAAAGCCACATCCCAGTGTCTGGTGTCCTTGATGCGGCAGCGACGTGGATCTCGAGACCGTCACAGTTGTGACCCCCGTCACATATATATATACCCCTTGGGTGGTGTTCATCCCCCATTCGTCCTCTACCAGAGGCCAGGAAGCTTGAGGGTTCTGCGCAGTATCCTTGCTGTTCCCAGCACTGCGCTTTTCTGGACTGAGATGTCCGATGTTGTTCCCGGGATCTGTTGCAAACACTCATCTAGTTTGGGGGTCACTGCCCCAAGTGCTCCGATCACCACAGGCACGACTGTCACCTTTATCTTCCAGGCTCTCTCCAGCTCCTCTCTGAGCCCTTGGTATTTCTCGAGTTTCTCATGTTCCTTCTTTCTGATGTTTCCATCACTTGGGACCGCTACATCCACTACAACGGCTTTCCTCTGTCCTTTATCTATGATGTCGATATCTGGTTGGTTCGCCATTACCATCTTGTCAGTCTGTATCTGGAAGTCCCACAGGGTCTTCGCTTGGTCATTCTCTACCAACTTAGGAGGTGTTTCCCTTTTTGACCTTGGGGTTTCCAGTCCATACCCCGCACAGATGTTACGGTAGACTATGCCAGCCACCTGGTTATGGTGTTCCATGTAGGCTTTCCCTGCCAGCATCTTACACCCTGCAGTTATGTGTTGGATCGTCTCAGGTGCCTCTTTGCACAACCTACACCTTGGGTCTTGTCTGGTGTGGTATATCTGGGCCTCAATGGCTCTGGTGCTCAGGGCCTGCTCCTGAGCAGCCAGGATGAGTGCCTCTGTGCTGTCCTTCAGGCCAGCCCTCTCTAGCCACTGATAGGACTTCTTGAGATCAGCCACTTCAGTTATGGTCCAGTGGTCCCGTGTAGGGGATTGTCCTCCCATGATGGCCCCTCTTCCAGCACCTCATCCTCTGTTCCCCATTGTCTGAGGCATTCTCCGAGTACGTCATCCGTTGGAGCCTTCTCCTTGATGTATTCATGGAGCTTGGATGTTTCATCCTGGACAGTGGCTCTCACACTCACTAGTCCCCGGCCTCCTTCCTTTCGGCTTGCGTACAGTCTCAGGGTGCTGGATTTGGGATGGAACCCTCCATGCATGGTTAGGAGCTTTTGGGTCTTAACATCCGTTGTCTGAATCTCTTCATTTGGCCACCTGATCATTCCTGCGGGGTATCTGATCACTGGCAGGGCATAGCTGTTTATTGCCCGGGTCTTGTTCTTGCCATTGAGCTGGCTTCTTAGGACTTGCCTCGCCCGCTGGAGGTATTTGGCCATAGCCACTTTCCTTGTTGCCAGTTCAAGGTTGCCATTGGCTTGTGGTATACCGAGATACTTGTAGCTGTCCTCAATGTCTGCTATTGTTCCTTCTGGGAGTGAGACCCCTTCAGTGCGGACTACCTTGCCTCTCTTAGTCACCATCCGACTACATTTCTCCAGCCCGAATGACATCCCGATGTCACTGCTGTAGATCCTGGTTGTGTGGATCAGGGAGTCCCTTTCACTCTTAGCATACAGCTTTATGTCATCCATGTAGAGGAGGTGACTGATCGTAGCTCCATTTCTGAGGCAGTTTCCATAGCCTGTCTTGGCGATTACTTGGCTTAAGGGGTTCAGTCCTATGCAGAACAGCAGTGGGGAGAGTGCATCACCTTGGTATATGCTACATTTGATGGACACTTGGGTAAATGGCTTGCCATTGGCTTCAAGTGTGGTTTTCCACATCCTCATCGAGTTTGCAACGAAGGCTCTAAGGGTCCTGTTCACCTTATACAACTCCAAGCATTCAGTGATCCATGTATGTGGCATCGAGTCATAGGCTTTCTTGTAATCAATCCAGGCTGTGCACAGGTTGGTATGTCGGGACCTGCAGTCTTGTGCGACTGTTCTGTCAACCAGGAGCTGATGTTTGGCTCCTCTGGTATCTCTACCAATGCCCTTCTGTGCTTTGCTCATGTATTGATCCATGTGTCCACTTATCTTAGCCGCTATGATGCCTGACATGAGCTTCCATGTTGTGGAGAGACAGGTTATTGGCCAATAGTTGGATGGGACTGCACCCTTTGAGGGATCCTTCATGATCAGGATCATTAGTAAGTAAGTAAGTAAAGTTTATTTTTAAAGCACATTTAACCACAGCTTGCACTGACCAAAGTGCTGTACATAGTGCATAAGCTAAAACAGGTTAAAAATAGAATAGATAAGTAAAACAAATAAAATACACATACAGCACAGTGATTTAAGCTAAGATGATAACAACACAACACTTAATTACAGACAGCAGGGTAAGACAATTAAGGCACAGGGAAGGCCAATGTAAAAAGGTGCGTCTTGAGCTTAGTTTTGAAAAGTGTTATTGAGGGGGCATTTCTGATATCAAGTGGCAGTTGGTTCCATAGCTGAGGGCCAGCAGCAGAAAAGGCTCTATCACCTTTTTGTTTAAGGTGGGACATGGAGGAGGCCTTGGCTGGAGGATCTGAGGGACCTGGGGGCTACATGGGGGTGAATGATATCAGCTATGTAGGTGGGTGCCAGGCCATGAAGAGCTTTAAAAACCAACAGCAGTGTTTTAAATCGTATTCGTGACTGGACTGGAAGCCAGTGCAAGGAGGCTAGGACAGGTGTGATGTGTTCATGCTTTTTTGTGTTGGTGAGCAACCTAGCTGCTGCATTTTGGACCATCTGAAGCCGTGCCACCAGTGTCAGAGGGAGACCAAGATAGAGGGAGTTACAATAGTCTAGACGGGAGGTTATGAAGGCATGGATGACTTTTTCCAGATCATTGTATGATAGAACAGATTTGAGTTTGGAGATTATTCTTAATTGATAAAAACTGGTCTTTACAACAGATCAAATTGGCTTGTCCAGGTGGAGATGAGAGTCCAAAATGATACCCAGGTTACGTGCATGGGATTTCACATAGGGGGCAAGGGGACCAAGGTTGGCAGGGATGGAATTTTTTGATCTTGAAGGCCCAAAGACAATGACTTCAGTTTTGTTATTGTTTAACTGAAGGAAGTTGTTAGCCATCCAGATTTTTATTTCTTCCAAACAGTCTAAAAGAGGCTGCATGGAATTGCCAGACTTCAGTGGGATGTACAGCTGGGAGTCATCTGCATAGAAATGGAATGAAATATTGAATTTCCTGATGATGTTACCTCGGGGGAGCATGTACAGGCAGAACAGTACTGGACCCAAAATGGATCCCCGGGGGACACCATAAGACACAGGGGCGGATGATGAAGTGTACTGGCCTATGGATACCGAGAAAGTTCTTTGGTGGAGGTAGGAGTGAAACCAGTTAAGAGCTGTACCCTTAATGCCAACCCACTGTTCAAGACGCTGTAGTAGTGTGCCATGGTCCACAGTGTCAAATGCAGCGCTGAGATCCAACAGGACCAGAATGGCGTTATCACCTGAGTCAAGGGTGAGCAACAGGTCATTTGTCACCTTCAACAGGGCTGTCTCAGTGCTGTGGCACGCTTTGAAACCAGATTGGAATGGCTCTAGGATCT
Organism: Hippocampus abdominalis; assembly: GCA_018466805.1. Lineage (NCBI taxonomy): Eukaryota > Metazoa > Chordata > Actinopteri > Syngnathiformes > Syngnathidae > Hippocampus > Hippocampus abdominalis. The sequence goes on from CM031711.1 coordinate 46,110, forward strand.
CTATGGAAGCAGCTGTGTAAACACCACCTTCTCCAAGATTTTCGAGAGAAATGGCAGTTTTGAGATTGGCCGGAAGTTATTAAGACATTTTGCATCCAGATTATGCTTCTTAAGCATAGGCTGGACAACCGCATGCTTGAAACATATAGGAACTGTGCCGGTGGCAAGGCAGGAGTTGAGGATAAATTGGATGGAGGGACCAATAGCATCAAAAGCATCTTTGGTGATCTGTGAAGGGATAGGATCGTGTGGAGCTGTTGATGGTTTCATGTGGTTTACAATGTCCCATAGATCAGTGCAGGACACTGCTTGGAACTTGTCAAAAGTAGCTGTAGTAATGGGGATATGGGGTGGAGTGTCTGCTGCAGAAGGTGTGAACTGTGCTCTGATGTGGTCAATTTTCTCAATAAAAAACTTCAATAACTCTTCACAGCTATTGGGAGATGCCACGACCTCTGGAGAGACTTGGGGGTTTACAATTGAGTTGATGGTGTTAAATAATATTCTAGGGCGATTTGAATGTTTGCTTATGATGTTGGAGAAATGCTTAGCCTTAGCTTTTTTTGCTGCAGTTTGGAAGTCAGCCAGGGAATTTCTGAATAGTTCTAGAGAAACTAGAAGGTGATCTTTTTTCCACTTGCGCTCAGCTCTTCGGCAAACCTGCCTAAGATGGCGGGTGGAGTCGTCAAGCCACTGTTGAGGTTTAAAATTAGGGCGTCTGAATTTAAGAGGGGCCACAGTTTCAAGGATAGCTGAGCAAGATGTGTTGAAGAGGGATATTAGCTCATCAGGGCTGGAGCAGGGATCATGGGCAGTGATAGAGGCAGTGATAGCATTTCCCAAGTAATGTTCAGAGAACTTATTTGCAGTAAAAGAGTTGATATGACGAGAGTAGTGGCCAGAAGATCTGGCTGTAGAAAGTGAGTTAAGTAGTTGAACATCAAACACAATAGGCATATGGTCAGAGAAGGATGCATTCCTCAATGCTTATGTTATCAATGGAAAACCCATGGGATAGAATCAGATCTAGGGTGTGGCCATGAACGTGGGTCGCCTGATTTATGTGCTGGAGGAGGCCGAATGACTCCATTACATGGCAAAACTCGCTAACCAAGGGTTTGCCTGGACAACAGACATGGATGTTAAAATCACCCAAAATCAACAAACGATCATAAGATGATGCAAAACGGGACAGAAAGTCTGAGAAATCTTTTATGAAATGTTTGTCTGATTTGGGAGGCCTGTAAACAAGTGCGCACATCAGTGGTGCAGTAGCAGATTCTACCTTTACGCATTGTACTTCAAAGGAAGAAAAGCTCCCGGCAGAGAGTGTTTGTACCTTAAGCCGATTTTTAAAAATCAAAGCCACTCCACCTCCTCTCCTTACGAAAGTGCTTATGAAAGAGCAGTTTGTGGGGCAGAGATCGCCAAAAACAGATGTTTCACCCGCGCCGGAGCCAATCCATGTCTCTGTTAAAAACAACATGTCCAGATCTCGCTGTGTAAAAAAGTCGTTTAAAATAAAGGTCTTGTTAGACACGGACCTGCAGTTCAGTAGCGACACTTTAGCCGCAAGGTAATCCGAAGGCTGTGGAATTTGAGAGCGTTGCAATGGGCGAATGTTCAGCAGGTTCACCCCGCCGCTTCGGATGCTTGGTGGAGCTGCAGGGCAATCGGGCGTCGTTTACTGCGCAGGAGAGATAGAGAGATGGCAGGAGTATCTCAGATCCCACGATCGACGAGCCAGGTAGAGGCCTCTGCTTCCTGCAAAGTTGATGGAGGGCCGGCAAGTTGATGGTTGCGCGAGGGAGACGCTCGCAAATCCCCTGATCTGCACTCGAACACCGCCACGATTTCCTCGCTTTCTGTGCCGCTTTCTGCGCCGCTTCCTGCGGTGGAAAACGCAGCAGGGGAGCCGGCGAACGCAGTCCGCTGGAGAGTTGATGAACGTCGGGTGACATCTGAAGTGTGGGCCGAGGTATCCAGTGGATTGTAGCTCTAAGGAGCTTTGGATATGTATCATAAAATCACGATCATAAGTCCTGAGGGCATTAGCGCAATGCCAGAGCGACAACAAGAGGAACACAGACAAACACAGCAGAACTCTGACAGGTAGGAGCTGACGGCAGGCCGCCAAACACACTGGCGCCATCTTGCATTCGCCCTTCGGCTAGCCATCCTGGGTGAGTCCCATCCCTCAGCAACTGGTTCATTTGTGCTGCTAGGCGCTAATGGAGTGCTGCGAGTTTCTGTAGCCAGTAGGTGTGGACCATGTCCGGGCCTGGTGCTGTCCAGTTTTTTATATCTGAGACTCTTTCCTGTATGTATGCGACTGTTATGGTAACTGGGTTCTGTTCAGGGAGGTTGCTGTGCTCCTCTCTCAGAGTCACCAGCCATTGTGCACTGCTGTTATGAGAGACCTCTTTCTCCCATTTGCCTTTCCAGTACCTTTCAGTTTCCAGTCTTGGTGGGTCAGCTCTGCTGTTAGGACCCTGCCACTGAGCGTACACGTTCACAGGTTGTGTTGCGAACAGCCTGTTTATTTGTCTGGCCTCATTGTCTTGCATGTACCTTTTTAGGCGACTGGACAAGGCTCCAAGCCTTTGTTTGGCAGTTTAGAGTGCTTCAGGTGTGGTCATCTGGATCTTTTCATCACACCTCGCTGGGCCTCTGTCAATTGACTCACATCTTTCCGAGCTGCCTTGATCTTAGCCTCCAACCGTCTATTCCATGGTGGGTAACGTATCTCATGGCTCCCATGGTTGCTCTTATAGCCAAGCATCTCTAGGATCACTGATGCTGAAGCGTATATCAGCTCATTGGTTTCCATGATCTTCGCTTTTAGGTCAGTTGCTGCCTCGCTCAGCATTTCATTCATTGGTGCTCATCATCTGCATTCATTGGGGCTTGCCTCCCAATCTCTGGTATGACTTCCTTCTCTGATCTGGCAGCCTGGGGCCCTTCACCATGGAACCTGCATTGTACCTCATCAATCTCAAGTTGTCGTTTGTTGATGTTGGAACACTAGTTGTTTCGCAGTCAACCGTGACTGTGGGTTTCGAAGTAACCATTCAGCCCACATTCTCTGCATGCAACCCCTCTGACTAGGGTTCCTTGAGTAGTAGCATTCCAACAGAGTCATGTTATCGCATCTCGCCCATCTCTGTTTTGTTCCAGTAGCCCATTTTTCATCTGGTTCCCCAGCACCTGACGCAGACCTTGTTTGGCCGGGCGACGTCTGAGCCGGCATGTCATTCGTTTTATTGTCTTTCATCATTGTATGAGGTAGGCATTAGCGTGAAGAGTCTTGCCCAAGGACCCACACTGGATGGTGTTATGTGCTCATTTTTGCCCCAAACGGGATTCGAACGCCCGTCTCCCGTATGCCAAACCGGTGCCGTACCAACTGAGCTATCCAGCCGCTCTGTGTGTATATATATATATATATATATATATAATGAAGAATCCAAAAGTATTATAACATCATTAACAATGCTAATTTTCTAATTTATTACAACAACCAAAAAAAAAACCAACCTTTTCAATGCACGGTCTAGGTCATGTTTTTGTTATTGAGAGTTTTTAGTTTCTGCCATGGTTTTGTTTGTTACTTTGGATTTGTTTTTTTCTTAGGACTTTGTTTTGGTTTTAGTTTTCTCTGTTTTTAAATGCGTCTTGATCACTCCACCCTGCTCCTCCCTCCTGCCTGCTTTTTTGGGGTCCTACAACATCCACCACCATGCAACGTGACAGATGGGAGGTGAAATTGTCATTGATAACTGTTCATCTCATCATCACACTTGTGATTCTTAATCTGAGACTGCCACAAGAATCTTTGGCCACAAACTGAGCAGGAAAAAGGGTTTCTCACCAGTGTGGGTTCTTGAGTGTACTTGTAAGTTTCCCTTCTGGGGGAATCTTTTACCACAAACCCCACACGAATAGGGTTTCTGGCCAGTGTGTGTTCTGGTGTGTGTTTTTAAGGTTTTCTTCTGAGAGAATCTTTGGCCACAATCTGAACAGGCAAAAGGTTTCTCACCAGTGTGGGTTCTAGAGTGTGTTTTTTTGTTATCAAACATTTTATTGAATTTTTTAAACAGTTAGGGTTAGGGAAAACATGGTCACTTGTTTGAATACATAAAACATCATCAGTTCCGGGCATCATAATAGAACATACATCACGTAAACATCCCGGTGAAACAGGTTAAAAAACCTGCACTCTCACATATGCAATGTTCTGAACACCATGCCATATGAGTAAAAAAATAATGAAATAAAATAAAATAATAATAATAAACAAAAATAAACCAACTTGAGTGGAAAGGGGCCAATAGGGTAACTTAACCGTCTGTTAAAGAACATCCTTAGGTTTCTGTAAATTTTATCCAGGTATCCCATAATGTCTCAAATTTCTCTTGTTCGCCTCGAAGAATAAATGTCAGCCTCTCCATTTCAAAAATTTCCCCTACAACCTTAATCCAGTCTTTGACTGTTGGGGGCTCTTTTGTCAGCCATTTCCTTGTGATTGCTTTCTTGCTTGCTAACAACAAGATGTTATAGGTGTACTTCTGGGTAAAATTAATGGTAAAGTCAGGTTCCAGTCCCAAGTACAGGGCTTCAAAGGTCATAGGGACAACTGTTCCCATAATCCTACCCATAGTTATTCTTGTCTCTTTCCAGTATTTGGAAATGACCGGGCATTCCCAAAACACATGAAAATGTGAAGCTTTGCTATTACCGCAGGATCTCCAGCAGGCTGTACTCATTCCTTGTGAAGTCCCTTGGGCCGGGACTCTAAAAAACCTGACTGCATTCTTCCAGCCAAATTCCCTCCATAAGAGAGACGATGTACACTTCCATTGCTGTGCTATTGTTCTCTCCCATGCTTCTAGTTGAATTGTAATGCCACCCTCCTTGGACCACTTGTTCTTTCTGTATGTTGTGTCTCCACCTTCCAGTTCCTGCAACTCTTTGTAAATTTTCGATATCGTCCCGGATCTGACCTGTAGGCTCGTAGGAATATCTTGATTAAACCAAAACCACTTTGATGGACCCATCCTGTGCGTAGGTTTCTCTCTAAGTAGTGTCTGAGCTGCAAGAATCTATAGAAATCTTGATTACTCAATCCGAAATTGTTTCTAAGCTCTTGGAATTGTCGCATCCCGCCCCCCTCGAGGAGGTCCCTATATATCGTTAACCCTTTTCCAACCCACTTTTTGAATCCTGTGTCCATTCTGTTTGGTAAGAAATCAGAGTCATACCCAATCCATTTTAGGAGCAAGTATGCGCTATTTTCTCTATCTTGCTTTAATATTCCACGCCACACCTTAATGGTAGTCATTATCCAAGGATTAACACTTTTAAGACAATCGATTAAGCCAGGGTCCCCGATGATTGCTTGTAGTGGAATATCACTAGATACCTGACATTCGATGTCTTTCCACTTCGCACAATAGGATGGATTACAGATATTGACCAAAATCTTTACCTGGGTTGCCCTATAATAGTTTAGCATATTGGGTAGGGAGAGGCCTCCCTTGCTTTTCGCCAGTTGTAAAGTCTTGAATCTGATTCTTGGCCTCGTTCGTCCCTTGCCAAATAAATCGCGATATTATTTTGTCCAACTCTTGGAACGTATCCTTGGGTATGTCAATCGCTGAAGTTTGGAATAGATATAATAGTCTGGGCAACACATTCATTTTAATTGCTTCCACTCTTTGCAATAATCCAAGGAATGGAACCAGGTTCCATCTGTTCAAGTCAGCCTTAATTTGGGCAAGGAGAGGGTAATAATTTTCAAGCATAATTGTATCCAAGTCTTTTGGAATATTCACGCCTAAGTACCTGATCGACTTCGAGTCCCAGTTCAAATTTAATTAATCTCTTATCACCTTGCTTGGAGAGTACGTAAATGACAATCCATCAACCCGCACCACTAGCACTGGAGCCCCACAGGGATGCGTCCTCTCTCCACTGCTCTTCTCCCTCTACACAAACGATTGCACCTCAACAAGCCCGGCTGTCAAACTCATAAAGTTCGCAGACGACACCACGGTCATCGGTCTCATCAAAGACGGCGACGAGTCTGCATACCGACAACAAGTGGAGCAGCTGGAGCTCTGGTGCAACCGACACAACCTAGGGCTGAACACGCTCAAGACTGTAGAGATGATCGTGGACTTCAGGAAACATCCTTCACCACAGCTGCCCCTCACACTATCCAACTGCCCTGTGTCAACCGTCGAGACCTTCAAGTTCCTGGGAATCACAGTCTCCCAGGACATGAAGTGGGAGGTCAACATCAATTGTATCCTACCACTGATCATTTTAGCTCTGCTTAATACTTTGCACTTTGTCTCAACAGTTGTCACTGTACTACCGCACTACGGTTCACTACATTACGAAATGTCCTTTCATACTATTGTCATGTCCTTGTTTATGATGATACTAATGCAGCGTGTTATACCGGAGTCAAATTCCTTGGCCATACTCATTGACTCACGTATACTCTAAAACGTAAACACCTAGTTGCATTTCACATATAACACATCTACATATACATACATACACCCACACACTTACTCACACATACCTATTCCCCTACATACCTTTCCACATGCTCATACAGTGCTTACTAATACCCTTATTCACATACTCTCCTGTGCATTCATACATAATTGTCCACGCACGCATTCATACTCCGACAAACTCAATCGTACACCTGCTGACGCATGCACTCACACACGCATGTTTACACCCAAGCCCAAGCTTATTCACTCAAAAACCCAAATACTCGTTTGGTTCAACTAACCCTTGGTTGTCCCACAGTAGAAAATCTCATCACCTTGCCAGGCTTCAGCAATTTTCATTGTCCACTCTCCTGTATGCGGACAGTTTTTTTTTGAAACCCTCACGTGGAGCGTCCAGCTGTTGTTCCTCCCCGCTTGCAGGCCGATGCCACAGTCTGTTCATAATTCTGTCAATCCAGGTTGTAGGAGGTTTGTAGACAGCCACGGGAATACCCCTCTTCAGCATGTCGGAAGTGGCCTCTTGCGCTGAGTCGTAAAGGCACGTTTCTCCCCCGTAGAATACTCTCATCCTCGCTGGAAACGGAGTCTGAAATCGTATCCCTCTCTCCCGCAGCACCTTCTTCGCCTCAGCATACTCCCGCCGTTTCCTCAGGGTCTCTGGTGCATAGTCGTGGTCGACGAAAACTGGCCTCTCTTTGTACAGGAACCCCTTCTTGCGCCAAACATTCCGCAGGACCTCCTCCTTAATTTTATTGCTGGCGAATTTTGCTATTATAGACCTCGGGGGAGAATCAGCGGAGGGCTTACGGCCTAGCGCGCGATGCGCTCGCTCAATCTTTAGATCGGTGGAGGGAGAAACCTCGAGCTTTTCCTTCAGGAGTTGCTCTACAAACACTATCATCGTTGCAGAGTTGGTCTCAGTCCACTCCTCAATACCATAAATTCTTATATTGTCCCGTCTTGCTCGTCCCTCTTGCTCCGTTATCTTACTTTCCATTTTAGCTTGTAGCTTTAGCAGCTCCTTCGTAGCTTCTTCCAGCCCCAGCACTCTTTCTTCCGTCTCTGAGATCCTCGTTTCAATGTAATCTATTCTGTTGTTAGTCGTCTTAAGTTTGTCCTTGATTTCGGCAAGTGTATTGGCGCTTTCACGCCGGAACTCCGAGTGGTGCTTCTTTCCGCCGCTAATACCGACGCTTGGCGCTGTGAGAGCTCACCCAGCATCCACCTTCCTCTGCCCAGTTCGTTGCAGTGCGTAAGTGCGTGAACGTATCTCCAGTGCGCAAAGAACTTTTTTCATTTTTATCATTAAATATCTCGTGCATCCATTATTCAATATGGTTGGTGAAAAGCGAAAGGCTTCTAGTGAGAGTGGTAGTGCAAAGAAGAGGCAAGCCATTTCATTAGAAATGAACATACTGTGTGTCTCTCTCTCTCTCTCTCTCTAACAGTAGTACAGTACTGTACGTATTCTCTCCATTTTATTAAATGTTTTTTTCAGTACAAACCAATACAGGTTACTTATACAAGCCTTAAACATACTTATATAAACCTTCAAGATACTTATATAGGCCTTAAACATAAATTATAATACAAAATATAGCACTGAAGCAACTTACGAACGAATTCACCTTACGAACGATCGTTCGGAACGTAACTCGTTCGTAAGCTGGGGAGCGTCTGTACAAATATAACTCGTCAGAATACTAATAAAGTACGGCGTTGCTCGAATCGATCGAGGAGCTCGGCAGCCGTGCTTCTTACTCCATGATTGCCCAACCGGAACCTAGAGTGTGTTTTTAAAGGCCAAGTGTGAAGTAATTTCATGAAATGCCAAATAGGGTCACAATGAAAGTACTTAAACATTGTCCACCAAATAAAGCATGAAAAAATAATTTATATGTTGTATATTTGACAAAACAATCGATTTTCCGAAGTTCCAGCCTGAAAGGGGAGGAACCCGGAAGTGATATGTCACATGGAGAACAGCGATGGCAGAGCTCCATATGGCCGAGATGCAAAGCATTTCAAACAATGATTCAAACAGCGATACAAGCGATCGATCGAGCGCAAGTGAGGATATACAAGTTTTTGAAGAGTTGGAGGAAGAAGAGGAGGTTGGAATTGTACATTTTGGACCTTACATATATGAGCCAGACGCTAATCAGGATGCAAACAATGTGCCCAGACGACCTGACATGGAATGGAGACAAGACCCATCGAGATCACAAGATTGATCAGATATGGGCTGGTATTATTTTTATGATTTGAAGATGCAGGCATGTGCACATAATTTGTTTTTGTCTATCTGATGACATTGTGTAAAAAAAATAATCAGACTTCATGTTCAAGCAGTTAGCCTATTCGGTACTTGAGTATTCTTTTTAGCAAATAATTTTTTGACTTGTACTTGAGAGATTTTTGTCATGACTTTTTTAAACTTTTGTACAGTGCTCCATCCATTTACTTGAATATTTTGAATCAAATGTTTTTATAAACAACAGAATTATTGATTGATGGGTATAGAATCAGAATCAGAATCGTCTTTATTGGCCAAGTGTGTAGAAGACACAAGGAATTTGTCTCCGGTATAACACACTGCATTAGTATCATCATAAACAAGGACATGACAAATAAGTATGGACAAATAAGTATGGCAGGACATTCCATAATGTAAGTGAACCGTAGTGCGGTGGTACCACCCAGTGACAACTGTGAGCAATACGCTTGTTCAATAAAATTTATGCTCATGGTGTCATTGATCAGTATTTTACTTTTTTTATTTCTTTTTTTAATTTCAGGTGTACTTGTGGTAAATGCCAGCAAATGCCTACAGCAGTTGAATGTGTTTGCTGCCATGAAATTCAAGAAGTAGTGACTGTACGTCGACAAGGAGAGGAACACTTCAATCAGGTGCTGGACTGCATCACCGACCATCCTGGACACAATGCTGCTCAATGCATCCTATGGCCCATCAAATGCCTTGCCTTTGTACTGCTGTAATCCACCTGTAATCCATATGGGTCCTAGACCCATATGGATTACAGGTGGCATGGATGACCTACAAGCAGCAATACAAAGGCAAGGCATTTGATGGGCCATAGGATGCACTGATGCTGGAGGTTTCTTGGTCAGGACAACAGTGTTGTGCTCCCAGCATGTGCCATGTCTTGTATCAGGGCACATTTTCCACCGCCAAGAGGAGAGGAGTCAGCTGTATTCAAAGGGATTCGTGTTTCACAGAGAAATGTTCCAGAACTGTGATTTGGACTGGTTTTAAGAGTGGTTAATGTGGACATGGTGTCGATCACAACAAAATACTGTAATAAAAATAAACAAATGAGGACAACTGAATACAGGGAATGTAATTTTTTTATTTCCTGAGGAATCTAGTCCGGTGCTCGGCAATAACTGTTGACTTGTCCGGTCTGCTCACTGCTGCTGTCAGAAATTGCGGGTCGACACACACATCACTAGTTCTGTACTTATTTTGAATGGCAGTCAGTTTCATCACCTCTGACAGGCAGTCATTCACATAGTCTACAAAGAAAAAAAAAACGTATTGGGATGATAAATATTTGGACGACATGTGGGTTATACTCAGTATGTAATGCATCTGCCTGGAATTACTTTTTATTTCATAACTTACCATAAGTTGCATCCACCAGTATCTTTCTCAGAGAATACCCACCACTCTTATAAATGGGATAAACAATACAGTAGGAGTATATTTTAAAATGTCAAGCACCAATCTCCGCCCACTCCCCCAATCCTCACTGTTACCCAGACATCACAAAATCCTCAAACTGGCTCTATTTAACACCCGCTCACTCAATAACAAAGCACTCGTTTTACACAAATTCATAACTGACAATAACCTGGACTTCCTCTTTATCACCGAAACTTGGCGCAAACACCTGGACTACTTCTCACTCAACCAAGCCACCCCACCTGGTTACACCTGCATCGACAAGCCCCACCTCACTAGCCGAGGTGGTGGGGTGGCATCAGTCCACAAAACAGAGTTTAAAATCAGCACTATATCCACCTCACCCACTGAGTCCTTTGAACATATCACCTTCACATTCCCTGGTCCCTCCCCCTCGGTCATTGCTGTCATTTACCGTCCCCCGAAATTTAACTCATCATTTTTTTCAGACTTCTCCGATTTTGTCACACAGCTCTTACCTATTTCACCTTTCACTCTGATTCTTGGCGACTTTAACTTCCATATTGATAACACCTACTGCAAACATGCCTCTGAATTTCTGGACCTTTTGGACTGCCTTAACTTCACTCAACATGTCAACTTCCCCACCCACACCCACGGTCACACTCTGGACTTGGTCTGTTCCACCGGTCTTGCCATTGAAAAACTCTCTAGCACCAACCTCAACATCTCCGATCATCTGGCTATCACTCTGAACCTCCACCTCCCTACCCCCCTTCCCAAGGAAAAGCGCACCATATCATTCAGGAACCTCAAATCCATCTCCCCCAACATAGCTGAACTCACCAATATCATCTCAACAATGAATTCCTCCACCTGCACACTGGATCCCATTCCATCTACCTTCGTCAAGCTCTGCTTTCCCACCATCTCCCACCTCGTCATGAACATTGTCCCCTCCTCACTCAAACTGGCTGCTGTAACCCCCATCATCAAAAAACCCGGACTTAACCCTGACATCATGAGCAACTTTCGACCCATCTCCAACCTCCCCTTTCTGTCCAAAGTCATAGAACATGTTGTCGCATCTCAAATTAAAACCTACCTAGACAATAACCAACTTTTCGAACAATTTCAATCTGGATTCCGCACACAACACAGCACTGAAACAGCCCTCCTCAAAATCACCAATGACCTCATCCTTGCCTCTGACTCCGGCCTACTCTCCATCCTCATCCTTCTTGACCTTACAGCTGCCTTCGACACCATCAACCACTCCATCCTACTCTCTCGCCTGCAATCCCTAAACATCACTGACAAAGTCCTCACCTGGCTTCACTCATTTCTCATATCTCACAGACAGGAAACAATTCATACACATCAACAACTGCTCTTCCTACACTGCCCCACTGTCCCAAGGTGTCCCCCAGGGTTCTGTGCTTGGTCCTTCATTCTCTACCTTCTACCCATCGGCCAAATCATTCGCCATCATGGTCTCCAGTTCCACTGCTACGCTGATGACATCCAATTGTACATATCCACCAAATCATTTACCCCAACAACCCACTCCACCCTGTCTAACTGTCTTTCAGACATCAAATCCTGGATGCAAACAAACTTTCTCACTCTTAACTGCACTAAATCTCAACTGCTAATAATCGGTCCTCGGTCCCTCACCCAAACAGCCTCCAACTTTAACCTCACTATTGACAACCGCACCCTGTTCCCCTCCTCTCACTGTCGCAACCTTGGCGTCCTTTTTGATAATAACCTCTCTTTCGACCAACACATCACCCAAATCACCAAAACTGCTTTCTTCCACCTCAAAAACATTTCTCGTCTCCGCCCCTCTCTTTCTTTCAACGCTGCTCAAACCCTCATCCACGCCTTCATCACCTCCCGCCTTGACTACTGCAATAGCATCCTCTACGGTACAACCTCAAAACTCCTCAATAAACTACAGTACATCCAGAATGCTGCCGCCCGCCTACTCACCCACACCCGCACTCGTGATCACATCACCCCCGTCCTTAAAAACCTCCACTGGCTCCCCGTTCCCCAGTGTATTCAATATAAACTCCTCCTACTCACCTATAAAGCCCTTCACAAGCAGGCCCCCTCCTACCTTTCCGATCTTCTTTACCAATACACTCCTTCCTGCAACCTCCGCTCCTCAAACACAAACCTCCTCGCCATCCCCGTGACCAAGCTCAAAACCTGGGGGGACCGAGCCTTCTCTGTTGCCGCCCCCACCCTCTGGAACGCTCTACCACAACACCTCCGCAACTGTACTGACCTACAATCCTTCAAATCATCTCTTAAAACTCACCTGTTCCGCAATGCTTTTAACACCTCTTAATCTCTTTTACCCATTTTTTGCCATTTGTTCATCTAAATGTGTTTTTGTAAATTATGTATGATTGTTTTTAAATGCACATTTTATCCTGTTTTAAGCTCATGTAAAGCGTCTTTGAGTATGATGAAAAGCGCTTTCAAATAAAATGTATTATTATTATTATTATTCCTTCCTTTGTCACTTTCTGTGGTCTGCCAGCATTTTCATTATAATGCATAGCAGCAAGATTTATTCTGGAATAGAACAAAAAATGCCTTATCTTATTTTAAAAAATTGTCAAATTGTGATGAAATAACTTTATATCTCAAAGTTCTACATTTCACTATAGTCTACATTTCATGCATATCAGTTTTCTTTAACACACCTGCTTTTCATTCCTTTGTACGAGGAGTGGTACATCTTTGGGGCAAAGTGATTCACCACACTGTGAAAAGCTTCCACGCCACTGGTCTGTCCGAGGTGAAACATCTTCATGACATCGTTGACAAACATGGTCTTTGTCAGGAGTTCCACCACTGCAACATTGACTGCAGTACCTTTAAATGAATTTACAAGGTATAACAATATTTCTATTTTTTAGGGTTAACGAGCAGGCAACATCCAACAGTTTTCCAAGAGGACGTGTCATGTTCATTCGTCAAAAAAGCAGCGCTGCCAACCTATTGAAACGTACTTCCAGAACAATTTGTCTGACTGCCATTATTACTCATCGCTGATATGAATAGCATCGATCGGGGTTTGCCTCGAGCCGAAAACTAACCTCGCTAGCTTCTCCTGTTCAACGTTGCTCGCTTCTCGAGTTAACTTTCGGCTAACGTCGCTACCTTCTACTGTTCATTCCACAAGAGTTGGCAGCTATGCTTTGACAAAATCATCATCATGTATCCAAAAATCACACTTACTTTTTTGCAAATCCTTGATCACAAGCAGACCGGTTGAGAAAGCAGTCATCTTTGAAGTGGAGATCGAGAACACTCGTCGATGATGGCATGAAATTCATTCGCTTCGTGCGAATAAAATCTGTCCATTTAAGTGCCCTACTATCCTTCGGCCACTGGTACAACTTTTCTGTCGATTGCAAACAATACATCGCCACACCGCCGTGGCATCTTACCAACAAGCTATGCAACAATGCTGTTCAATGGCGGACTTCCCTAGCAGCTCTCCATGTGACGTCATTTCCGAAGATTTCAGAAGAAAAGCATTTTCGTTGTCAAGGGCGTTGCTAAGGGTTAAACAAAGAATCTGGAAGGGTTGCGTAAAAAAAACCAACCGGAAATATGATTATAATTGTTCAGCCATTGATATTACTCAAAAACATGGTTGGCCAACGTTACTTCACACTTGGCCTTTAAAACTGTGTGTGGACGCAGAGTGTCGACCACGTGGACACTGGGCGTCTAGAGAGTTCAAGCTAGGTTGTCCCAATGCATTGAAACGAGACAAGCCATTGGATAAATGCTGATTGTGTCCCGCCGATCGGACGCTCAGCGTATCAGCTGACCCGGACGCTCAGCTTATCTGCATGATGATTGGATGATGTGTCTGAGGCTGAATCTCTTTTTGATTGACAGCGAAATGAGCCAATCACCGATCTTATGGTGAAGGCAACCTTTTCAATTTTTTGAAAAGGAACAGAGTAGAATTCACTTATAAATAAACAGACACATTTTATGATGAAGGCCGAAATTGAGCTTCCCCCTCCTTGACAAACCAGCATCCGCCACAATGAAACCAAAGACCAAAAATTTGCAAAGGTAAATTTGGCAAGCTGTCCAGAGACGAGGTGCGGAGACTGTTCACGTCGGTCAGTGCCTTAGCCAATCACGATGCAGAATGCAATTCACTGTTTAAAAACATTTTAAAAACGTCACTAAAAAATCAGTGAAACAGCGAAGCCATGGAAAGTGAACCACGTGAGAGCGAGGGATCACTGTACCTCTGAGTTTAAGGCAGGGGGCCCCAAATGTCGATCGCAATCGACCCGGAGCCAGCGGACTGGTCCCAAGTCGACTGCAAGGTGTGGGAGGAGGAAATGGGTGGGAAAAAAAAGATTTTTGTCTTTTGTGTGTTAAGGTTTCATTTATATTCAGGCGCTCAGGCTGTTGTTTGTCGTGGCGTGCATGCATATGTGTGCGAGTGCATGGTTGCGTGTGTATGCTTTCACGTGTGCGATCGGGTCGATCGTGGGAAGTTGGTTGCTTCAAAAGTCGATCTTTGGGCAAAATGGTGTGTGTGTGTGTGTGTGTGTGTGTGTGTGTGTGTGTGTGTGTGTGTGAGTTCGTGGGCGCGCGCGAGGAAGGGATGCCCATGTGTATGATGTGACTGTGCAGTAACATGGTAAAAAAATTGGCTCTTTGTCTGGTTGGCCACCCCTGTTCGACACGTTCCTGAGTCACACAAAAAAGTTAGCCATTTGCCATTTAAAAACAATTCAACCTTGGGTCTAACTAATAATACTCTTAATAAAAATTCACAGCAAGCAGAATTAAACATAATCATCTTTTCCCTACATTTCTCCATCAGTCCTCAAACCAGGTTTTCAGAGCTGTAGAAAACATACAAATTCACAATGTATTTACTAATTAATGTTTAATAATGAGAAATCCATCCATCCACTATGTCAGACTAAAAAAGTAATGATATCTCACGCAATACAAATGTTTTCAAAAAATAATAGACATAAATGACAGAAATGAACAAGATAATTACAAATCTTTCTTGATTCTTGAGAGAATTTGAGTGTTTTTAATTTTTCCAATGCAAAACAAGAATGGGATTGCAAACAGGAACACCTCTTTTGGCTTTTAAGCCAATATTTGAGGATTCCAGGCTGATAATCAAAACAATCAAAGCCACGTTCTACCTGAACATAAATTGTCACAGTGCCGTGTCCTCTGTGCTGGAGCCAACCATAAAGACAGAAGGAGCTTTGTTGTTCTGCTTTGTCCTAATAGGATGACATAGCTCTTCTTCTGTGCCGTGAACACTGAAGCTCCTGCTTGGCCTGCTTTTCTACACTACTTTGAATTGAGATTTGGATGCTTTCCTGGCTCTCTTGCTTCTACTGCCAGAGGCAGTGGTCCTTTGTGGCAGTGGATTTGGCGTCTCATGTCGGATTCTTGCACGGGCCATCTGACTGGGCTGGTTGGTCTGTTGAGTCCCGTCATCAACTATGTTAATGTTTGTGGGCCCTTCCGCATCAGACTGTTCCATTGCAAAGTTGATAAACACCTGCGTGATGGGAGAGTATGAGAGAGTTTTGTGGGTCATTTACATTTTGGGGAGAGGGTTCAAGTGGGCATGTATGCATAAAGCCGCTAAATGGTGCACAAGCATCTGCCCTAGCACTATACACATTGTTTTTCTTCATTCATCCATATTATAAATAAATAAAGAAAATTCACAAATTTCACCCAAATTATTGACCAATCAAATGTCTGTCACGATGCAACGTTAACAGTTGAATATTCTTTATTTTCTTTGGTCTCCGAAAAGAGAAGCTTTCGAAGCTGTAAGAATTCAGCCCGATGCAACGATTATGCACCCTTGTCTAAGAGTGTAGCACCAAATTCTGGGCCTCCTTTCATAAGCATCTTGAAGTGTGTTTATTTCTATGTGTGTGTGTGTGTGTATGTGTGAGGGTAAAAGATAGGCTCAAGCACACCCTGAACTGCTTGCTAGCCAATCGCAGGGAACACACAGACAAACCACCATTCATGCTTACAATCACACGTAGGGCCAATTTAGAATGTTCAATTAACCTGCCATGCATAGTACCCGGAAAAAAAAAATCCCTGCAGGCACGAGAGCACACAAACTCCACACAGGAAGCCCGGAGCTGGAATCGAACCCTGCCTCTCAGCACTGCGAGGCGGACATGCTAACCGGATGCCCACAAGAAAGTAATACAAAAGCAATTGAAAAAAAATGCATAAATACGTACATTAGCCGCTTCAAACAAATATTTTCGGGTCTAAATGTTTTAATTAAAATGGAGCATTATCCAAATTATAAACACCATGAGAAGCTTTTATTCCCCAAACAATGCTGAATGAAGCTAAAGAGATTCTCGTCGCTTTCTGATGAGCTAATCCCCAGTGGAACGAAAAAAGACGCCGCGGACAAGACAGTGTGGTAAAAAAAAAAAAATGTTTTTGGGTAAAAAAAAGAAAACGCAGAGATTACAGAAAAACGTGTCCGTCTGGCGTTGAGCGTCGTGTCGTCTTCGCTAGTTTAACTGTTGTCTCGGCTAGGCTAGCTTAACTGTTGTCGTAGATCAAAGTTTCTTTGATCTGTGACGTCAGTTGCGTTGGCGCTGATTGATTGAAACCAAAAGACGTGCGTGTGTGTACATGTTCGCGCTGACGCACACACAGCAGAGAGCCACGGACTATCGACTGCTGAGGTGTGCTTCGCTCGAGTGGCGTCGTTACAGGGCACCCCTCCTGGATCCGAAGTCGGCATAGGCGACGAAGGAAGGTAGTCGTTGGAGCGACGGAACGTCTAGAATCGCTGATAGGAGACGAAGCGATCGGGGAAGCAGACTTTTCGGCCGCTGCGGGTGGTTTGGCTCGATGAAGAGGACGCCAGACACAATTTCAGTGGTGGAGTGCTGGGCAGGCGAGACATCTGGGAGCAAAAAGCTGAGGATGATGTGGTCGAAACGGGAACGGCAAGGGCAGCGGTTGAGGTTGACGGAACCAGTAATGGAACAGCTGCTGTTGATGAGGGAATTGCGGGTGAGGACGGACTCATGTTGTCGGCGAAAGTCACTGTTCGTGAGCGAAGAGACTGCTGCTCTACGACTGCCGGCTTGAGTCGGTCGATGGAGACGGTGTCCTCACGGCCGTTTATGCGGATTTTGAAGGTCTTGTCCCCGCGGGCAATGACAGGGAAAGGACCGTCGTAAGGCGGTTCGAGGGACTTCCGCACTCGATCACAGCGGAGGAAGACGTGAGTGCAGGTCCGAAGGTCGGGATCAACCTGCGTCGACAGGTTGGATCTTCGTGGCGGCTTGGGCTGCTGGATTCACACGAACTGACGTATGCGATGAAGCAGGTCGTTAACGGCACCTGCCGTTGGCTCGGTCGTGTTGAAAAGCTCGCCAGGCAGTCTCAGCGTCGCGCTGTACACAAGCTCCGCCGGGCATGAGTCGATGTCTGGCTTTAGCGTGGAGCGAATGCCAAGCAGGACGAGTGGCAGGCTGTCAACCCAGTGCCCGGCGTTGTCGGAGGATATCAGGGATGATATCAGGGAGGCCTTCAGTTGGCGATGAAGGCGCTCGACCATTCAGTTGGCAGCAAGGTGGTAGGCGGAAGTCCGACGTTGTGCGCACCCGAGGAAGGTGCAGAGCTGGCGGAAGAGGCTCGACTCGAACTGGGCTCCACAGTCTGTGGCGATGGTTCCCGGTGAACCAAAGCGAGCGACCCAGTGTTGGAGTAAGGCCAGAATGACGGACTCGGTACTGCTCTCAGTGTTCAATTAATTCCGTTTTCCACGGCCCTCTGAATAGGGATCGTCGGTCAGCATGGAAGGATCCCTCGTTCCATACTTTTTTGATCATTTATTGGAGCACTTTGCATCAGAGGTAGTAGTAGTAGTTGTAACAGAAGTAGTAGCAGAAGCAGGTAATAACCTAAAGCACACATAAATGCAGTACAAAAAAATGAAATATCTATCTTTCTGCATCACGATGTAAATATAATTAATTGACATTAATTAATACTTTTATTTTAACAATACGTTTAATAAATACTTTAATCAACCATGATTTCGCTAGGTATTATTATCGTCATCATTATTCATTATTTTAAACGTAAGAAACCATACAACGCAAACATATCAAGTTGAATCGAACAAAAGAACTACAAGTCCCAAAGGTCCAACCCGGAAGTGGAGCGCCGGCATGATTAACCCCAGCTGCAACGCAATTTACTTCGTTTAGACATCAAATTGCAGCCGGACAAACATGACAACTATGCAAAAATTGACGGTAATTGACTGTGATTGCATAGTGATGCGGCAAACATAAAGCACCATGGACACAATGCAAAGCAGGCAAACAAAGCAACCGATCATGATCGAATCTAAAAGCTAACTTTGCATATCTGGTAAAGAAAAGCACATGCGTAGCTTACCATTGGGCCATGCCGAAGACGAAGCGAGTGTATTCACTAACGAAACAAAATGCGATGCTGCTTTTTATATGTCGCGCGAACGGTCAGCTGTCAGTGGCAGCCCCGCCCCTCTTAAAGCGCCAGGTGAATCCAACACTCAGGAAGAGGGATCACCTCGCACCATCGGGTGAAGTGATCCACGCAGGTCAGGAGGTAGCGGCAACCACAGGATGGTGGAAGGGGTCTGACCAGGTCGATGTGGACATGGCTGAAGCGAGAATCAGGCATGTCAAAGGTACTGACGGGCATCTTCGTGTGCTGTTGCACCTTGGACCATTGGCATCGGAGGCAGCTGCGGATCCAGTCTCGGACATCTTTCTGCAAACCCTTCCAGGAGAAACGTTTCGCGATCAGCTGTACCGCGAATTCCTGGATGAGAGAGGATTCCCGTGCAGGGAATTGAAGACCTTGGATCGAAGGGAGTCGGGGACCAACGGTCGGGTGACACCATTGGTCTGGACACAGAGGAGGGTCCGGTCGGAGTTGGGGACGAGCACGGAGATGACATCGGGATTGCTGGATCGGGGTTAGTCAGACCCTCACGCACCTGAGCCTCTGCCATCGCGTCAAAATCGAGCCCGTCGGGGAGCGGGATTGCATTGATCTCAATTCGAGAGAGAGAATCAGCAACGTCATTGTCGGCACACCTGACGTTGTGGAACTCCAAATCGAATTGGGAGAAGTAGTCAACGTGCCGGATCTCTCGCTCCAGGTAATTCGTGGAGGCCGATGTTATGGCGGAGAGCAGTGGCTTGTGGTCAGTGAAGATGATGCCCTCGATGAAGTGGTGGAAGTGCTTCACACTGAGGTAGACAGCAAGCAGCTCGCGGCCGAAGGTGCTGTAGCGTTGTTCAGCAGACTGGAGGCCCTTCGAGAAGAAGGCGATCGCGCGGAAGTTACCGTAGTGGCCATCGTGGAGGACCACGCCAACAGCATCCTTGGAGGCGTCAACCATCAGAGACAACTGGTTGTCGGGCTCGGGTGGGCAAGGAGCGTTGCGTCGGCAACGAGGACTTTGAGCCGTTGGAAAGCCGCCAGATGCTCAGGGGAGAGATCGATCGGGCCATTTTTCTTGCCACCGGTCAGTGGAACCAGCAGCAAAGCTGTCTCAGTACATTCAGGAATGAAGCAGCGATAAAAATTGACCATACAAAAACATCTCTGGAGTTCCTTGCGATCATCCGGTTGAGGGTGGTCACGTATTGCCTGCACCTTGTCGGGAAGCGGCCGAACACCAATGGCTGGCCAAAGACGCATTTGTCTGCGTTGATGACGAGTCCGTAGTCGTCGAGGCGGCAAAACAGTTTCCAGGTGCTGCAGGTGCTCTTCTTCTTTGTTGCTGGCAATGAGAATGTCATCGATGTCGGCACAACAGAAGTTGAGACCGCACAAGACAGAGTCGTTGAAACGCTGGAAAGTCTGCGATGCGTTGCGGAAGCCAAAAGGCATTCGGAGAAACTCGAATGAGCCGCAGGGGGTGGTGATGGCCATCTTGGGAATGTCTTCCGGAGTGACCGGTATTTGGTGATAGGCCCTCACCAGATCGATGGTGGAAAAAGTCGACTTCCCGTGAAGGAAGGAATATCGGTCGGGGCTGGTGATGGAGTTGAGTGCACGGTAGCCTCCGCATGGACGCCAATCACCTGCCTTCGCTTTGGGGACCATGTGTAGCGGGGAGGCCCATTTGGTGCTCGAAGGACGGATGATTCCGAGCTGAAGCATGTGATCAAACTCAGCTTCAGCAATCCATTGCTTCGCTGGGGCCAGTCGTCGAAAACGCTGGAACTTGGCGGGACGGGTCGTCTCGATGTGATGAACAACATCGTGAGGCGCTGGCTCGGTCATCCGAGCGGGGTTCGTCAGGTTCGGGAAAGGCCGCAACAGGGAGACGATGAGGGGGCAGGGAGATGGGACAGATGCCAGACACAATGGTCGGAGGTGGTACTACGCACCGTAAAGCCGGGCTTGTCGTCGACCAGCTCATTCCTGTGAACGCTGACCGATAAGTCAAATTCGTGCAGGAAATCAGCACCAATGATGGGACGGGGGACATCTGCGATGGTCAGTTGTGTCAGCGCTGATTGGTTGAAACCAAAAGACGCGCACGCGCGTTCATGTTCGCACTGACGCACACACAGCAGAGAGCAGCGGACTAGCGACTGATGAGGCATGCTTCGCTCGAGTGGCGTCGCTACAAGGCCGTAGTTACAAAGCATCCAGAACCTTTCTCACACTTGCTTTCGCAAGAGAGAAATTCGACCGGGGTCTAGCCAGCCTCCATAGCGATTGTTAATACTGTGAATTTTGGGAATCAGTCGACAGCGAGTGGTGTTGGCCAAATATTCTGAATAAAAGCTCTCCAACTAATACAGCCACCTGAGTGGTTTGGATTTAAATAATGCGAAAAAAATAACTTTTCTACAGTCGGGCAAACATATATTCACCCAAGGAGAATGCAAATTGTCTGAATTGCACCAACAAACATTTTGAAGTTGAGATAGAAACAATGTTAATGTTCATTCTGCATCAATGACGAAAATGACCACAGATTAAAAAAATTCTATCCTGCAATCAGACGAGGGCTCGGGAAAACGAGGCCATTCCAGTTATCCAACTACAGTACTTTCATTCGGACCTGATGTTGCATTTCAAAATAAAAGGCCTGTGATATCTGCAATGTTGACCTTTACACCTGATTTTTAAAAAATGGCAACTATTGCAGGGTGTATCCAGCCAACTGCCTGAAGACAGCTGGGATAGGCTCCAGCACGCCCGCAACCCTCTTGAGGATAAGTAGATCAGATAATGGGTGGATTGATGGTTTACTGTTCTCAACTTGTAACACATGTATACACATATGCCGTCTTAACACCAAATGCTCAGTTTGCTTCAGTCTTGTTCTCACCTGGTCCATGTTGGTCTGTGAAACAGAGAATGCGCTGATGCCTAGCGCCTCATGATTGGCTAGCACCGTAAAAATTTGAGCCAGGTTGCAGGCGTGTTCTGGGAGTTGGTACGTGAGCACGGTTTGGTGACATTCCTTCAGATCGATCATTGGAAAGCAGTTCTTCATATAGCTGTTGACAGCGCACATGTCTGGAGTGGATTCACTCTCTGCCAGACGAAGGGTAATGGTGTAGCCCTCACCAAATCTGTTTCATTTGCAAAATAAGGTGACTTGTAGCTTTTTTTGCAGCAACATGACATGAATTCACATTAAACCACCACATTTCCAAAACAACTGGGACTGGGTCGTTATAATGTTGTCGTGGGCGCTACTGTGATTTTTTTTTTTTTAATCGCACAGTATACATTGCAAATATTGAGAAGTTTAACAGGCGTGATGTCAGTCAATGTTGTTTTACTGGCAAACTGTGTATTGCCAAGGCAATGGCATTTCGTGAAATGTCACAAATGTGTGTTTTACCATCATGAAGGTATAACCATGCGTCTAAGCAAATATGAGACACACTTATTAAACCTGCAAGGAGTAGAACATTCACAAATATTGTATGTATTTCCTCCAGGCAGTAGGAGGCGCTACCACCATGATGAGGCATAAATTCGTTGATGTCATCAGGTCTGGACTATCATCAAATCTGAGAATCTTGGAGAAGATATGATCACCTGAGTCAAGTTACAGAAACTTCATGGTGACTGTTTGATTTAAGCAAGACCATAATGGCTACACACTCTGTCGAAAAATCACAATATTTGGCCGAGAGTATGATCAAAGTCTTGAGGTTTTTGTGAGAAATTTTCATTTAGATTCTTTCCATAGGCTAGGTGTAGTACATTAATTAAAATGTAAAATAAAAAAATTCTTGTTGCCACTTTGTGGACCAGTAAACAGAACAAAATACTGACGTTTTGAGATCTTAAGGTATCTTCCTGTAATCACCAACCAAGTACAGTGGTACCTCTACTTATGACATTAATTGGTTTTGGAAGAAATTTCTTAACTAGAAAGTATAGACGCGCTTTCCATGTAAGCCCCCCCAAAATTCAGACATAAATGTTTTCTAAAGCAGAAAAACGCATCAAAATATGTAACAAATGCATCTTACTATTAGATTATTGCACAATAAATGAGAGTTGTGCAAAAATTAAGAACTGATCCAGGGAAGTTTGCTTTTGTTGGCTTTTAACAATCCTTCAAAGCAAAGTGAGCTATTGCCCGACTGGTTAACACTTCTTCTGGGTGATTCAAATGTACGTAGAACTATCGGAACACCTCATGGCCCGAGGAGCGAAATGACGAGGACGCTGCCTCGACACATACGGTCGAAGTCCCTCTTAGCGAATGGGATGCCAGGATGATGCTCGGTAATGGCCAATGGCAGAGCATCTATAATTATGTTGCGTTCCCGAAACTTGAAGCTGCGAGCAGCCGCCCATACTGTATCTTTACCTTTCGTATCTTGAAATTTATTTTGGACCAAGAGTCAATATTTTCTTCTTGAGGCTTTTCATAAATTGAAAATTTCGTATGAAGAGACGTTCATAAGTAGAGGTACCACTGAATCACAATTAATCTCATCATATCAGGAGTAATTTTTGTTGATGGTGTGTGTGCGTGTGTGGGGGCAGGAGTAGGCTAGAGGGTAAAATGAGATGACCTAATTAGGAACGGGGGTGGGGGTCAGGCCATGTGGGCATTTTTTTGGGGAGGTGGAGGGGTTGAGACAAATTAGCTGTATTTTATTCACACGGGTAATTGTAGTTACCTGTTCTTCAAATGCTGCACAGAGCCAAGACATCTGAACGTGCCATTGACCATTATGGCCATTCTGGAGCAGAGAGCCTCACATTCCTCCATACTGATCACACAAGTGAAACATAAAAGCAATCACTTTTTTATTAGACTCTAAAAGCGTTTTTTTTTTTACATCCACTTAACATGTCACATGAAATGACTGCTTTATCATAGTGGTGGTCTCATGACCTTTGATGATGTTGATGGATATGCCCATATCCCTCTTTACCTGTGGGAGCTCAGAACGACAGCTCTTCCCGTTTTGGTGAAGTTGCGGAAGCAGTCCCACATGAACCTTTTTGCCTTTGCGTCCATGCCACTGGTGGGTTCATCCTGAGAGCAAAGATGAAAAAAAGAAAGCGATGTTTTTGGAATGCAAGAAGATATCACATTTGCAAATCTACTTCTTAAAAAAAAAACTATCGCTTGTGAAAGGTACACATTTCTTAAGATAAAATGTAAACGTGCCTGTGTGGACGGGCTCGTAAGAGAGGAAGATTCAAAGGATTTTCAGCTTCCTCAAAAAGGGCTGCTACCGTAGCAGCTGCAGCAACGACCTTTTGCCTTTTTAAGAATGGAATTGGAAATCAGAACCAGTTTTTATTCGCTAGCTTCCAGGTTAGCCTTTTGTCTGCCTCGCTTTCAGCGTAGGCTGAAGCTGCTTTGGCTGCCTTAGCTTGGGTGTATGATTTGAGGTAGAAGAGGCTATCGATATATGGTTCAGAAGGCCTAGCGGATGCTAGATGGGTGTCAAAAAATTTTGCAAAGAAGACCAGATTTGCTGAAGTGAAATCGTCTGAATCAACCACTCAGCTTCCAGTTGTTTTCTTTTCCCACGGCATTTGTTCCCAGTCACCTTGTGGTCATTTGCATGTTTCCGAATGTACATTAGAGTGTGGCCATGGGTTTGCTGCAATCTTCTGGGGAAATATCTTATCGATTTTTTTGTACCTGTGAGATTTTCTACTGTTGTTAACAGCACTGACGGGCCACATATTAGGATTTCATGCCAGAGGCTGCAAGCATCTGGAAATTTAAACAAGGGCCACAAATGGCTTTATTTTTTACTGTGCTGCCCAGTGCAACGCATTAAATTGTGCGTAGCTTAACAGCCAATTAACAGTTTATTGTCCTCCAAAAAACAGCCAAGGTGTTTTAGTGAGGTCATTTGAAATTTGTTGGAAAGCTAGACCACTGAAATAAGTCTAATTTAACATACATAAATCTCTCTCTCTCTCTCTCTCTCTCGAATAAACACAATTTTATATATATGCACACATCTACGATGGCGCCCCCCGAGCAGCTGCCTCACCAGCAGCCCATATCCCTGTTTGAGTTTCTTTTCGTCCTTTTATTTTATTTATTTCTTCTTCCCATTTTGTTTTGTGTGGTTTTGTACCACAAACCTTCTTCATTTCTGCTCATCTCCTTTATTTTCTTTAATTTTTTTTACGTATCCTGTGAACGGGGCCTCCGATCGCACACGCAACCCCATTGTTTACAGTAGGGACCAACTGTTAGCATGGTGGAGTAACAGCGGGCGACTGACCGGCGACAAACCAGACATCCCCCGCGAGTTGAAGAGGAGGAAACCGGGGTGTCGGGCCAGGAAGGAGCGCTGCAGAAGGAGGAGAAGATACAGACATGTCCTCCCGTCCGTCATCATGGGGAATTTAAGATCGCTCCCGAACAAGATGGACAAGCTCCGCGGCGCTAACGCGACATCAAAGGGAGTACCAGGAGGCTAGCCTGCTGCTCCTCATGCAGTCGTGGCCAACAGCGATCACTCCGGACACCACCGCCAAGTCGGAAGGCTTCCAACTCGTATGTGCGGACAGGAACGCAGGGAGGGGTAAGAGGAAAGGAGGGGGACTGGCTGCTTTTGTGAACGACAAATGGTGCAATCCAGGGCATATCACGATCAAAGAGAAAGCCGCGACATTGCAGCCGGGACATTGAGCTGCTAGCCATTAGCCTCAGGCCCCATTATCTCCCGAGGGAATTCTCACACGTCATAGCTGTGACGGTGTACGTCCCCCCGTCGGCTAATGGTGATGCAGCGTGTGATGCCCTGATGACTGTCGTGAACAGGCTCCAAACACAGTCCCCCAGCGCCCTGCTGATCATCTCTGGGGACTTCAACCATGTCTCTCTGTCATCCTCCCTCCTAACCTTCACTCAGTATGTAACCTGTGCCACCAGAGACAATACAATTTTGGACTTGTTTTATGCCAACACCAAAGAGGCATATACACCCCAGCCCCTCCCCCCTCTTGGAAGAGCGGACCACAACATGGTATTTCTCCAGCTCGTGTACAAACCCTTGTTGCACAGGCAGCCAGCTGTGACCCGCATGGTCAGAAGATGGTCCATGGAGGCTGACGAGGC
The DNA here is from genome assembly GCA_018466805.1 of Hippocampus abdominalis. Classification (NCBI taxonomy): domain Eukaryota; kingdom Metazoa; phylum Chordata; class Actinopteri; order Syngnathiformes; family Syngnathidae; genus Hippocampus; species Hippocampus abdominalis. The sequence continues at coordinate 71,986 of CM031711.1, forward strand.
TCTGCGGGACTGCTTCAACTCAACCAGGTGGGAGCTCTTCAGTGAGGTTCATGGGGAGGACATTGATTCACTCACAGACACCATCACGGACTACAAAAACTTTTGTGAGGGGAACACCATACCCACCAGGACTGTACGATGTTTTTCCAACAACAAACCATGGATTACTCCCGACATAAAGGCCCTCCTGAAGGAGAAGCAGAGGGCTTTTGTGTCGAGAAACAGAGAGGAGCTGAAGGGCGTGCAGATCCATCTGAGGAGAAGGATCAGAGAGGGGAAAGAAGGCCTACAGGATGAAAATGAAGGGCCAGTAATGTCACTGGTGTCTGGAGAGGCCTGAAAACCATCTCAGGCCACAAAAGCCCAAAGACATTGACTGAGAAGGACAAGGACTGGTCAGATGAACTGAACTGTTTTTTCACCCGGTTCGACCAGACGTCTGTCCCTGCCCCCAACCACCAGCACCTCCTGCAGCTGCACCCACTTTCACTGTGGACTTCCCCTGCCCCCCTTCCTCCTCTCATGACCAGCTTCCAACAACAAACAACTGCCCTCAACCAACATTGTTTGTTTATTGAACATAAAAACATACTCAGTAATAAATTGACAGAAAGTAAGGTAAGTAAAATTGTAAAAGGAAAGGAGAAATCAGTCATCATACAACACAATTTTATGTTCAAAGGAGTAGGAGGAAGTAAAAAAACTTATCTAGTCCTACCCCAAGTTATGTGTTTATATATAAATAGACTATGTTTTTATATCAATCAGAAAAGAAAGGACGAAAGAAAGAAGAAGTCTCCATAAAAGCTCATGCTTTTACCCTAGACCGTGATATTTTTACTACTTTTGGTTTGTATCTGGATTTTATACTTGGACACCCTGGTACTCTTATGTCAATTTTCTTGTATTCATAATGGATATTTCAGTACCTTTCTCTATTTATCTACTTAATGATTATATTTAATTAATGTTTAGAATTTATCACCTTAAACACTGATTGATGTAGGTTGTTTGTACTATTTTCTTGAATTTGTTTTTGAACTCAGGAAGCGATTTACTCATTTTCAGGTCCGTTTCGAAATTATTCCACAGATTAACACCTATGACGGATACACTTCTTTGCTTGATGTTTGTTCTTGTTTTGGATTTTTTGTATAGGTTGGTACCTCTTAAGTCATAGCAGCTATCCCGAATTTTGAAAAATTTCTGAATGTTTTGGCAGAGCAGGTTATTGTGAGCTTTGTACATTAATTGGGCGATTTTAAAGTCAACCAGGTCATAAAATTTCATCGTGTTGAATTGAATAAATAGTGGATTTGTGGGTTCCCTATATTTTGATCTATTAATAATTCTGATTGCTTTTTTTTGTAGTTTAAAAACTGGGAGTGTGTTTGTTTTACAGGCATTTCCCCATATTTCCACACAGTAAGTCATATACGGTAATAATAATGAAGAGTATAAAGTGTACAAAGACCTCTTATTTAGCACATCCTTGGTTTTGTAGAGGATCCCTATGGTTTTGGCTATTTTTCTTTTTACGTTATCGATATGTGGCTTCCAACATAGTTTTGAGTCTATTACTAATCCAAGAAACTTGGTTTCATACGCACTTTCTATCTCAATTGAGTTTACCATGATTTTAGATTGGTGTTTGATTGGTCTTGTGCCAAAAACAATTAATTTAGATTTTTTTCAAGTTAAGTGACAATTTATTCCTGTCGAACCAGTTTTTTAGTTTGTTTAATTCATTTTCTACGATTGTCAGGAGCTGTTTCAGATTTATTCCAGAACAGTAGAAGGTTGTATCATCAGCAAATAGGACGCATTTAAATTGTTTTGAGACCTTGCAGATATCATTTATATATAAGATGAATAGTTTTGGACCAAGCACAGACCCCTGAGGAACTCCATGAGTTATTTTCAGTTGATTCGTTTTTTTATTGTTGAACTGCACATACTGATACCTGTTTTCTAGATAGCTTTTTATCCATTTATAAGCTACTAATACCATATCGCTCTAATTTATTCAATAATATACTATGATCTATTGTGTCAAATGCTTTTTTTAGATCTAGGAAAATCCCAACAGTAAATTCTTTGTTGTCTATGTTAGTGGCTATTGCTTCCACAAAATCCATAACTGCCATTGAGGTGGTCCGTTTTTCCCTAAAGCCATTTTGATTTTCACTTAACAGCGCATGTTTTTGTATAAAGCTATCAAGTCTGCTAGAGAATAGTTTTTATAATATTTTTGAGAATTGTGGTAGTAATGGTCTATAATTTGTGATCAAATGTCTTTCTCCACTTTTATAAATTGGAATAACTTTAGCAATTTTCATTTTTGATGGAAAGATACCGGCTTTAAATGACAGGTTGTATATGTACGTGAAAGGTCGCACTACAAATTCTACAATCTGTTTTATTATTGTCATATCAATATTGAAGCAGTCAGTTGACTTTTTATTTTTAAAAGTTCTTACAATATTTGATACTTCTTCTTGTTTTACAGCGGTAAGGAACATTGTGGAAGAGTTTTTTTCCACGTATCTATCTATTTCAAACATGTTTGTTGGATCAGGAATTTGTTTTGCTAGGTTGCTGCCGATATTGACAAAGTACTCATTAAATTCAGTTGCTATTTCTGCAGTTTTTTCAATTATAGTATTTTTGCCTTTTATAAAATACTCTGGATAATTCACTTTTTTAGGACTATTTCTGATTACTTGATTTACATTACACCCCAAAACCCCCAGTCTGTCTCTTGGTCCCTGCCTGTCCGTCACGACAGCGCAGGTGAGGAACCAACTAAGGAGGATGAACGTGAGGAAGGCAGCAGGTCCGGACAACATCAGTCCCCGGCTCCTCAGGACCTACTCCGACCAGCTCTGTGACATTGTCCAGCTCATGTTCAACCTGAGCCTTACACTGGGCAGAGTTCCACAGCTGTGGAAAACTTCGTGCCTGGTCCCACTGCCCAAGACCCCCACCCGAAGGAGCTCAACAGCTACAGACCGGTGGCGTTGACGTCTCACCTGATGAAGACGCTGGAGAGACACGTACACGCCTACCTGCCACCGCTGGTGAGTTCATCACTGGACCCGCAACAGTTTGCCGACCAGCCCGGCATCGGTGGGGAGGACGCCATCATCTCCCTCCTCCATTTGGCGCTGTTACACCTGGAGAATGCTGGGAGCACTGTGAGGATCATGTTCTTTGATTTCTCCAGTGCCTTCAACACCATCCAGCCCAATTGACTGGCGGACAAGCTGCGGCACGCCGGAGTGGACCACCACCTCACATCATGGATTACAGATTACCACACAACCTGTGAGTCGGACAGGCTTCTCTGCAGCACTGGGGTGCCACAGGGGAATGGCCTGACTCCATTCCTGTTCACCCTCTATACCTCGGACTTCAGCTACATCACTCCAACCTGCCACCTTCAGAAGTTCTCTGATGACTCTGCGATTGTCACCCTCATTAGAAGGAGATGATCGGGAGTAAAAGCGACTGACGAAGGATTTCATGGACTGGTGCCATCAGAATCACCTCCAGATCAACCCCGGGAAAACTAAGGGGTTGGTTGTGGATTTCTGCAGGAAAAAGTCCTCACCTGCAGTGATGAACATCCAGGGTACAGACATTGAGAGGGTGACCTCCTACAAGTACCTGGGTGTTCTTTTCAACAAGAAACTTGACTGATCTACCAGCACGGACGCCCTGATCAGGAAGGGACAGAGCCACCTCTCCCTACTCAGGAAACTGAGGTCTTTTGGGGTTCAGGGGTCACTTCCCAAGACCTTCTATGACTCTGTGGTGGCTTTGGCCATCCATGATGGCATTGTCTGCTGGTCAGGCAGCATCTCGACCCAGGACAGAGAGAGACTGGAGCGACTGGTCAGGAGGGCCAGTTCTGTCCTGGGCTGCTCCCTGGACACTCTGGAGGAGGTGGGCAACAGGAGCTAAATTAAAAACTATTATGTACAGTCCCTCCAATCCTCCCACCCACTGGGTAGCTCCTTCAGTCAGAGACTGTTACACCCGCGCTGCAATAAGGAGAGATACCGCCGCTCGTTCCAACCGACTGCTGTTAGGCTGCTGATTAAACACATGTGAAAAAAACCTGGACTCACCTCATCCATACATTGTAAATAGTACAGCCACCTTATGCAGCATATATGCAGTTGCATATATGTAAAATATATTGTATAACAGCGAGCCTATTATCTGGTTACCACCCACAGTCCAACGGGCTGACTGAAAGCATGAATCAGGACCTGGAGGTGGTTCTGCAATGCGCGTGTCTCCACCGTCCCTCGTCGTGGGTGGTTCATGTACCTTGGGTGGAATACGCACACAACACCCTCATCTCGTCCGCCACAGGTCGGTCCCCATTCATGTCTGCTTATGGTTATCAACCTCCACTATTTCCATCCCAGAAGAGTGAAGTTAACTCCGGTCCGTACAGCTCCACCTGAGACGGCTCACCATGAGTGGAGGGGGACCAGGGCTGTGCCGCGCACTGTGTCTAGAAACAGGCAGATTGCTGACCGCCGCCCAGCACCTAGCTATCAGGTGGGGCAGAAGGTGTGGCTGTCGACAAAAGGTCTGCGTCTGGCTGGTACTTCTCGCAAGTAGGGGCCACGCTCCACAGGACCTTTTGAGGTGGAATCCATCATGAACCCAGTCTCCGGCTGCCTCCCACCATGAAGGTCCACCCCATCTTCCACGTGTCTCTGCTCAAGCCTGTGGCGTCCAGTCCCCTGGCTACGTCTCCCACCCTGCCTCCTCCTCCGGGGGTGATCGATGGCGACCCAGTGTACACGGTGAGGGAGATCTTTCTCATTCCTTCAGCACCGCGGTTTTTTATACTGTAAGTATCCTCTCGTTTAGTCTATTGCCTTTGTCTTTGTTTGTTTTGCTCCTTTTGGAGCCTGCGCAACTTGTTGGTTGTTTCCGTTAGACAACCTCCTTGTCTTTTGCAAGTGTTTTTGTGACGATATTGTTTTTTCCTGGTTTCTTTTAAAACAGAGATTTATGTTCAAACTTTGTCTGTACATTTTTGTTTGTGTAAATTAACCTTTTGCTATGGAGTTTTGTGCGAGTGTGTTTCTGGGATCATATTACATTATTCGGTTCGTTTCGAATCGTGACACCATGTATAACATAAAATATATATATTAGCATATATATATGCAGTTGCATATATGCTAATATATGTATTTTATATTTGTATATTGCATTCTGTACTGTGTACAGTTCTTTTTCTGAAACATTTATTTTGTGCATGCAAAACTTTTTCTTTTCTAATTTAACCCCCCAGCCCCCACTTCAATTTTTGCTGCTGGAGATTGCAAATTTCTCCATTGTGGGACGAATAAAGGTTTTCAGCTCCGGCCTTCCTGTGTGGAGTTTGCATGTTCTTCCCATGCTTGCGTGGGTTTTCTGGTTTCCTCCCATGTTCCAAAAACATGCATGGCAGGCTGAGTGAACACTCAAAATTGTCCCTAGGCGTGAGTGCGAGTGTCAGTGTGAATTGTTGTTCATTTCTGTGTGCCCTGCGATTGGCTGGCAGTCGGTTCAGGTTGTCCCCCCGCCTACTGCCTGAGGACGGCTGGGATAGGCTCCAGCACCCCCAGCGACCCTTGTAAGGATAAAGCGGATCAGAAAATGGATGGTTGGACCTCACTAGGGTCACGGGGGGTGAATGTATAAGCAACATACTTTTATAGCTGGAAGCTAAGATCAAGGCGGCTCGGAGAGTCAATTGATGGGGGCCCAGAGAGGTGTGATGAAAAGGCAGATACACGAGAGGTACATCCACATGACCATACCTGAATCACTCGAACCTGCCAAACAAAGGCTCCAAGCCTTGTCCAGTTGCCTAAAGTGGTATAATGACAGAGAATGAGGCCAGATGAATGAACAGGCTGTTCGCAACACAACCTGCGAAAGTGTTCGCTCAGTGGGAGAATTCTAACAGCAGAGCAGACCCACCAAGACTGGAAACTGAAATGTACTAGAAAGGTAAATGGGAGAAAGAGGTCTTGCATAACAGCAGTGCACAATGACTGCTGACTCTGACAGAGGAGCACAGCAACCTCCCTGAACAGAACTCAGTTACCATAAGAGTGGCAGACATACAGGAAAGAGGCTCAGATATGAAAAACTGGACAGCACCAGGCCCGGACATGGTCAACCCCTACTGGCTAAAGAAACTCACAGCACTCCATGAGCGCCGAGTAGCACAAATGAACCGGTTGCTGACGGATGGGACTCACCCAGGATGGCTAACCAAAGGGCGAGCGATCCTGGTCATGCAGGATCCCTGAAAGGTTGCAGCCCCATCCTACTATCGGCAATTAACCCCTTTTCTACACAACATGGAAGCTCATGTCAGACATAATCATTGCGGCTTAGATAAGTAATCAATACATGAGCAAAGCATAGAAGGGCATTAGTAGAGATACCAGAGGAGCCAAACATCAGCTCCTGGTTTACAGATCAGTCGCACACTGCAGGTCCCGACATTCCAACCTGTGCACATCCTGGATTGATTACAAGAAAGCCTATGACTCGATGCCACATACATGTATCACTGTATGCACCTAGAGCCTTTGTTGCGAACTCGATGAGGATGTGGAAAACCGCACTTGAAGCCAATGGCAAACCACAAACCAAGTGTCCATCAAATGTGGCATATACCAAGGTGATGCACTCTCCCCATTGATGTTCTGCATAGGACTGAACCCCCTAAGCCAAGTAATCGCCAAAACTGGCTTTGGATACCGCCTCAGAAATGGAACTATGATCAGTCACCTCCTCTACATGGATGACATAAAGCTGTATGCTAAGAGCGAAAGGGACATAGACTCCCTGATCCACACAACTAGGATCGACAGCAGTGACATCGGGATGTCATTCGGGCGTGAGAAATGTAGTCGGATGGTGATTAAGAGAGGCAAAGTAGTCCACACTGAAGGGGTCTCACTTCCTCAACTCAACTCAACTGTATTTATAGAGCACTTTCAAACAGCCATCGCTGCGTACAAAGTGCTGTACATGGAGCAACTAACATATACAACAGTAAAGCAACACATTGGTAAAAAGGATGGTAGAGAGTACCCTGAAGGAACAATCGCAGACATTGAGGACAGCTATAAGTACCTCGGTATACCACAAACCAATGGCACCCTTGAACTGGTAACAAGGAAAGCGGCGATGGCCAAATACCTCTAGCGGGTGAGGCAAGTCCTAAGAAGCCAGCTCAATGGCAAGAACAAGACCCGGGCAATAAACAGCTATGTGCTGCCAGTGATCAGATACCCTGCAGGAATAATAAAGTGGCCAAAGGAAGACACTCAATGAATGAATGAATGAATGAATGACGATAGCGGCGCGCGAGGACGCAGCAGCCTGGTTCGCTCTCCCTCGTCGTGGATTTAGTTTGTTTTTAATGATGTTTGTGTGGTCTTGTGCGAATGTGATCAACTGTGTGAATAGCTTATACACATATACCAGTGCAGAGTTAAAAACCATTGGACTTGTGAGTGATATCCCGATAAATGCGGACTTCAGCAATAGCCAGACCACCGGGCTCTCCGTGGATTGTTGTCAGGACTAGCAGGCGGTGTAGAGAGCGTAGACAAACGCGGGAGTGCAAGGCGGCCTGCTACCCAGGCTAAGGAAGCAGCCGCTCAGATCAGCGCTACCAAGCATCTTCCTGACAAATGCCAGATCCATCGTCAACAAAATTGCAGAGATGGAGCTGCTGTTGTCGGACAATCGATACACCCGGGACTGTAGCGTGTCTGTAATAATGGAGACATGGCTACATTCGCTCATACCGGATGAGGCAATTTAGCTATCGCGTCGAATCACGCACCGCTTCGATTGAAACGACAGCTCCGGAAAGAAGCGAGGAGGGGGCCTTTGCGTCTTTGTTCATCAAGTTTGGTGTACAAACAGTAGAGTAATAAATACTTATTGTTCGCCCGGTCTACAGATAATGACGGTAATCTGTAGGCCATTCTATCTACTGAGAGAGCTAACTGCAGTGCTAATTACAGCTGTGTACATACCCCCTACTGCTAACGTAAACACAGCTCTTTCCAAACTTCACGACACAATATCCGGAGAGCAGATGCAGTACCCTGAGGGTGCCATTATTGTGGCTGTGGACTTTAATCAGGCTTGTTTAAAGACTGTTTTCCCAAAGTTTGCAAAATATGTAAAGGGCTCCACCAGGGGCAGTAACACACTGGACAGGATCTATTCCAACCTAAAGAGTGCATACAGGACAATACCCCTTTCTCATCTGGGGATGTCTCATCACATCTCACTATTCAGTGTGCCAGCGTACAGACCCATCAGAATAAGAACCAAACCAGTCAGAAAAGTTGTCAAAACCTGGCCCATATATGCACTCAGCCAGCTCCAGGACTGCTTTGAAAATATTTTTGCTCACTTGAACCTAAATGAAGGCACTGAGACTGTTTTATTTTACATTAAGACCTGCACTGACAATATCACAGTGGATAAACAGATCAAAGTGTTCAAAAATGTAAAACCATGGATGATGGGGGAAGTGCGGACACTGGTCAGGGCCCGAGATTCTGCATTCAGGGCCGGAAACCGGGAGCTGTATCCCGTGGCCAGGGCAAACCTGAAAAGAGGGATCAAACAAGCCAAAATGGCGCCAGAGTAGGCAGCCATCGGCAAGTGCTCTCATGAGCCTTGCTTTTTTTGTTGTTTTTGCCACTTTGTGTTTGTTGTTACGTCGTGTGGACCTGATGTGGACTTTTTTCCTCATTCATCAAGGAGGAGACTCTTTGCTTGGTGGTTGCGCCTTCTCGGCAGCATGGGTATACCAGCACTGTTTTTGACTGGGAGGAATGTCGGCGCCATTTGACTGTCGTTGCTGGACAGCCCCGGGGCGCTTGTGTCTTGCACCTGTAATGGGCAGTATTTTCACAGCTCCGCTTTGTTCAGCGGAGAGATCGGTGCTGTTGAACGGTCTGCGGCTGGATGGATGCAAGGCTTAAGGAGCGGACGAAGAGAAGAAAGGAGTGTTAGCGCGGAGCGCCGATGCGGATGTGGAACTGGGAGTCGCGGCTTGGAGTTTGAAGTGGATTACGTGGGAAAGGAGAAGTGAACTAATCTATTTTCGTCAATGGACGCTACAGCTTTGTGTTTGCTTTCAAAACTTAGCTTGTAGCAGGCGTGTGCACATTTTCAGCATGACGTCTCTGATCCACTGGTGAAAGGACACTTTGATCCTTTCCTCTTTCATCTATAACTGCTTCAGACAACAAAGTGTATGCAGAAAAGTGGTGAAGATTGCTCGACTGTCTGTGTCCTATGTGTTGTGTTGTGTTATTTTTTACTTCAAAATGGCGCCGCGAGAGTGGCTGCCTTTCCAGCAGCTCCTATATTTTGTTGTTCTACTTCTTCCTTTCATAACTTTGCTGCTGTAAATTGGGAATTTCTCCATTGCAAGAGTAACAAATGTTTTCTTATCTTATCTTATCTTAAACAAGCCAAAAGGAGCTATAAAGAAAAGGTAGAGAAACAAATGGTGGACAAAAATGCAAGGCAAGTGTGGTGGGCCTTACAAAACATAAATTACAAGGGCAGTCCATCAGAGGTAAGCGTAGATGCCTCGCTGGCGGAGGAATTAAACATCTTCCTCACCCGATTCATATAAATTCATATAATTTTGCAAGAACAATCTACTTTAACCCTTTCTTGTATAGTTGCAATTAAAAAAAATCCATTCCATAACGTTGAATTTCAATTTTTAAACGTGCGTATGTGATTGTGTGTATGTCTAGGGGAGTGCAATATATTTATATATTTCACGATACACTTGGGGGTGGAGGCTCCTGCAAAATCTAGTCGTAACAAGTGTGCAATGACAATAAAGTATTCATTCGTTCATTCATTACCATGAATACTTCAAGGAGAAGGCTCCAATGAATGGCGTCGGAGGAGGTGATGGTGGGGGGGTGGTGGTGCTGGTGCTTGGCTTTCACATTTATCACTTGCCCCGGCGAGCTGAGGGCAGGCGCCTCGGTTCCCGCGGACGCCATAGCTTGAGTCGTAATTGCAGTCAGTTGTGAAGTCATGAAGAAAGAAGTTTCATGGGAATTTATTTAAAAGCCGGGTCCCCAGCCCTGCTTCTACCAGAGCCTCCTGTTGGCCGGGCGGGTTACCCGTTCACTCCCCCACCACGATGAGGTTGAAGGTTGGAATTTTAACACGGGATTTGCTTTGCAATGACACTGAACGACTCGTACATTGTTGTACGTCTGTAAAACACGTCAGGTAAACGGAAGCACATCTCACTGTCTGTGAAGTCTGAAATTGGCACTCACTTTCGAAAGGGAGGCTCCGAGACAAAGCTCAGCCGAGACTACGAATTGGCAAAGTCGACTATTTTGACAATCATCGGTAATGGCACAAAAATCAGGGCAGAGTTCGAGGACAACATATTGAAAAGTAATCTTAAAACAGTTTCGGAGCATGGCACATCCTGAACTGGAGAAGGCACTTTTCATTTGCTGACTCAATCTTTTCAGAGATGAATTAGGAACGCTGCAGTTGTTTTCTTTCATGCCCAAAAAAATATTTTTTATCTTCATTCTGTATACACGTATTTGAGATTGACATGTTTAACCTGTATTACATGTTCATGTTTTCAGTTTTTACAACTATAAGTGTACAGACTGCATTCCACATCGTAGTTGGTGGCCGATGTATTGGAAATGGTTTCAATGAACGACCGTTGTGATGGACAGATTCAATATGTCCCTCGAGGTACGTTGTAATAATGTTTGACTATTTGTTTTTTAGAAGTTATTCCTGTAAATATAGACCATAGTAATAAAAAAACAACATTGCTCTTGTATTATTGCTGGAATATTTTTGCCCAAGTAATTATTGTGAATATTCAGAAGATAAAAGTCTGAGTTAAGCTGCTGGAGAAGAACCATCTGTGTTAGAGTGGTGATTGATATATCCCTTATCCAGGCTGCAACAATCATCTCCCCTAACCAATTCACACAGCTAGCATGTACTCATTTTGTAAAAACTCAATGTTGATTTGTAAACCTGCGGCTTGCAACACTGTTATTGTAACTACTAAACTTGCCAAATTAAATTAGCATTCAAATAATTTTTTGTTTTTATTGTGACTTATTTATATATTGGATTTATTTTGTCATGTACACAAATCTAATTACGTGACCTAATTGAAATAAAAGAAGCCCTGGTTTCACAAACCGTCGGCGCCTACATCGGTTCGCGATTGTGGAATGACCCTTCCAGTATTTCATGGCAAAACTTGTAACATTACAGGCTGTCCATCTACAGCCACATTTGTTGAGGTAATTGTCAATTATAGACACTTTCATGTCACATGTGTTGGGTGCTTTCACCCACTGCCCATGTTGGTTGACAAGGTGTCATGTTCCTCACCAGAAATAAAATGAGCGGAGCACCGATGAGGGCAATCGCAGTGGACAGCTTTCTCTTGTTGCCTCCGCTGTAGTTTCCAGCCTCATGCTTGGCATACTGGCTAAGTCCCACTTTTTTCAAACACCACAGAGCCACCTACAAGACACACAATGTACAAAGGTGTGACATCCTGTTGAGTAGACTTGTTTAGGTTTCAGTGAAATTCAATCTTCATGAACACATTTTGGCTCTACATGCGAGACAAAATTTGACTTATCTTTACCTATTTTTCAATTTGTTCTTTTTATGAGTGGTACATTTTTATTTTTGCTACCTGGGTGACAGACTCCTCAGGCACTCCTCGAAGACGGGCATGAAGCTCCAGATTCTCAGTGCCAGTCAGTCGTTTGTATATGGCATCAACTTGTGGGCAGTATCCCATCAGCTGATGAACGCGGCCCATCTCTCTCACGACACTATGGATGACAATGTCGCAATAATGGGAACAAATTAATTAATTAATGGAAACTGGAATTGAATGCCTTCAGGACACTCAGCCGCCACTATGGGCACCACAATGTTTTTTTCTTTATTAAATTTAAAAGGCTTCAACAGCTTAAAAACCTCTGAAACAAGTCATTAATTAGAGGGCTGCTGTATTTGATTTGTTTTGAGTTTGGTTTATCCTTCATTTAAACACACATGCAGCACACAATTAAGTTTACACGCTTATTGTCTCAGGAAGAGTGAGCCTTGGAAATTTGTTTTGATTCGAGACTCGTAGTTGAGCTGGCCATATTGTGAAGACAGGAATTGTAAGTAAGATGTTGCAGGGAGTAAAAAAGGAAAAAAAGATGAGAAAAAGGAAAAACGGTGCTCACATCACGAGTGGAAGCTCTCTCGTGTGACTGGCCCTGTGTGGTACACCTGGCTGTTCAAGTCGACAGCCCTCTTCGGAAGTGCACTGCAGGGAATTCTGGCCAAGCTTGTGTGGCCTACATTATTGATGGGCTTGGCATCAGAACCCGGGCGTATTTTATGTCTTTATCTTTGTCCTTTCAAGGTAAGTGCACGAGACCTGAGATCACAGAAAAGAAACGAAAACAACTGTGGCCAATCAGATAAAAAGGGGACCCCGGTGACAGGGCCTGGCTGTGGGCACATGGCCAGAGGAGAGGACAAAATGGGTCAGAGGCCAAAAGAGGCCTGTCATCTGCCGGAGAAGGAAAAAAAGAGAGCAGCATGAAAAAGCCGGCCAACTTCCGGGTTGAGGGAACGCTGGCGCGTCTGGCTGCCGCTGCTCACCCGCAATTATAATTTTTTTTTTTAGCATTTTTTTACGGTTTACTGTTGTTTCTACGGTTTACTCTTGTCATGAAAGAAACCCTACACTCATGTCGCAATTCGTTGTGGTTTTGGACCGTCGATCGTCGCACGGTTGTCCTCGTCGCGCTGTCGCAGCGTCCTGCCTGTTCGGCTGTCGGACGGGGCCCCATGCCCTCCATGGTGGGGGTTGACGGGACCTGTGTCTGGGCTATGCTGCTGTGGACCGTCCTGTCGCTCCTCCGTCTGCCCGTGGGGGAATGCTGCGGTGCTCGGTGGCGGTGCTTCTTGGGCTCGGCTTCCGGTGGTCGGGCTCCCCGCCTGCGCTGCACTGCTTCCCGGGCATCGCTCCTCGTCATTCCCGGGGATGCATCCGCCACGGATCTCGTCGGGGCATCCACCTCGATGGCTCCAGGGGCATCAGCTCCTTTTGGTCGTCCTCCCGCCGGCCAAGCAGAGACAACGGCAGAAACGGCGGCCAATCCGTGGACCACGGCGTGTTGGCCGGCCTAGCTGGGTTGGCTAGTGCTCCTCGTGACGACGATGTTGCCGGTGTCAACTATTTAAAATCGCTATTTAAAATCGCATATTCAGTTTAAATTCATCTCTCCTTTTATTATTTATAATTTTATCTGTGGTTTTATTGTTCTTGTTTTGGTTGTAAAGTGTCCTTGAGTGTTTTGAAAGGCGCTTATAAATGAAATGTATCATTATTATTATTATTTTTATGAAAGAGGGCAGACAGGAAGTGGCTTCAGATTAAATAGGCTCCAAACTCAAACCAGGACAATCTCATGAGGGGGGTTTGGTGAGTTGTTTGCCCCCTCTCCCCTGTCAAATAGTCAAATTTGAAGCAGAAGTGTTCGGGAAGGGCCAGCCAGGCAGCCTTCTCAGCCAGAGTGCTCTGTACCTCACACCTAAGGTTTGCCAGCTTATCACCCACCTGTAGCAATTCAGCTCATTTGGAGCTGGGATAAGTTGGATCCCGAACCAGTCCTCAGTGCAAGTTTGTGTCATAACCACCCACAGTGACCTCTGGTAGGCATCCCGTGAAGTTTTCACTCTCTTTGAAGATTTTACTCTCCCTGTGGATTCTTTGTGTTCTCCCTCGAACTTTGAGTAAGTTGTCAGTTTGGATTTCCTGAGTTGATTTTGAAAAGCTCATAAAGTAAGCCATTCCTGTGTGTTATCATGCATTTGGGGTCAGACACAAACCCTAACAGCACGAACTTGCCATGACAACCCCGGCCGACACTGACTGCTCTGGACTTGACTTGATTAATTTGTTTTCGATGCTATTGCTAATTTATTATATTTATTCTACAAATATATTGCTAATGCTGTATTTTATATTGCACTTACAGGTACATTGAACTGTATACAGTTCTTTTCTGAAACATTTATTTTGTGCAATGAAACACTTTATCCCCCCACCCCCGCCCCAATTTTGCTGCTGTTGACTGCAAATTTCCCCAGTGTGGGACAAATAAAGGTTATCTTATCTTAAAGATGCTCTCGTCAAAAAGATCCCCCTGACTTACCCACACCCAGCAACTACAGGACACTTCAGTAGCCTTACAGGGCCTTCGGGCGTAAATCCAATCCCTGCAGGCCTTGGTGGAGGCCTTAACTAACCAGCAGATGGCATTGGCGAAGCAACAGGCAGAGATCCAACAGTTACAGGCCTTAACATCAGCATTCACCACCCGACCTGCTCCCGAAGTTTCAGCCACAGTACCCCGAATGGTACAAGCCCCTGTTAACTCAACTCAACTGTATTTATAGAGCACTTTCAAACAGCCATCACTGCATACAGTGTTGTACATGGAGCAACGAACATGTACAACAGTAAAGCAACCAATCAGTAACAAAGACGGTAGAAAGCACCAAACAGCAAAACCAAGATCAAATCTGAGTCATGCTGAGTCAAATGCCAAAGAATACAAGTGAGTTTTGAGGCGAGTTACCCCTTTGATACCCAGCTCAGTTTCCCCTGAGTCCTGTTTCTCCAGCCCACTGCCATTCGACGGCAACTTTGAGACTTGCACCACATTCATCATGCAGTGTGAGCTGTTCTTTTTTCACCAAAACCCAGCATGTTCGCAACTGACTCTTCCTTCTTTGCTTACATGATGAATCTGCTCACGGGCCAAACACTACAGTAGGTCACTGCTTTGTGGGACATGGGGGCCAGCTTCTGTCATTCATACACGGACTTTGTGACAGCGCTACGGAAGGTATTCCATCATTCCATCCACGGTCAGGATACTGAACAGTATCCAGCAGGGCAGTGGCAGTGTCACGGACTACTCAGTGGAGTTCAGGCTGGCTGCAGCAGAGAGTGGCTGCAATGACCAGACACTACGAGTTACCTTTCGGAGGGGCCTCAGCGACACTGGCAAGGACCAGCTGGCCACTCAGGAAGAGCCTCCCTCCCTTGATGAACTGATCATGCTCACCATCCGCATCGATGGACAGCTCCGGGAGAGAAGGTGTGAGCAAGCCCTGAGTAAGTCTCCGATCACTCCCCAGACATTAAGAACCCACAGAGAGCCAGTCCTTCTCTCTCCACTACTCCTGGGACTTAGCCTTTAACATCCAAGGCTACAGCAGAGGAGGAACCCATGCAGCTCGGATGCACATGCGTCACTCCAGCTGAACGAGAAGCCCAGTTCACGGCCAGCCTCTGTCTCTACTCTGGCTAAAAGATTAGGCTCAGTTGAGGTCATGATGAGCCACCTGTCTTTTTCTCGTCGTCCTGCTCCACCAAATCAGCTGCTTTGCGTCACTCTGGCCTGCGCTGACCAGTGACTCACGGTAGGGCTCTCCTTGATTCGGAGGCTGATGAAGTCTTTCTGGACGCTGAATTTGCTGCTCAGGCTTCCAGTCCGGTAGACACATTAGAGAAGCCCTTGGAGGCTTTTGCACTAAATGAGCATCGCCTAGTCAGCGTCACTCAATGCACTAGCCCAGTTTCCCTCACCATAGCAGGTAAACATGGGGAGACAGTCCTTCATAATTCAATCTCCGTTAGTCTCTGTTATTCTTGGCTGCCTCTGATGCATACAACATGAGCCACACATTGTTTGGTCCTCCAGAACTATTCTGGAATGAAGCCCCTCCTGTCACTCCCAGTGCCTACGGGCCGCAAGTAGTCGATCGCTCTGTCAGATCCCCAGTGCCCCTCCTCCAGATCTCTCATCGGCTATCGATTCCGCCCCACTCCGCGACCCCAGCAAAAGCGGCGGCACCAGATCGCATCCACCCCCGTTTTCTCCACAACTTGGGGCCATCTGCATTGCTGCTGCTCACCAGAATGTTAAATCTCTCTTGGTCATCACTCAAGATCCCACAAGAATGGAGGGTAGCAGACATCCGACCAGTTCCGAAAGCCGGGAAGGACCCAATGAAGATGGAGAGCTACCGTCAGATCTCCTTGACGTCGGTAGTAGGAAAGGGGATGGAGAGGCTGGTCACAAACCGACTCCGCTTCCTTGCCGAAACTCAGCACCTACTGTCAGAATCGCAAGCTGGCTTTACACCTGGAAGAAGCACGGAAGATCAAGTTCTACGCCTGTCGCAGTCAATAAGTGATGGCTTCCAATGCAACCCAATGCAGCGGACAGTCTTAGCTCTAATCGACTATTTGAAGGCCTACAACAGAGTCTGGCGAGATGCCCTCCTCTTCAAGATGTGGAAAAGCCCCCTGCGTGTCTGCGCACAAAATATCTGAGCTGCGCACAAAGTGAAATCCAACCAGTATTGAAAATTAAAAATAAATGCATAATTTATTCTGTTTTAAGCGACATGTGATTGGCTGTTCCAGGTTGTTATTTGCCATGATTCGCTCACGCATTTACATCATGACGTTCATTGGCAGCTGGGCCTGCGCGTAACTGACCACCGGTGCTGTTCGCAGAGGGAGGTGTTCGCTGTGGAGGCTGCGTGAACTGAGGCAAGGCACTCTTTACCCATCATAATAAAGGCAAAACGAACGGGCAGTGGCACATCCACTCACCAAGTAAAGAAGAAATGTGGTTCGTTTAAGATGGAATGGCTGTCTGAGTATGTGCAAGCGGAAGACAAACCTGTGAAACTTAATGATATTTTTTCTTTTTCAAGTGAGAAAGGTCTACTCTGTAAAACGTGTTGCGAAGCTAAAGTAGCGAGCGAGTTTTCGGAGGGAAATGTGTGGAGCGAATGGAAACTGGACTACCTCAAGCGTCACATTCAGCACAAAAGTCATTTGAATGCAGTAAAAAATGTACAAGGATGCAAGATGGGAATGGGGATCGTTACCTGGACAAAGTGCACAACCACTGGAGAGGAGACAAGGACAGACGGAAAAAATAAGGTGAAATTTAAGTTCTCAATCAGTTTCGAGTTTAATTTATTAAGAATAATAATTATTAAATATCATTTGTGTAAATGCTAATAAAACAGTGTAATTCAATATTTTGCAGATATAATTCTAGTTTCATGGATTACAACACACGTCATTGTGCAACATGTTAATGTTTGAACTTTTTTCTGAAATGTGTACAGGCCTAAATCCTTCCAGAGCAAGAGCTACTCAAAATAAGGACCCTTACACTGTGGAAGAAGCAGACAGAGGCATCTACTTGAACAAAGTGTCAACCCATTGGAGAAGTCACAAAGACACAAAAGAAGAATTAGGTGAAATTTCAGTCCTCAGTCACATTTGTCCCTATCTGGTGTTGTTTACCAAGACATTTGTGTGTATTGATCAATAAGTTCTAGTAATACCAGTTAATGTAATAGAATAAATGTTAATTACAATTGTGTATGTATTTCTTCTACAGACTGCATTACATGAGCAGGACTCCCAGACTACAGTTGGTCCATCTCACCCAGTGAACAGCAGCAATCTCTCCAAGATCACAGTTGGACACTGTCACATTGCAGTTCATGGCAATTCATGCTTTGCCATAATTTATACAAACGATTGTTAAAACAGCTATGTTACTATGCTACACTTTTGGTTTCATGACTTTTGAGTTTTTCACTGAAAGCGGACGAACACACTTAGTCATTTGATAGAAACTATTGCCATCATTTTATTGTTTTAATTAAAACATGCAACTTGAATGTATATGATGCATATGATACTTCATGACCACAATTTGCATGGCGCATGTTGCTCACAGTGGTCCATGGGACTGCTCGGGGTGTTTGTGTGTTTGCTCAGACACAATAAAAATGAGAGGGAACATTGCTCCCCATAGTGATTATGAGTACCTGGTGATGCCGTTTGACCTCACAATGGCCCAGCGGTATACCAGGCAATCATGAATGACATCCTCTGGGGCATGCTTGACCAATTCGTTGTTTTTTACCTCTCTCATCATGGAAGGAGGTAAGCCTCGGCTTGATCCTCACAAGATCCAGGCAAAAGTGGACTGGCCAGATCCCATGTTTCGGAAGGATCTGCAGACCTTCCTCGGGTTTGCTAACTTCTACGGGAGGTTTATCTGTGTCTACAGCAGTGTGGCTGCACCCCTCACCAGATTAACCTCCCATTCCCAACCATTTGTATTGTCCCCTGCAGCTCACTCCACCTTCCAGTTGCTCAAGGAGAGATTCACCCATGCTGCGGTTCTTCTCCATCCTGACCCCAAGAGACAGTTCACAGTGGAAGTGGATACTTCCCACACCGGGTTGGGGGCGGTACTCTCCCAACGGTCAGAGGCTCAGCAGAAGGTTCACCCCTCTGCCTTCTTCTCTCGCAGGTTCCTTCCCGCTGAGACGGACTATGACATTGGGGTGAACCTGGCTGGAGGGAGCACAGCAGCCATTTACCATGGGCACAGATTATAAGAACTTGACATTGATCCGGGTGAATGCCAAGTAACTCAACTGTCGGCAGGCACTGTAGACCAGCTTCCTCTGTCGGTTCGACTTTACGCTGACTTATTACCCTGGCTCCCGCAACTCTAAGGCTGATGCCCTTTCCCGACGACACCCACAGGAGCCTGCAACCGAGGAATCCCACCCCATCCTCCCCGAGACCAAGGTGATTGGCATGGTGACTTGAAGACATCCAGCTCCAAGTAACGTCCCTGTTTGTTCCAAAAACTGTTTGCTCTTGGGTATGCCAGTGTGGCTTTGGACTTTGTGTCTGGACTTCCTCCTTCTCAGGCTAACACTGTTATCCTAACGGTGGTGCTTCAGCAAGGGAGTTCACCTGGTGGGCCTACCCGAACTCCCGTCGGTGTCCGAGACTGCTGACCTCCACAGGGTCTTTCCAAAAAACATTGTCTCAGATTAAGGACCCCGATTCGTGTCCTGCATATGGCAGGCATTTTGCTAGGAATTGGGCGCTCCTCTTAGTCTTTCATTAGGACATCACTGCCAGACGAATGGGCAAACGGAGAGGATGAAGCAGAGCGTGGAGTCCACCCTGTGTTGCGTTGCCGCAAAGTAGCCTGCCTCCTGCAGCTGATTTCTTCCCTGGATAGAATATGCGGCCTGCTCCACCACCGGACTCTCACCCTTTTGAGGTGTTTCTGGGTTACCAGCCACCCATTGTCTCTGCATTGGAGTCTGAAGTGGAATCTGAAGTGGCAGCCACCTGGACTGTCATCACCATGTCTGGGAGATCGGCCAAACTGTTTTTCGGGTGTCCCGAGTTAGGCCAGTCTCCGACAGCCCCCTGATGCCTCTGGCGGAGCGCCTTCCCGAGGTTGTGGATGGGTACCCCTCGTGGAGGGTACATTGGCTGGTGGACGTCAAGCGCCAAGGACGTGGTTTCCAGTGTCTGGTTAATTGGGAGGGCGACTGAGTGGAGAATTGCAGCTGGGTCTCATGATGAATCCTGAATTCTCAGGTCGCCAGGTCGCTCCCGTTGGAGAGTGGGTACTCTTAGGGAGGGGCCATCCAGGCAGCCTTCTCAGCCAGGGTGCTCTGCATCTCACACCTGAGGCTCACCAGCTAATCACCCACCTTTAGCTCTTCAGTTAGTTTGGAGCTAGGATAAGTAGATATAATGAGAACAGCAGAGGCCCAGTAATTGAGCCCTGTGGAATACCACACAAGCAATATGTTTGTGAAAACCATAGCTTTGTCACCATCTGTGAAAGTAGGAACCATTAATGAACTTCTGGATGATTTCTGGAAATGTCAAATGTCCTGGATGAATCTCACTCCTATTAAAACTAAGACCTCTATTACGTCAATCTAAAACACATTGGAGGTGCAGTACTCACGATAAAATCAAAGTGCAGGAAAGCGGAACGTAAATGGTTATTTTAGTCCCATTTAGTTGCAAAAAAAGAATAATTTTGCCACTGGTAGATAAAATCACTGATTGGTTTTGGTCCTGAAGAAAAGAAATTCTGATTGAATACATACACTGTAGGGCTCTCAGATCTGCAGACTTGGGTTAATATTAAGTAAAGATGGTGAAGCTGCATTTTGTTGCGACGCCACACACAATTGGAATGAACTGACAACAGAAGTGAATTCAGCACTGAGTGTCTTCTTTTCCTTTCGGCTTTTCCCTTCAGGGGTCACCACAGCAAATCAATTGCCTTCATCTAACCCTGTCTTGTGCATCCTCTTCTCTCACTCTTTCACTACACCCATAAACCTCTTTGGTCTTCCTCTCGGCCTCCTGCCTTGCAGTTCAAGACTCAGCAGCCTTCTTCCGATATATTTACTTTCCTCGGGACATGTCCAAACCATTTCAGTCTGGCCTCTCTGACTTTCTCTCCAAAACCTCTGACATGAGTTTCCCCCCTGAGGTACTCATTCCTGATCCGATCCAACCTGGTTACTCCCAAAGAAGAATTTCAACATCTTCGTCTCTGCCACCTCTGCCTCCTGTCTTTTCTTCAGTGGCACTGTGTCCAGTCCAAACAGCACGGCTGGTCTCACCAGAGTTTTATACACCTTTCCCTTCATCTTAGCTGAAATTTCTATCGCACACACGCTTCTTCACCTCTTTTCCACATTCTCCATTGCTCTGGACAGTTGACCCCAAGTCCTTAAAATCCTCCACCTTCTTTATCTCTTCTCCCTGTAACCTCACTCTTGTACTTGGGTCCCTCTCATTCACACACTGCACTCCGTCTTGCTGCGACTGACCTTCATTCCTCTCCTTTCAAGGGCAAACCTCCACCTCTAGTTTCTCCTCCACCTGTTCCCTGCTCTCACTACAGATTACAATGTAATCTGCAAACATCATAGTCCATGGAGATTCCTGTCTAACTTCATCTGTCAGCCTGTCCATCACCATAGCGAATTACAAGGGGCTCAGAACTGACCCTTGGTGAAGTCCAGCCGTAGAGGTTGAATTCCTCTGTCACACCGACAGCACACCTCACCACTGTCTTACAGTCATCATACATGCCAC
This sequence comes from Hippocampus abdominalis, assembly GCA_018466805.1. Classification (NCBI taxonomy): domain Eukaryota; kingdom Metazoa; phylum Chordata; class Actinopteri; order Syngnathiformes; family Syngnathidae; genus Hippocampus; species Hippocampus abdominalis. The sequence continues at coordinate 93,140 of CM031711.1, forward strand.
CTCTACTTTCACCATGCGTGCATCTCCCTGTACTCCTGTCTACTATCTTCAGTCCTCTCAGTGTCCCACTTCTTAGCTAACCTCTTTCTCTGTATACACTCCTGCACCTCCTCATTCCACCACCAAGTCTCCTGATCTACTTCCTTCAAGATGTTACACCAAGCACTTTCCTACCTGTCTCCCTGATCACATTAGCTGTCGTAGCCCATTCATTTGGAAGCACCTCCTGACAACCTAGTGCTTGTCTCAAATCCTTCCAAAAAGTTATGTGACACTCTTCCCTTTTCAGTTTGGACCATTTTGTCCTCTGCTCTGCTTTTGCTCTCTTCATCTTCCTCACCACCAAAGTCATCCTACACACAACCATCCTATGCTCTCTGGCTACACTCTCACCTACCACTACTTTGCAGTCACTGATCTCCTTCAGATTGCACCGTCCACACAAAATGTAGTCTACCTGTGTACTCCAGCCTCCACTCTTATAGGTTACCCTATGTTCCTGCCTCTTCTGGAAGAAAGTATTCACGATAGCCATTTCCGTCCTCTTAGCAAAGTCCACCACCATCTGTCCTTCTGCGTTCCTCGTCTGGAGTCCAAACCTGTCCACCACCTCCACATCATTTCTCTTTCCTGCGCCAACATGTCCATTGAAGTCTGCACCAATTGCAACTCTTTCCCTTCTAGGGATGTTCTGTATCACTTCATCAAAGTCCAACCAAAAAAAAATGTTCCTTCTCCTCCATCTCACATCCTCCCTGTGGAGCATATCCACTAACAACATTTAACAGTGTAAATGCTTTTAAATCCAGGTTAATAAGTTGACTTCTTTTTCTCAGGTATTTGATTAAGATGCTCTCAACAATTTCAATTTTTTTTGTTTTTGTTATTTATATTTTTTATTTCAGAAACCCACTTGTATGTCTACATTTAAGTGCTTTTTTTTTTTTTTTTAGATTTTGTTAATGGCAACTGATTTGCTCAGTGTTGCGCTGCTTCAAATCACTGCTGCAATTCACTCAACTCATGTTCTGTGAGCAAAACAAGAAATGTATTCAGCCTATTTGTATTTTGCTGGCTGAGCAGATGACCACAAATGTGTAACCTGTGTCATCCTTATATCCGGCAAAGTTGGGAACCAAAGAGAGTCACTTGCCCCTGATGCACTGCACAACCCAGAGATCTGCATGTGGTCTATAAATTATGTACAGTGTTTTTTTTGTATTAAAAAAAGGAAAATCGTGTTATATGGGGTTGTTGGTCTATTTATTAAGTCAAACAATCAGGAAAGTTATTTTTAAAATCCCATAATCAGATTAAGTAACATTTTCAAGGTAACAAACAACTCTGAGCAATATGAACCTGCAGTCCTGAAGGAAAGCCTCTCCATAGGTGATCGACAGGTCTCCCGTCAGCATGCGAAATGTAGAAGTCTTCCCTGCGCCATTTACACCGAGAAGGCCAAAACACTGGAGGAAAAACACATATAGTATATACACATCAGACTTCTTAGTTTTCATGAGGTTCTAGCTTTCAAGGTAAAAAAGTCCATACAAACATTGTATATTCAGTGCCCGCCATGACAGTTTGAACAGTCCACCACAATCCAATCAAGTACAATAAAAGACCAAACCAAAACTGTTGTTAACTTCTTCAGCTCATGGTTACGTCAAACTAATGAAAAAACTAAAACTAGAGTTGAAAAATATTTTCAACTATGATATATATACAGTCAAACCTTGGTTTTCGGACGTCTTGGTTCTCGTACAATTCGGTTTTCGAACTAAAATTTTGAGTTTTTTATGCCTCGGATGACGAACAAATTTCGGTTCTCGAACTAACTGAGCGCACTTGAATGCGTCACTTCACTCCTCTCGTCTTCGCTACCTCGTGTAGCAACGCTACCTCGTGTAGCTTCGCGAGGTAGCGAAGCCGAGAGGAGGTAGCAAAGCCGAGAGGAGTTAAGTGACGCTCCATCCTGCCGCCGCGCTCCCTCCTGTCGCGGCGCTACACAGGAAGCGACCATTGTGAGCAGAGGTTTTTGTATTGTTCAATTAAAAAAAACCAGACGTGTTTGGTGAGACGCTTCTGTTAGCGCGAGTGAAATCCCCCTCTTTTCAAAATGGTTTGCCCTGGCAGCACGGGGGATGTGGGGGGGGGGGGAGGGTGCGTTTGTATACGGCCGGCATATTTCAATGCAGCGGCACATAATGAACACTCTGGTGTCCGGTGTCTCATTATTATGCAATAATCGTACAGAAACAGCTTGTGAGCAGACGAGTTTGTATTGTTCGATTAAGATTTTTTTTTTTTAAAAAGCAGACGTGTTTGGTGAGAACTACGTAATATTGGACTGTTATTTTTGAATGGTGTATCAACCCCTAATCATGGCACCAAAGAAAGCAAGTGGAAGTGGTGAACCTGGTGAAGAAAAGAGGAAAATAGGGCGCAAAACTATAGAATTTAAGAAAGATTTAATCGCAAAATATGAGTCAGGTGTACACTGTGTTGGCGAAGGAGTTCGGGATGCCGAAATGCCCGCCTACTGCCTGCTGACAGCTGGGAGAGGCGCACGCCCCACGACAGACAGAGAGAGATGTTCCTTCAATTTTTATGTTACTATGTTAATGTTAAAATTGGTAATCTCCCATTACATTTGTACAGTTTATGGTGTGAAATTGTAAAAAAAAAAGGGGTTTAAAAAAGTTGTTTTCTTGACTTGGAACGGATTAAAACATTTTACATTGATTTCAATGGGAAACATGGTTTCGGTTTCCAAACAATTCGGTTTCCGAACAGTCTTCTGGAACGGATTAAGTACAAAAACCGAGGTTTGACTGAGCTATCCAGCCGCCATATATATATATATATATATATATGGCGGCTGGATAGCTCAGTTGGTAAGGCACCAGTTTAGCATACCGTCTCCCGTATGCCAAACTGGGGTTCGAATCCCGTAAAATGAGCACAAAACACCATCCAGTGTGGATCCTTAGGCAAGACAAAACGAAAGACATGCCGGCTCAGACGTCGCCCGGCCAAACAAGGTCTACGTCAGGTGCTGGGGAACCAGAGCACCTTGATGAAAAATGAGCTACTGGTACAAAGCGGAGAGGGGCGTGATAGGATAACATGGCTCTGTTGAGGAGGGGTTACATGCAGAGAATGTGGGCTAAATGGTTATTTCGAAACCCACAGTCACGGTTGACCACGAAACAACTAGTACCTCAGTGTTCCAACATCCACAAACGGCAATTGCTGTCACAACTTGAGATTGATGAGGTACAACGCAGGTTCCATGGTGAAGGGCCGCAGGCTGCCAGATCAGAGGAGGAGGTCATACCAGAGATTGGGAGGCTGAAATGCTGAGCGAGGCAGAAACTGACCTGGAAGCTAAGATCATGGCAAGAATGAAAGCTGGGCAACCTAAAAACCGATTACAACGGCTATGTGAAGTACCACCTGAAAGTCTCATGGAAAGCGTGAATGCAGCACTGAGGGCGATCCCTACCGTAACGATCACAGAAACCAATGAGCTGATATACGCTTCAGCATCAGTGATCCTAGAGATGCTTGGCTATAAGAGCAACCATGGGAGCCATGAGATACGTTACCCACCATGGAAAAGACGGTTGGAGGCTAAGATCAAGGCGGCTCGGAAAGATGTGAGTCCATTGACGGAGGCCCAGAGAGGTGTGATGAAAAGGCTGATACCCGAGAGGTACATCCAGATGACCATACCTGAAGCACTCGAAGCTGCCAAACAAAAGCTCCAAGCCTTGTCCAGCCGCCTAAAGCGGTACGCGAAAGAGAATGAGGCCAGACGAATAAACAGGATGTTCGCAACGCAACCTGCGAAAGTGTACGCTCAGTGGCAGGGTCCTAACAAAAAAGCTGACCCACCAAGACTGGAAACTGAAAGGTACTGGAAAGGCATATGGGAGAAGGAGGTTGCACATAACAGCAGTGCACAATGGTTGGTGACCCTGAGAGAGGAGCACAGCAACCTCCCTGAACAGAACCCAGTTACCATAACAGTGGCAGACATACAGGAAAGATTCTCAGATATAAAAACTGGACAGCGCCAGGCTCGGACATGGTCCACACCTACTGGCTAAAGAAACTCACAGCACATGAGCACCTAGAAGCACAAATGAACCAGCTGCTGAGGGATAGGACTCACCCAGGATGGCTAACCGAAGGGCGAAGGATCCCCAAAGGGTGCAGTCCCATCCAACTATCGGCCAATAACCTGTCCCTCCACAACATGGAAGCTCATGTCAGGCATCATTGCGACTAAGATAAGTGGACACATGGATCAATACATGAGCGAAGCACAGAAGGGCATTGGTAGAGATACCAGAGGAGCCAAACATCAGCTCCTGGTTGACAGAACCGTCGCACAAGACTGCAGGTACCAACCTGTGCACAGCCTGGATTGATTACAAGAAATCCGACGACTCGATGCCACATACATGGATCACTGAATGCTTGGAGTTGTATAAGGTGAACAGGACCCTAAGAGCCTTCGTTGCAAACTCGATGAGGATGTGGAAAACCACACTTGAAGCCAATGGCAAGCCATTTACCCAAGTGTCCATCAAATGTGGCATATACCAAGGTGATGCACTCTCCTCATTGATGTTCTGCATAGGACTGAACCCCCTAAGCCAAGTAATCACCAAGACAGGCTTTGGATACCGCCTCAGAAATGGAACTATGATCAGTCACCTCCTCTACATGGATGACATAAAGCTGTATGCAAAGAGCGAAATGGACATAGACTCCCGGATCCACACAACCACTACAGCAGCGACATCGGGATGTCATTTGGGCTTGAGAAATGTAGTCGGATGGTGACTAAGAGAGGAAAGTCGCCGTCGCTTTTAGTTCCCGTTCCCCGGCGAGGCAAGCCTTTGGACAATTTTGGGACGTCTGGGATCCTTCCCTTGAGGGAGGGGTACTGTCATGGATCTGTTTGTTTTTTTTTTTCAGAGTGGACTTGACAAATTGTATTTAAAAACTGAGAAAACCAAAACCAAAACAAACAAAGTCCTGAAAAACAAAAAGAATCCAAAGTTGCAAACAAAACCATGGCAGAAACTAAAAACTCTCAATAACAAAAACATGACCGAAACATGACTAAACAAACAAACATGACAGTAGAACAAAGCAGCAATGACCCGACACTGAGTGGTCGGGCTGGGAGTCCTTTTATACCGCTAATTACCCAACGACCAACAGGTGTGCAGCTGCAAGGAAGAGCCCCACAGTGCCCCCTGTTGGTCACAAACCAAAACATGACAGTACCCCTCCCTCAAGGGATGGATCCCAGACGTCCCAAAATTGTCCAAAGGCTTGCCTCGCCGGGGAACGGGAACTAAAAGCGACAGCAACCCTTGCCTCGCCGGAGAACAAAGCGACGGCGACCTTCGCCTCGCCAGGGAACAGGAACCAGAAGCGACGGCAACCCTTTGGCTGGGCTTGGCCTGATGTGGACGGAGCTCGACGTAGCGGGGGAAATGGGACAGCCGGACGTGAACAGGGGCTCGGCCTGATGTGGGCGTGGACTTGGCATAGCTCGTCGTCGACGTGAATGTGACTCAGCTCGAACAGACACGTGACGAGCCTCGGCTCAACGTGGACGCGGACGGGGCTCGGCCCACCGTAGACGTGGCTTGAGAAGACGAAAACAGGACAGCGCATCACCAGCGCTGCCTGAAGGGGAAAAGGGTGTCGGCCGCAGACGTGCTCCACCAGGCACATGGTGGCAGAGGGAAAAGTCCTTTGTACCTGCGGGGTCCAGGTGGTCGGGTCATTCTGTCACGTTTCGTGGTGGTGGTGGACCCCAAAAAAGCAGGCAGGAGGGAGGAGCAGGATGTAGTTGAAAGATTGTATTAATAAAACACAAAACTAAATCTTAAACAAACAAAGTCCAAAGTACAAAACAAATCCAAAGTAGCAAACAAAACCCAGGCTGTAGCTAAAACTAACAGTCAACAAAACATGATCGAGAACATGACAGCTACAGCAAACAAACAGACATGACAGCAACAAAGAAACAATGACCCGACACGGAGTGGTCGTGCCGAGTCCTTTTAAAGCAGTAATTAGATACCGACCAACAGGTGTGCAGCTGCTGGGAGAGCCCTGCATTGCCACCTGTTGGTCATAAACAGAAACATGACAGTACACCTCCCTCAAGGGACGGATCCCAGACGTCCCAAAATTGCCCAAAGGCTTGCCTCGCCAGGGAACGGGAACTAAAAGCGACGGCAACCCTTGCCTCGCCGGAGAACATAAAGCGACGGCGACCTTCGCCTCGCCAGGGAACAGGAACCAGAAGCGACGGCAACCCTTTGGCTGGGCTTGGCCTGATGTGGACGGAGCTCGACGTAGCGGGGGACATGGGACAGCCGGACGTGAACAGGGGCTCGGCCTGACGTGGGCGTGGACGTGGCATAGCTCGTCGTCGACGTGAATGTGACTCAGCTCGAACAGACACGTGACGAGCCTCGGCTCAACGTGGACGCGGATGGGGCTTGGCCCACCGTAGACGTGGCTTGACAAGACGAAAACAGGACAGCGCATCACCAGCGCTGCCTGAAGGGGAAAAGGGTGTCGGCCGCAGACGTGCTCCACCAGGCACATGGTAGAATAGGGAAAAGTCCTTTGTACCTGCGGGGTCCAGGTGGTCGGTTCATTCTGTCACGTTTGCGTGGTGGTGGTGGACCCCAAAAAAGCAGGCGAGAGAGGAGCAGGGTGGACTTGACAAATTGCATTTAAAAACTGAGAAAACCAAAACCAAAACCAAAACAAACAGATCCATGACAAATACTCTCCACCATAGGCATCACCCACATCCCCCTACATTGGTTGCATTCTTATCTCACTAGTCGCTCTCAGTTCATCCAACTCAATTCCTTCACTTCACAATCCCTCCCCGTCTCTTCTGGTGTACCCCAGGGTTCTGTCCTGGGTCCCCTCCTTTACATCATCTACCTTCTCCCCCTTGGCAATAGTTTTCGTAATTTTGGTATACACCTTCACTGCTTCACGGATGACACCTACCACTACCTCTCCAGCAAACCCGACACCTCCCTCCCACCCTCCTTCCTCTCTCACAGTCTCTCAGAAATCAAATCTTGGTTCACCCATAACTTCCTCAAGCTAAACAGAAATAAAAAAGAACTCCTCCTCGTCTGTACCAAATCTACCCTACACAAAGTCGACAGTTTTTCCCTCACAATTGATAATTCCACTGTATCTCTTTCCCTTCAGGTTAAGAGCCTGGGTGTCATCCTCGACAGCTCACTATCTTTCCACTCCCACATCAATAACATTACCCGGTCCACATATTTCCACCTCTGTAATATCAACCGTCTCCGTCCCTCTCTCACTCACCTCCCGTATTGACTATTGCAATTCACTTCTTTTCGGTGTCCATCACAAATTCCTCCATAAACTTCAACTTGTTCATAATTCAGCAGCCCGGATCATCACGAGACTCCCCTCCTTCCATCACATCACCCCCATCCTCCGACAGCTCCATTGGCTCCCTGTCAAACTTAGAATCAATTTCAAAATACTTCTCTAAACATTCAAAGCCATCCATAACCTTGCCCCCCCCCCCCCCCCCATCTGTCAGATCTTCTTCAAATTTCCATTCCCTCTCGCTCACTCAGGTCCTCATTTTCCCTCCACCTCTCTGTACCCCCTGCCCGTCTCAGCACAATGGGGGCAGAGCGGCTGAAGGTTCTGCACCCCAAACTCTGGAACTCACTTCCACCCAATATTCGTAATATTGACTCTCTTCCCACATTCAAAACCCAGCTCAAAACCCACCTATTCAGATTTGCATATTCAACTTAAAACTCTCTTTTTTTATTTATAATTTTATCTACTGGTTTTATTGTTTGCTCTTGGTTGTAAAGTGTCCTTAAATAATAATAAAATGTATTATTATTATTATTATTAAGTGCGCTCAGTTTGGTCGAAAACCGATTTGGTCGAGAACAGAGATGTTCGAAAACCGAGGTTTGACTGTGTGTATATACAGTATATATATATATATTTTTTTTTTATATATATATATATATATGGCAGTGCTCTAAAAAGATCATGACATTTTACAATAATAAAACTACTAACAAGCTGTGAGCAGCTATAAAGGGACCTCGCAAGCCTTGCTACGTTGGTGCATTTGTACATTGGGGTACTGGCACGTTGGGGTATTTGGCACATAAGATAATATGTGACGTGTGTGCCAAGTTTCAGGAATGTTTGCCAAGGTACAGACCAGGGGTGGGCAATCCCAGTCCTGGAGGGCCGCTCCCCTGCATATTTTCCAAATCTCCCTGTTGCTACACACCTGATTTGAATGATCAGATTATCAGTAAGCTCTGACGAGGCCTGATATTGAACCTGTTCATTGGAATCAGGTGTGTGGTAACAGGGAGAGTTGGAAGATATGCAGCAGAGCGGCCCTCCAGGACTGGGATTGCCCACCCCTGGTATAGACTCTCAAAAACAGCATCATTTATCATTGCAAACAGCACATCGCCAGGGCAACAGCGTGCAACGAAATAAAAGGCATTGAATAATTTGGATCTTCTAAATCTTGGATTTCTTTGCCTTTGCAAGCACTTTTCATTGATTGTTTTTTGGAGTTCTTTTTGACTAGCGATTTCTGTTTTTACTTTATCAGTGCACTTTTGTTGTCAAATGAATATTTTTTGTAGGGATTTTGTTTTTTTCTACATTTGTGGGAGAAAATGCCTCATTAGGAAGGAATTATGAAACACAAAGTTTGATGCCCCCTTGGCCCAATTTGTGTCATATGTCAAAAACTGAAAATATTTTTCCCTGTTGTTGTCCCTGGTGTTGAGATGGTACAGCCCAATGTTGAAGTCAGTCAGTTTAACCGTCTTGGGGGACAACAACATCACCATTGTAAATGGGCAGAAATTGTACATTTAAATCCTCATATCTCACTTCCTGTTTTTGTTAGTATGGCTACCAGTCTTTTTTTGTACACCCGAGGGTGCGACATGTGCCTCTCAATATTCATCATAGCTGTCGGTCAAATATAGACATACAGAATAATAATGAGAAGAATCATTTGTACAAAAACAATAGGGTCCTTGGAGCGTTCATCGCTTGGACCCCAAAATATTAATTTTTTATTTTGAAAATTGGGGGATCACAGCATTCATGGCTTGGTCCCTAATAATAATAATTTCTCCAATAACAATAGCGACCTTGTAACCTTCACTACTCGTCTTTTGTTTTATTATCTTTGATATGTATTGGTGTATGGCTGTACAGAAGAAAGGTCGAAATGTCGTTTGGGAATTGAAGTTTAGTTTTGCCGTATTACACAATAGTGAGTGACTTTTGTATGTTTTTCCCAAAATAAAACTCCAATTGTAACACTATGCATCCATCCATGCATTTTCTGATGCACTTATCCTTAAAAAGGTTGCAGTATTGTAAAACTAATAAAAACTAAATGGGAACAAAGCATGAAAAACAAATAAATAAAAACAAAGACAACAACTCTGAAAACGGATTCATCCGAACTGAACGCATGCACGCACATTGGGTATTAATTATCATTTTAGCTATGTCAGGGATCCTAATGCTGTGGCTTGTTGCAGGAAAAAACATTTTCCTACATAGTCCTCACCTCACCAGAAGGAATTCCCAGGCAGAGCTGATCAACTGCTGGGCTCCTGCCAGCCTTATATATCTGAAAGATGGACAGAAACATCACTTAATGTACTGAATTAAATCTGTTTAAGCCCGTGCAATACATGTTTGACCCTTATTGTACACTTTATATGCAGTAATTGAAAGACATGCTGCTATAAGATGATTAACAAAACAAATCGGCACTTTGGTCAAGTCAATCATGGTGAGGAGGTCCGAATCAGCGTTGCCACTTTTGACACGCTCCCTTTCCCTGATCACGTCCTCATCCTCTGGGGCAAGAGGAAGAATCTTTGGTCCAACAAACCATGGCCTGAACACACAAACATCACAATGCTGTCACAAAGACACAAATGCACATTGACTTGATTTAAAGTGCAACTAAATTTCATGACTGCAGGAATTCAATTTTTGTTAATTTTATTAAAATGAGTGACTACAGCAAATACATTGGTCTCTGAAAACAGAGCATACCTGATGCACGACAGACCACGACAAAAGTCTTGGAAACTCCAGTGACCATTGAAAAAGGTGTACTGCAGTATTAAGGTGATAATAAAGAAGGATACACCCTGTACCGCCATAGCAAGGAGGTTCTTCCCAACAAAGTTCCACTCCAAAGGGTCCATGGTTTTGTTGACTGTAAAAGGAAAAAAAACCCCACTAAATCATGAAACTTTTGAGACTGCCACGGACACACGCTAATTGTGCCACTGACGCCCGCTAATTGTGGGGGATAGGGAAAATTGCAAAGATGTTTTTTTTCTTCACCAAATCAGGCATATCAGTTATAGTACATCATTTGGTCAAAATTGTTGAGATATTTCCAAACATACCTTCCTTAAGGTCTGTATTTTAATTTGCCAGAAGCCGAAAAGTTAAAATTGTTGTCAAAGTTCATAAAAATAAGGGATGAGTAGACTAAATGGATCATAACTAAACACTCACGTGTTTTTTTTTTTGCTAGTGCATCTCGGTAATCCAGCAGCCTCCTAACCTGGAGTTCCTTGCCTCTAACATCACTTCACAAATGATGTACATGACTAGACATAGCAACCAAATAAACTCAAACACACCGTAATGTAACCCTCCAGCACGCAATCAAACAGAACATGTATGCGCATGTTGCTCAACAGGGACGGTCGGTAGTGTTGACGTGACGTGTACTCTGTTAGTTGGATTTGAAAGAAACAAAGAATGTAGAATGTTTTTGGAGGTATTTCCTGCTCACTGTGTTTACAATCACCTTTAGTGTCCCTCGACCCCCACCACTTTTAGGGCCCCCTCCATAGGACTTGTTTAACATCAAAAGAACAACTGTTATCTCAAGTATCTGTGTTGCAGCTATTGAGGGACTGCGCCTTACTATGAGTACTAATGATCCCAGTCTCTTTCCTGAACATCTGTTCGCTCACCTAAAACAACGTATGTAGTGTTAGATTGTATCTTCTTCCTCCTTGGTTAATTAACGGCCCCCAAGTGTCTTCTGTTGTCCCCCGAACCTTGGGTAAGTCCCTGGTTGCTGTTAAGCCCCCCCTGGGAAGACCTCTTATCTCAGGATGTATGCACAGCAGGGGTCTGGAACTTGCTATCACACCAAATGGTGGGTTGTGGTGGTCTGGTTTCACCTCACCACTCCCAACTTCCTCCAGCCACACGACATGTTACTTTCTTTGTTTCCGGGATTTGCATGAGAGGCGTACCTCCCCGCCTCTCATTATCATATTGTCTCTATATAATCTCATGAATGTGTTTGTCCTAGGCTTTCTGACTGAAATCTGGAATCCTCAGGAGCCCGAATCGATTCGTAAACTGCAGTAAATAAATTAAAACCCTTCGAAGGAACTGTTCATTGCCTTCAGCCTTCATTTGGATTACCACCTCGTCCGAAATTCAACGAACACGCGGGGGAGAGTAGGCCGCTCGTCCCCCAACAGTAGGTTCACATTTGTAGCAGCAGTCAATGTTGTCATGGGAGACCAGTGAATGTTTGACTTCCAAATAATGTCAACATTTCCCGCATCTTTCTTTAAACAAGTCCAGTTCTACTTTTAATTTAATGTACAGTATATGCCGCGTTATAAGGCTATAAGCATTCAATTTTCCCAAAAGCTGACCGTGCACCTTATAATAATAATAATAATAATACATTTTATTTATAAGCGCCTTTCAGAACACTCAAGGACACTGTACAATCAAAAGCAATAAAACCACATATAAAATTATAAATAATAAATAATAAAAGAGGAGATGAGTCTAAACAGAGTATGCAATTTTAAATAGGTGGGTTTTGAGACGAGTTTTGAATACGGGAAGAGAGTCAATATTACGGATGTCGGGTGGTAGTGAGTTCCAGAGTTTGGGGGCAGAGCGGCTGAAAGCTCTGCACCCCATCGTGCTGAGACGGGCAGAGGGAACATAGAGACGGAGGGAGGCTGAGGACCTGAGGGAACGAGAGGGAACGGAAATTTGAAGAAGGTCAGACAGATAGGGGGGGGCAAGGTTATGGATGGCTTTGAATGTGAAGAGGAGTATTTTGAAGGTGATCCTCAGTTTGACAGGGAGCCAGTGGAGCTGCTGGAGGACAGGGGTGATGTGATGGAAGGAGGGGGTTCTAGTGATGATACGAGCTGAAGAATTCTGGACCAGTTGAAGTTTATGGAGGAATTTGTGATGGACACCGAAAAGAAGGGAATTGCAGTAGTCAATACGGGAGGTGACGAGACTGTGGACAAGGATAGCTGTGGTGTGAGGGGTGAGAGAGGGACGAAGACGGTTGATATTGCGTAAGTGGAAATAAGGGGACCGGGTTATGTTATTAATGTGGGAGTTGAAAGATAATGAGCTATCGAGGATGACACCCAGACTCTTGACCTGAGGGGAGGGGGACACAGTGGAGTTATCGATAGTAAGAGAGAAACTGTTGGTTTTGTGAAGTGTGGATTTAGTCCCGACGAGGAGGAGTTCTGTTTTGTCACTGTTCAGTTTGAGGAAGTTATTTGCGAACCAAGATTTAATTTCTGAAAGGCAGTGTGAGAGGGAGGACGGTGGTAGGGAGGCGTCGGGTTTGCTGGAGAGGTAGAGCTGGGTGTCATCCGCGAAGCAATGAAAATGGATGCCAAATTTGCGGAAAATATTGCCAAGGGGGAGAAGGTAAACAATGAAGAGGAGGGGTCCCAGGACAGAGCCTTGGGGCACACCAGAAGAGACGGGGAGGGACTGTGAGGTGAAGGAATTGAGTTGGATGAACTGAGCTATAATCCGATGCGACTTTTACATGGATCAATATTCGGATTTTTTGGACGTTGCATTTTAAATACTCTGTATTTGTTACAGCTGCAGTGGTTTTGAAAGCACTATATGAATAAAAGCAATATTGTATTGTATTCCCCTTAGTGTAGCTCCATCTTGTGGATGCATAATGCAACCTCAGCCACTATTGTAGCTTCTATTCTATGTGCCTTATAATGCGGTGCGCCCTATATATGAAAAACGTTTTTAAAAATATGCCATTCATTGAAGGTGCGCCTTATTCTCTCGATAGTGCCTTACAGTGCCGAAAATACGGTATTCATGCACAACGGCAATGAATGGCACGATCATGAAGGCATTACCTCATTTCCATGCAAGCAGCCAAACTTGGAACATGTTGAACTTTTGTCAAAATAGAGGCTGGATAATTCAAAATGTCAACTTGCAACTGTCACTTTTCTGATTGTGTGTTACTGCTGTTTGAAATCACGATTTCGGGCAGTAGGCTGGGAAATGATTTGGTGTGGTTCTCAGATGAGAACCAGAGGATGTTGTTTGGTACTCATTTTACACTGACCTCATGGATGTATGAAAACATTCACAGCACGTCGAGCCCAAGTAGGGCTCATGGGCTACATCCCACCTGTCCCCAGTCTCTGACCTTCGCAAGTCAAACTAAATCGTCAGATATGCACTGCTTTTATTATGATGTGCTGTGTCAGCAGTGCAAGCCAATTAGAGCAACAACTTGTCTTCGGTGTTGCCAGCTAGCATGCTAGCAACTCCTAAAAAATACAATAAATAGCACCAACACCACTGTCCTCCTCGTGTTACCAATAATCTTGTGTTATCAACAATGTTATTTCCTGCAGAGTGGAGGGAAGTAAGGAATTTGCCCTTGTAGTGATTTGGTTGACCTAATCTCGTCTTTTGAGAGTAAATTGTACTCTACGAAATTTACTGAGCTTCAGTGTGGTGGATCGAGAAAAACAATCGGCAGCAAAAAAACAAAAAAACCCAACCTCTGGCGAATTGCGTAAATTGTGTGTGTTTTTAATGCACTGCATGTTTGCACTGAGGATTGAGAGGAAAGACATTTCATCTGTGCTGTATGTTCTACATAGAGCATATTTTAAATTCCAAAACTTTCTGACCCTCTGTGCAAAAGTAATAATGGGCCAACCTTGGCAGCAATAACTGAAATCAAGCATTTGCGATAATTGGTGATGAGTCTTTCACATCGCTGTGGAGGAATTTTGGGCCACTCTTCTTCACAGAATTGCTTTAACCTTGCCATATTGAAGGTGTTTCTTTGCATGGACTGCCCGTTTAAGCTCACAACACAGCATATCAGTCGGATTCAAATCCAGACTTTGACTTGGCCACTCCAAAGCCTGAATTATATATTTTTTTAGCCATCCAAAAGTGGACTTACTGGTCTGTTTCAGATCATTGTCCTGATCCAAGGGTGCTTGAGTTTGTGGGAACAAACTGATTATCGGACTTCAGGGATTTTCTGGATTTCAGGATTTTCATTTTCGCATCAATCACAATAAGTTGTCCTAGTCCTGAGGTAGCAAAGCAGCCACAGACCATCACACTGCCACCACCATGCTTCATTGTTGGTATTATGTTCTTTTTTTCAAATGCTGTGCAATTTTTACCTTGGATGTAATGGGCTGCACATCTTCCAAAAAGTTCAATTTTTGACTCATCAGTCCACAGAATGCTTTTCCAAAACTCTTGAGGATCATCAAAATGTCTTCTGGCAAATGTGAGGTGAGCCTTTGTGTTCTTTTTGGAGACCAGTGGTTTTCACCTGGGAGCTCTCCCATGGATGCCATTTTTGGCCAGTGCCTATCTTATGGTAGAGTCATGAACTCTGACCTGAACTGAGCCCAGTGAGGTCTAGAGTTCTTTGGGTGTTGTTTCTTTTTTTTTTTGGCAACCTCCTGGATGAGTTATCGTCGCACTCTTAAGAGTGTTTTTAGCAGGTCGCCAAATGCTGGGAATGTTTGACACTGTTCCCAGTTTTATCCATTTGTGGATAATGGCTTTGATAGTGGTTTGCTGAAGCCGCAGAGTCTTGGAAAATGATTTGTAACTATTTCATAGATTTAAATAACTCATAGATTTAAATAACTTTCTTTCAAATGTCTTCTTGAATTTGTTTGGATCGTTTCTTTCTTGAGATTTTATAGCCTACTTCACTTTGTCTGACAGATTCTAATTATTTGATGTCTTGATTCAACGAATGTAGAGCTAGGGTCTTGCCTGTAAAATTAAACTCAGTTTTCCCAAAACTGTCGTGAGTGATGGTGACAGGGTCAGAAACTGTATTCATTCATTTATTTTTGTGCCTTAATAAATTGAATTGTCATTTGAAAAATGCAGTTTGCATTTCCTTGGGCTGTCTCTGTGTGGTATTAAAATGGGTTTGCTGAACTAAAATGCTTATGTGCGATAAATATGCAAAGAACATAGTAATTAGGAAGGGGGCAATTATTTTTTTTTTTCCACAGCACTGCATATGTTTCATGTCTGTGTTTGAGACCGGTTGTCATGGGTTGCTAAGCAATAAACCCTGTATTTTCATCGACAAGGTCGCAAAATTTCCTTGCAACAAGAAAAGTACAGGCGACCCGCCTGGTTAAGAATGCTTGGGCTAACATTTGCGAACTTGAACGAACCCCTAAGAACTCTGGCGTCAACGCAACGTTTGCTGTCTTCAGAAAACACTCGCAATTGTTCACGGCTCATTGGGCTCGGGGTGTGAAAGATGAGCATACCTATTTGCGGTTGGATTTGCATGTTCACGAGTCCTTTTCCCAAGGAGTAATGAGGTAAAATGAATAAAATATTCCAGGTCCAATCCGGTGAGTCCTGGAACGACAAACATCCAGTAATTCAAAGGCAGGCCATATTTTTGAACTCTAAATTTAAGTTCCATGACATACTACTAATACATGAAGTGCCTGCCATACAGAGGTTCAGTTCAGAGCTGCATTAAATATCAACGGAAATCAAAATATGAAAAAGTGACTGTTGATCTTACCTCAGCTTCAGATATCTGAAAATATGTTGCTGCACTGCAAGTAATTCCAACGAAGAGGTTGAAAGAGGAAAAAACAATGTAGGCCGTGGTGGAATCGGAGAAAACAAAGGTTGCTGGGTACATCATGGGGATGACGGACCATCTAAAGGGATGGATGAAATTTGCAATACAGTAATCCCTTGTTTATCGCAGTTAATGGGGACCAAAACCACCCGCGATAAACGAAACTCCGCGAAGTAGCGACCAATTAACATATTCAGGAAAAAAAACATATGAATATTTATCTTTTTTGAAGTCCACAAACGGTCCGTGAGAAGCTGCAAAAATACAGTGAGTAACATATAGCAACAAATACAGTACTGTACTCCATGTATCTGATTTTTTATTTTTTTTTATGAATATGTTTGAAAAAATTCGCGATGCACGGAAGCCGCGATAAACCAACCGCGAAATAGCGAGGGATCACTGTACACCACATTCATACAGGTACACCATTTTTGTACACAATAGTTATGCTGTTAGCAAAGTGGGACAAAACACTCTTTGTACTACAACAAGGTACATCGAAATGAAAAGCGTAAACTGCCTCAGCATACCCATAAAAGAGGAGGAGGAGGATAAGAGCCCGCAGCATGCTGTCAGAGGTGAATTCTTCCATCTTGAAAGCGATAAGGATGAGCACCATGAGAAAGGCCGGGACGGCGTAGTTCAGCTGAAGCAATGGAAAATGGCAAAATAGAAGCAAAAAGAAGATTAATCCTCAGGCCTTGATAATGTTTTGTGTTCACATTGATTCATTTTTGGTTTTAACCATTGATGTAACAGTAATTTCCAATAGCTACGAACCTTTAAAAAAAAAGCACAAAAAAAAAAGATTAATCTTGATATCTTTTTGAAAAATGTTCAAAAGTTTTTGTTTTCAAAAGTAACTGTTGAAACAGCTTTGTAAACATGACTATTTTTCCATTCGTTGCCGAACTCCTTAGCCAACACAGACACATGCACACCTGTTGCATATTTCACGATCAAATCTTTCTTAAATTCAATAGTTTTGCGCACTATTTTCCTCTTTTTTTCAGCAGCTTGACTACTTTCACTTGCTTTCTTTGGTGCCATGCAGAAATAACAGTCCAATTTGCGTCGATCTCAACAAACACGCCTACTTTAAAAAAAATCTTTATTGAACACGTCTGCTCACAATGGACGCACAATGGACGCTCTTTTTTAAAAAATCCTTGAACACGTCTGTTCATAATGGAGGCGTCACTTCTTCGTCAACCTGAGGAAGCGTCACTTCCTCATGTAAGGAAATCGAGAGAAGTTGAGTGGTGCATTCAAGTGCGCTCAGTTTGGTCGAGAACCGAATTTCGGTCGTAATCCGAGGCATAAAAAACTCAGAATTTTTGGTCGAAAACCAATTGGTAGAGAAAAAACGTTCGAAAACCAAGGTTTGACTGTACTTTTAGCAGAGTACCGACTCCGTCGTGCTTGGAATGTGGTGACAACAGTGCCACGCTCGCAAGTAAGCTTAAACTGCATCTCCAAATAAAACACCCTTCACTTCAAAACAAAAATGTGGAGAATTTTGTTCGCCTGCATGAATACATGGAGAAACAAGCAATGTGGATGAGAAAAACCGCAAAGGTAAATGAGAGTCTTGCTAAATCAAAAAAAGTCCCAGCGGCAGAGCACTTTATACTTCCCGCCATTGTAAATGAGATATTCGGACCAGAAGCGGCTAAGGAAATAGCCTGACTGCTGTCAAAACTACAAACATAGAAAGAATTGTTAATATTGACATACAGTCAAACCTTGGTTTTCGAACGTCTTTGTTCTCGATCAACGGTTTTCGACCAAAAATTGAGTTTTTTATGCCTCGGATTACGACTGAAAATCGGTTCTTGACCAAACTGAGCACACTTGAATGCGCCATTCGACCTCTCTCGCCTTCCTTACCCGAGGAAGTGATGCTTCCTTGGGTAGACGAGGAAGTGACGCTTCCTCGTGTAGCATTCCATTGTGAGCAGACGTGTTCAATAAAGATTAAAAAAAAAAAAAAAAGAGCGTCCACCAATGTCAGCGCACGTGTTCAATCAAGATTTTTGGAAAAAAAAAAGTGCGTCCAATGTGAAAAAAAAGCATTGTGTTTGTTGACATCTACCCAAATCGGACTGTTATTTCTGCATTGTGTATCAGCTCCTAATCATTGCACCAAAGAAAGAAAGTGGAAGTAGTAAAGCTGGTGGAAAAGAGGAAAATAGTGCGCAAAACTATTGAATTTAAGAAAGATTTGATAGCGAAATATGAATCAAGTGTACGTGTGTCTGTATTGCTGTCACATTGTTTTTGCTTCTGCCATGGGTTTGTTACTTTGGTTTCTTGGCGTTTTTAGGATTTAGTTTGTTTTGGATTTAGTTTTTCCAGTGTGTTGTAAATACACTTTGTTCAGCCCACCCTGCGTCTACTGCCTGCCTTTTTGGGTCCTCTATCATCATGCAACATGACACACCCTCTGAAACGATGAGGTACAGCCACCTCGTTTGCTCCAAGAGATGAGGTGTATTATACATTTGTCTAGTTAGTATAATGCTTGTGAGTATATTGCTTGTGTCTAGACTGACCATGTCACAGCAAATGTTTGTCAACCAGTAGAGGAATGGCTGGAGCCCACTGACAAACTGGAGGTGTATTGCTTTACTGGCTCTTTCTTCAATCAGGAAAAGCACGGAGCAGGAAGGTACACAGGAAATAGCCAGCATCAAAATAAAAGCTGTTGGAATGCTTTCAGCTATCTGGCTAAGAACAAAATGAGTAATTACCAAATTATCACATCAGCAAATTATGCCAACAATTCATTTTTAGAAAGTGTACATTCATGCGAATCAAATTGGGGAGCAAGAGCACTGACAGTGATGCTCTCTCCTCATCAACGGTAAACATCACCCTTAAAATAACATGGGACGTGTGATATACATGTATTTTTCCACATGGTCATTTAATCCAACAAGACAAAAAATTCAGAAATTAAAGTAAGTAAGAAAGTACAGAACAAATTGAATGAATATTCAAGCGTACGCTTTCTGTGGGACAGTCCCCAGGGGCTTTCGATCCGCGATTGCCAAAAAGCCCAGCAAAAGCATAGCAGGCATCACAATCTGTTGCACACAAATACATAACAGTTAAGACACTTTTATCGCGAGGGCTACATCCCAGACTGCAATCGAGATCATGTAAAAATATACTGTACTGGTGTAACCTCTGTCCTTGTATTAAATCACTTCTTCAATGGATTTGCCAATGTATTTGATCAAAACAAAATATCTAGCTTGAAATGTATGTGAAACACTGTGTGCATTGTAATGTGTGTATGCCTGAGCCTTTCAGAGGTGTGGCGGCATGTGACATCAACAATACTGCATATGATTGTCGAGCTGAGAGCTGGAGCTCTCCTCTATAATTGAAAAGTATATCAATAAAAACATGATTTCTGATTAAAGGCAATATAGCGATAGAGCACATTTTTAACATTTCGGAGTGCCAGGTCCTGAATACTGACACTTGTTTTTCCTTGCAGTGTGTCATCACCTGAGCAAAGAAGCCTTGAATATTTCTGTAAGCATACAGCCATCGTTTGATAAAGAGAGCTCTCAGATGCTGCCAGGTAAGCCACCATCCAGTGAGAGTGCCTCTTTGGCCAAATCCACTCAGCAGATGTTTTTCCTGAAATTCTGTGGCAGCACATTGCAGCAGCTTGTTCAGCACATTGTTCTATATACAGTGTATGTGTGTGAGCGTGTGTGTCGATAGATAGATAGATAGATAGATAGATATAAATGTTCCAGTCGTCTAGTAGGCAGACATTGACGAACAATAATTTTCCCCGAACTGCACCAAACCTCATGGATGAATTGATGACTCACAGCACCGGTGGGCAAAGTGAAGCCCATCGGAGATACTGCAGATATTGGTGCTGCATTTAGTAGGGTTGGGTGTCGATGTTAATTCGCTGAATCTATTCGAATTCAATTCATGAGAGTTCACTTGGATTCAATTTTTTTCCATTTGATTCCATTTAATTCAATCTAATATCAATTTGGATACATATATCTGTTGAAAATTCTTACATTTCAAATGATTTTTTTTGAGTGAATACCGTGTGTTGTAAAGTGTTTTGCAAACATTGATACCAATGAAAACTGATTGACTTATTGATCAAGTACTCAGCAAATTGATGGCACTCAGAGTCACATGCTAAAAGACATTCAAGGCTGTCTGAAATTGTTGACGGCATGTTCTCAAAACAATTATCTGGACTTTCCCCGGGATGGGGGGAAAAAAAAACACACGGATGCGAGTATTCCTATCTCCTTCTCTCCATAACTCCTCCCTGAGCCTGTGACCAATAAGGTTTTGGCCTTGCAGCTGCAGGTGTAATGTCAAAAGTCTTTGCTGGATTCTTATTCACTCCACTCCCTCCCCGTTCACAACTCGAGAGACTTGAGTGCACCTAAAGTATACAACTCGTTTCACAGTAGGTGACACTCCCCCCACTTTCCTCCCTCCCCAATCCTGTTCATTCCATGTTAAGTCTCGAGAATTGTTCAGCACATTTTAAAATGTACGCTAAATGTGCTGTGTTTTTTCCCCCCCTCTTGCTCTTCCATTCAAAAAGAATGGTTGGAGTCTATTGTTTTTTTTCCCCGGCTCCTCTTCGCAACTGTTTTCCTTTCACATCGAGGATGTTCTGTCTCCCCTACGTTGGTTATTGCTTTCTTGGACAATAAATCTGATTCTGATCAGCAAGGATGAAAGGAAAATAGGTGTTTTAAGTGTCAAAACTCTAGACCTATGACGGGGGTCGGCAGGCGGCTCTTGACCGCCCATTAGTGGCTCCCTGGAGCTTTTTCAAAAATGTTTGAAAATGGAAAAAGATGGGGGGAAATATATATTTTTGTTTTAATATGGTTTCTATAAGAGGACAAACGTGACCAAACCTTTTCCAATGCTGTAAAAATGTGTGGAATAAATGTCAAATTTCGTCAACAAGGATTTGCATCATAGCCTGCGACTGTCACAACGAAGCGAAGAAAGTTTGGGATCCTCAAAATGGTAGACTCCAGCCAAAACTCCGAAACTAAAATGTTTCATACAAAAAAAATGCACCGACAATGTAGAAACATAAAGCGCTGGTCAAACCAGGACCAGGAAAAGAAAAAAAACTAAACGATAACCAAAAGCGCTTGCACAAAAGGCAAAGAAGAAGTTAACCAGAGACAAACAAAACAAACGAACCCAATTCGGGGAAGCTAAGATCAAAAGAAGAACACAAAAACGATATTTACGAACATAAGAACCCGAGAACAAGAATAACACGGCGCGCGCTAGAAGTCTAGTAAAAGATCACATCAGCAAGAGCCGCAGCAAGCAAACAGATCTCCAACAACCAGTGGCAAGTTTGTCGGTCCTTAAATACAGAGACTCTGATTACAGGATTGGCAGCAGGTGTGCAAGCAGCAAGTGTGGCCACCCTGCCACCTGCTGGCAAAGCCAGGAACAAGAACATGACAGCGACAAACGTTTCTATTAGCAGGGCCGGATGTCAGTCAGCGAGAAAGAAAGAAAAAAAAATAACAAAGAATGGGAATCTGGAACGGTACGCTACGATAGTTAGCATGCTGCGAAAGTGTGTCCCATGCCTCGTTCATCTTTGCAGCCGTTACGGTTGTTGCTCATTATGGCATGCGTGTGTAATTGTGTGCGTATGCGCGCATGTGCAGTAAACGGGTCGATCGCGGTAGGTTGGTTGATTGAAAAGTAGATCTTCCGTCAAAAAGGTTTGGGCACCCCTGCTCTACAGGATGAACTGCAGGGTAAAACATCTTTTGATCATGAATGCTCGTTGTGTAGCCAACTTAGTCATGTTGGTAGTAGGCTAATATAGCTTATATAGATACATGCAGCATGTGTTGCATTCATTATGAGACTTTTATTTGTTTTTTGGTCCAATATGACTCTTTCAACATTTTGGGTTACCGACCCCTGGCCTATATCATAGGTGCACTAGTAAGTACATATAATAAGGCAACTTGAAGTTTGTCATCAGGGTCGAATGACTTGTATTTTTAACTATAACCAAACATGACATAACCACACACACACACACGCACGCACACACACGCACACACACACACACGCACACACACACACACGCACACACACACACACACACACACATATGCCCCTATCCCGCTCTCACCATCATTCTGCTCTGTTGATGATTGCTGAGGAGGATCAGCATGCAGCTCTGATTCCAATTGATACTCAGTTTCCTCCGCCACTCGTAGAAAGATCTGGACAAGATTCGACACATTTTCACATGTTTAAATAGTATTTGATTTTAGTAAAAAAGGCAACTTTTGATGCTGATTGTGTTGAAATAAATGTTTAGATGAAAAAAAGTTTAACTCTGTCAGAAAATGTATGGATGGAACTTTTTTTTGGTTTTATTATTTAGAACACGTGTGATCGTAACAACTGTTGGGTTTCAAATATCTATAACAGCCTACAAATGTGTTTTCATAAGGGCAAAGATTTGCTTACATCCTCTAGTTTCGTGTCAGACAATCCATAGGTGATAATTCCAACTTGGCTCAGATTCTGATCCAGTTCAGAAAGGAAGTCAGCGAGGCGGTTGTTCATGGGGGCGTCCTGGGGTATATTGATCACCGCTTCACGCAAGGACTCCATCACAAGGCTGGCACTAGGAAAGTGACGCTGTGCCAAAGCCAGCAGCGCTTCCATGGCTACAGTGGAAGTGGAGGTCAGTCAACACAGACGTCAAGATCATCCTCACACTGTGCCTAAACCATCATTAAAAATTTACTTTTTAACCACGTCCAGCAAGTTGGATTCACAAAGAACACTCACTTGAACTATTGGCCACAATATCCAGACTATGACCCTGTCTGGGTGCGTGTCTATCCCCTAATGAATCGCTGTCCTGAAACACATTACATTTACACTGCTTTGATATCGTGAAACATTGCAAGCTACTCAAAAATGATTTTCAGGCACGTGTTATTATTTTCAGTCGTTAGCTTCAAGACCCTGCAAAGTGAATCACATATGTTCAAATACACATCCGGAGATAACTGTTGAAAACATCTGCAGAAACGGAACTGAGTAGTACTCAATTATGGAGATTTAGTGTATACCAGGGGTGGCCAAACTTTTTTGACCAAAGATCTACTTTTCACGCGATGAACATCCCGCGACTGACCCGATAGTGCACACGTCAACCGTTTTAAAAATGTTTCTTCCGGTGGTCGAGGTCAGTGAATTGTACATGAAACAAACTTGGAATCTGCAAGAGGCTGGCAACCGTTCAGGGTCGCCCCCGCCTACTGCCCGAAGACAGCTGGGATAGGCTCCAGCATCCACTTGTGAGGGTAAAGCGGTTAAGCAATTTCTGAACCATGATCCATGATCCATCCATTGATAGATGGATGGACAAACGTGGAATGAGAAGAACGCTAAGAAAAAAACGATATATATATATATATTAGAGCTGTCAGTTTAGCGCGTTTTTATTGGCATCAATTTAAATGAATTTTAATGGGATTAATTTTTTTCGCGCAAGATTAACGCGGCACACGTCACAGCAGATGTTACGTTGCTCTATAAATACACCAGAAACAAAGCAAGCGTGCTCCACAGGTCCACGCACATGATTGTTTTGCCAGCCACGGCAGCGCGAGACACCGAAAATGGATACTTACAGAGTCTATGAATGGAAAGTTTACTTTTAAAAAGTTGCCAGATAGTTCCACTGACAAGATCAAAGTTACCTGGATGTTTTGCAGTAGTAAGCTGAGCTATCATCATAGCACGTCGAGTCTGAAATACCACATAATGGCCAAGCACACAGCTGACGTGAGTACTCCGCCACCTCGTCTAAGACAGACAGCTATGGATCATTTCAAAGCGAAGAAAATGGATAACACGACGAAGAACAAATTTGCTGAAGCCATAGCTAAATGAATGGCTACTGCATGCAAGCCTGTCAACATTGTCCACAGCCAGACTGAAGCTGAAATCATTTGCATTCTAACGACTTCTCTGTGTTCGTCTGACAGCGATGGTGCGCTGAGGCACGTCGAGAGTTCAGCGGTGCAGTAGTCGCGACCTAGCGAACACACTGAAAATAAAACGTCTCCAGTGTTGTCATCGAACCAAGTGTAGTCATCCGAAATGATGCCGACACAAAACCGCAGAGAGAGACTTGCGCGCAAGAAGGACCAACAGAATCAACGTAGCCTGACTGCTGTGTTCAAAGCAAACTTGAGAAAAACGAAGTCTGCAACCGTGGCTTAAATCCACTATAGGCTGAGTACTAGTTTAGATGTGCACTTTATAATTTTATATTGCTCTGTTTTGATTCCATAAAAAGAGCCGTTAACGCAGCTGTTGTGTGACAAAATATTTTTTCACTGTTGTTGATGGACAGTAATATTGTGTGAGAGAGTATGTGTAAATAACTGCTCCAAGTGAAAAATGTTCATGTAAAATTGAAAATCGAAATTGTTATTTCAGTAAATATTTGCATTTTGCACATAGAAAACTGATTCATGATTCCATGTTGATGAGAGCATTAACATGGGGAAAAATAAGACAACAAATATAAAAGGAAATTCAGAAACGATAAAAAATGCATGAGTAATCACGATTAATTTTTAGTTCATTTGAGTTAATTATGACAGTTGCATTTTTAATTAGATTGAATATTTTAATCGTTTGACAGCTCTAATATATATATATATATATAATCTCTAATATATTATATATATATATATATATATATATATAAATATGTAATATATATATAATATATATATATATATATACCCCTCGGGTGGTGTTCATCCCCCATTCAGCCCGGGTCCTCTACCAGAGGCCAGGAAGCTTGAGGGTTCTGCGCAGTATCCTTGCTGTTCCCAGCACTGCGCTTTTCTGGACTGAGATGTCCGATGTTGTTGCAACCACTCATCTAGTTTGGGGGTCACTGCCCCAAGTGCTCCGATCACCACAGGCACGACTGTCACCTTTACCTTCCAGGCTCTCTCCAGCTCCTCTCTGAGCCCTTGGTATTTCTCGAGTTTCTCGTGTTCCTTCTTTCTGATGTTTCCATCACTTGGGACCGCTACATCCACTAGAACGGCTTTCCTCTGCCCTTTATCTATGATCACGATATCTGGTTGGTTCGCCATTACCATCTTGTCGGTCTGGATCTGGAAGTCCCACAGGATCTTCGCTCGGTCATTCTCTACCACCTTCGGAGGTGTTTCCCATTTTGACCTTGGGGTTTCCAGTCCATACTCCGCACAGATGTTACGGTAGACTATGCCAGCCACCTGGTTATGGCGTTCCATGTAGGCTTTCACTGCCAGCATCTTACACCCTGCAGTTATGTGTTGTTTCGTCTCTTTGCACAACCTACACTTTTCTGGTGTGGTATATCTGGGCCTCAATGGCTCTGGTGCTCAGGGCCTGCTCCTGAGCAGCCAGGATGAGTACCTCTGTGCTGTCCTTCAGGCCAGCCCTCTCTAGCCACTGATAGGACTTCTTGAGATCAGCCACTTCAGTTATGGTCCGGTGGTACATCCTGTGTAGGGGCTTGTCCTCCCATGATGGCCCCTCTTCCAGCACCTCATCCTCTGTTCCCCATTGTCTGAGGCATTCTCTGAGTACGTCATCCGTTGGAGCCTTCTCCTTGATGTATTCATGGAGCTTGGATGTTTCATCCTGGACAGTGGCTCTCACACTCACGTAGTCTTGCGTAGTCTCAGGGTGCTGGATTTGGGATGGAACCCTCCATGCATGGTTTGGAGCTTTCGGGTCTTAACATCCGTGGTCTGAATTTCTTCCTTTGGCCACCTGATTATTCCTGCAGGTTATCTGATCACTGGCAGGGCATAGCTGTTTATTGCCCGGGTCTTATTCTTGCCATTGAGCTGGCTTCTTAGGACTTGCCTCACTCGCTGGAGGTATTTGGCCATAGCCGCTTTCCTTGTTGCCAGTTCGAGGTTGCCATTGGCTTGTGGTATACCGAGGTACTTGTAGCTGTCCTCAATGTCTGCTATTGTTCCTTCTGGGAGTGAGACCCCTTCAGTGCGGACTACCTTGCCTCTCTTGGTCACCATCCGACTACATTTCTCCAGCCCGAATGACATCCCGATGTCACTGCTGTAGATCCTGGTTGTGTGGATCAGGGAGTCTATGTCCCTTTCGCTCTTAGCATACAGCTTTATGTCATCCATGTAGAGGAGGTAGCTGATCGTAGCTCCATTTCTGAGGCGGTATCCATAGCCTGTCTTGGCGATTACTTGGCTTAGGGGGTTCAGTCCTATGCAGAACAGCAGTGGGGAGAGTGCATCACCTTGGTATATGCCACATTTGATGGACACTTGGGTAAGTGGCTTGCCATTGGCTTCAAGTGTGGTTTTCCACATCCTCATTTAGTTTGCAACGAAGGCTCTAAGGGTCCTGTTCACCTTATACAACTCCAAGCATTCAGTGATCCATGTATGTGGCATCGAGTCATAGGCTTTCTTGTAATCAATCCAGGCTGTGCACAGGTTGGTATGTCGGGACCTGCAGTCCTGTGCTTTGCTCATGTATTGATCCATGTGTCCACTTATCTTAGCCGCTATGATGCCTGACATGAGCTTTTATGTTGTGGAGAGACAGGTTATTGGCCGATAGTTGGATGGGACTGCACCCTTTGAGGGATCCCTCATGATCAGGATCGTTTGCCCTTCGGTTAGCCATCCTGGGTGAGTCCCATCCCTCAGCAACTGGTTCATTTGTGCTGCTAGGTGCTCATGGAGTGCTGCGAGTTTCTTTAGCCAGTAGGTGTGGACCCTGTCCGGGCCTGGTGCTGTCCAGTTTTTTATATCTGAGACTCTATCCTGTATGTCTGCCACTGTTATGGTAACTGGGTTCTGTTCAGGGAGGTTGCTGTGCTCCTCTCTCAGAGTCACCAGCCATTGTGCACTGCTGTTATGTGAGACCTCTTTCTCCCATATGCCTTTCCAGTACCTTTCAGTTTCCAGTCTTGGTCGGTCAGCTCTGCTGTTAGGACCCTGCCACTGAGCATACACTTTCGCAGGTTGTGTTGCAAACAGCCTGTTTATTCGTCTGGCCTTAACCTGCGTTGTACCTCATCAATCTCAAGTCGTGATAGCAGTTGTCGTTTGTGGATGTTGGAAAACTGAGCTACTAGTTGTTTCGTGCTCAACCGTGACTGTGGGTTTCGAAGTGACCATCCAGCCCACATTCTGTGCATGTCAGCCCTCTGACTAGGGTTGCTTGACTAGTAGCATTCCAACAGAGCCATGTTTTCGCATCTCGCCCATCTGCGCTTTGTTCCAGTAGCCCATTTTTCATCAAGGTGCTCTGGTTCCCCAGCACCTGACGCAGACCTTGTTTGGCCGGGCGACGTCTGAGCCGGCATGTGATTCGTTTTATTGTCTCTCATCATTGTATGAGATAGGCATTAGCGTGAAGGGTCTTGCCCAAGGACCCACACTGGATGGTGTTATGTGCTCATTTTTGCCCCAAGCGGGATTCGAACCCCCGTCTCCCGTGCCTTACCACTTACCACATTTATCTATCTATCTATCTATATATATATATATATATCAACCAATTCAGGGTGTCCCCCGCCTACTGCCCGAAGACGGCTGGGATAGGCTCCGGCACCCCCCGCAACCCTAGTGAGGATTAAGCGGTTCAGAAAATGGATATATAGATAGATAGATAGATAGATAGATAGATAGATAGATAGATAGATAGATAGATAGATAGATATATCTCTCTCTCAGTGGCGGATGCTGGTCTGTCAAAGAGGGGAAGCTCAATTTTGGCCGACATCATAAAATGTGTCCGTTTATTAATACGTGAATTCTGCTCTCTGTTCCTTTTAAAAAATTGACAAGGTTGCCTTCACCATAAGATCGGTGATTGGCTCATTTCGCTGTCAATCAAAAGAGATTCAGCCACAGACAGATCATCCAATCATCATGAAGAAAAGCTGAGCTTCTGCACGCCCACTGTCCATAAACTCCCAGAGACATGGGCGGGACAAAACCAGCATTTATCCAATGACTCGTCTCGTTTCAATGCATTGGGACAACCACATGAACTCTCTTGACGCCCAGCTTCCACGCGGTCGATGCTCAGCGTCCACACAGTTTAAGTGGTATTTCAGACTTGACGTGCTATAATGATAGCTCAGTTTACTACTGCAAAACATCCAGGTAACTTTGGTCTTGTCAGTGGAACTATCTGGCAACTTTTTAAAAGTAAACTTTCCATTCATAAACTCTTTAAGTATCCGTTTTCGGTGTCTCGCGCTGCCGTGGCTGGCAAAACAAACATGTGCGTGGACCTGTGTAGCGCTTGTTGTTTTGTTTCTGGTTTATTTATAGAGCAAGGTAACATCCGCTGTGACGTGTGCCGCGTTAATCTCGCGAGAAAAAATTGAATCCCGTTAAAATTCATTTAAATTAATGCCGATAAAAACGCGCTAAACTGACAGCTCTAATATACTGTATATATAAAATCAACAGTTATGATCGCAAGCTCCAATTGCAAACTACTGACCTCGCGACTTGGGACCATTACGCGAGCTCGCGGTTGATTACGATCGACGTATTGAGCACCCCTGGTGTATACTGTTTTTTCAACCACTTCATTTTTCCAGTTTTCCTGGGATTGGCGAAAAGGATTTTCATGAATCACCCCACCGCCACTGTATTTTTAGGTAAGTGGCTATTACTTCACCCATTTCGGATCAGAACAGCGTGTAGTTACATTTTAAAATCGTAAAATAAAATAAAAAAATAAACAAAGAGGTGGAAGAATGCTAGGTAGGGAAATTGTGTTGATGCCTTTTTGACCACAGTCAGGGAGTAGCCAGATCCCAGTTTAAATTTAAGAAAAAGCGGTGAGCCATAGCAGCACAGCTTTCCCTGGGAGATGATCGCAACACGATCACTCAGCAGTTCTGCCTCGTCCATGTAGTGCGTAGAGAGGATTATGGTTCGGCCTGAAAGAAAAAAAAATGCCTTCATAGTATCACGGTGACACCAATGGAACTTGACCTCTTGCATTTCACAAAATCAATAGAAAGTGTTGACACAATTGAACTTTAGACCATCTCTGAAAGTAAACGAATAATAGAATGCCCCTCAAACAGACAATCTGAGTTCACCATTGCGATATTTCAGCAACAAGTCCCAAATGCACCGACGGGAGAATGGGTCCACTCCTGCTGTTGGCTCATCCAAAACAACCACCTTGGAGCCTCCGACGAAGGCAAGTATCACTAACAGCTTCCTCTTCATACCACCTGGGGACAGCAGAAAGGAGATTTAAGGGTATGATGCAATTTACAACAAAAAAAAAAAACCAAACAAATAAAACAACAAAACAAATACAACAGTTAAAAAAAAGGCATTCATTAAAACAGCCATGATGTGCATAATTAAAAACTCTATTTAGGGAATATTTTTTCTCCCATCATGGTGATCATACTACAAATGGAAGAGCTCACCAGAGAGGTTTTTAACAGGTTCGTGGCGTTTACTAAGAAGTCCGACCTCTTGAAGCCAAGAATCACATTCCAACCTCACTTCGTCTTTCGGCTTGCCCCTCAGACATCCATAAAACCAAAGATGCTCCCCCACTGTTAAGCTGCAGCAATAAGACACAGAGACGTTTATTGTTTTGTGCCATTCCATCCGATTATCTCATTATTTGCTCCTCTTTCCACCAGTTATTTTCTTATGACGTAAAGTGATCCCTCGCTATATCGTGTTTCATTTATCGCGGCTTCACTGCATCGCGTTTTTTTTTTTTCCCCCAAAGTACTGTATTCAGACAAAAATGCCGAATGAGGTTTTGTACATGGCTATTTGCACGATTCGTTCCTGGTGCAACGTCGACCAATGACAGCACGAGTGGATTTATCCTGTGATCTGATTGCCTGTGCATCTTTGCGGGGTTGCCCAGCAACCTCCCTTGTGTCTCATCACGTGGTTTACTCTCTGATAAATGTCTCATCATGTGGTTGCCCCTTTGATCAGTGGTCTGTCACGCTGTTGGCTCTGATAAGGGTCTTGTCACAATGTTTTGTTTGCTACGTGTGCTCAAGAGTAAGAGAGAGCAGCGAAAGCGAGAGAGAGCGAGTAAGCTAGTGAGAGAGAGAGAGGGGTGGGGGGGAGTGATTGGTCTCTCTCTCTCTCTCTCAAAAGGCAACTCTGATCAATGTTAATTACTGTGTGAGGTTTTATAATTAGAGGTTGAAGTAAATATTTGTGTCAAATATTTTCCGATCCGCTTATCCTCACAATGGTCGCGGGGTGTGGTGGAGCCTATCCCAGCTGTCTTCGGGCAGTAGGCGGGGGACACCCTGAACTGGTTGTCAGCCAATCGCAGGGCACACAGAGACGAACAACCATCCGCACTCACACTCGCACCAAGGGAGAATTCTCAGTGTTCAATCAGCCCGCCGTGCATGTTTTTTGGAATGTGAGAGGAAACCGGAGTACCCAGAGAAAACCCACGCAGGCCCGGGGAGAACATGCTGATTTCACAAAGAGAGGAGATGGAATTGAACGCGGTACCTCTGCACTGTGAGGTCGACGCGCTAACCACTGGGCCACCCTGTCTCAAATATGTAAAGTATAAATACTGTTTAAATATTTCAAACATGATGGTACCCACATAAACTTACACAAAAATTCCGAGTGGGGGAGTGAAAGCTCCATCACAGTATTTCACTTATCGTGGCAGGGTCCCGGTCCCCATTAACCGCGAGAAGTGAGTGAAAACTGTATTCCTCTTTATTTCCATGTAGATTTAGAGAGTAAATATTCACTTCATAAAACTGCACCGTGTACTGTGTGTGCTTGAATAAAGCAGTCGTATCACTAATTGCGTAATTGAGTGTTTTTTTCATCTGTTTAAGACTTTTAAATTGAAGTGGGAATTGATGTCTGCTTGAAAATATGCATTTTAGAAATAGTTCAGCATTATTTCTCATGTTGTTGAGCACCTAGGCTTCTGATTATTTCTGCAAAATATACAAGTATGGTACCTAAGATCTACTGCATGAGGCATTTACACTCCCGGGCATATGTAATGAGTGAAGCTAAAACTTACAATGCTCAAAAGATAGCACGAGCAAACGACAACGAATTGCAAGAGCAGGGGAGGGGCGGTGAAAGAGCACGAGCGAGCACGAGCGGGATAGCGACGGTGAGAGAGAACAAGCAAGCCTGAGCGGTGGAAGGCAAGTGGCGCTCGACCCACTGCAACTCTCTTCAACACATCCGCAACTGTACTGACCTCCCATCCCAAGTTATTCATTCCTCAAAACTTCCGCAACGTTTTTAACATCCTTCAATCTTTGTTTCTCATTTCTTGCTTTCTTTTTCTTTTCTTGACATTTGTTTTACAACTTGTGTATATTTTGCTTCGAAGTCTACATTTTTATCCCGTATCTCTTAATTCTTGTTGGAATGTTTTTCAGTCCTATTAAAAGCGCTTTCAAATGAAAAGTAATATTATTATTGTCGTTAAAAGTCAATCTTTTAGATGGATTACATTTCATTGACTGTGTCAGTGAAGTGCTTATACGTTGATTATTGTGCTTGCGGTTTCCTATCCGTGCAAGTTAGTCTCAAATGTTGGTTCTCATCATGTAACAAACTCATTTATTGGTTCTTAGATTGTGCATGACCATTTTTTTTCTACTTTTGGGATTTGTGAGTGCAGCAATCCAACAAGACAATCCTTACAAGTCAAACAGGACATTGTCTTGTGGACAAACTCCCAGGATCTTTCGGATGAAGTTCAAGTGGTAGCAGACGTCCATTCCTTGGATGTAGACCGTCCCCGAGGTGGGCGGGAACATACCAGTCATAACAGATCTGACACACACACGCACACGCGCACGCGCACCCACACACACACACACACACACACACACACACACACTTGTCAGTGCAGCTGATGTAATAAAAACGAAATCAATTCTTCAAAAAGTAATCTGTGATATGAAAGTAACTGTAACACATGGCAAGTAAATACAAACTTAAGCATTTGGGCATTATATCAGGAGGGAGGGGGTGAAAGGGGGGCACTTTCTGATGCAGCTTTAAATCTGGGTCAAACATTGGTGAAAGGTTGCAAAACTCAAAACTGCTCCTACATGGTGGTAGTTTTTCCTGCTCCATTGTGACCCAGAAATGAGGTGATCTGCCCCTCATAGAACCTCAGGTTGAGGTGGTCGACAGCCCTCACGGCTCCTTTCTTGTAGATTTTCACCAGGTTATTTATGCTGACGCCAAGGACCAGGTTACTTGGGTCGGCTTCAATTAGATCTAAATAGACATCATTTCGAAGAAGAACCCATCAACTGCAGATCTCAACAAACAACACTAAATGTTCAAATGATAATACTTTTAACATCATATGCTTTGACCTTTTCTCTCTAACGATCCTCCTACATGATCAAAATCCAAGATTTACTCACAGTTTTGTGCATTATCTAGAGCAAAATTAGTTTGATGAATGAATTTGTCAGCTATGTTAGTTTTCATTGATATACATGAGACATTGGAAATGCAAAAGGAGCAAAATGTTGTTCCATGCCCACGTAATTCAGGAAAAAACCCTGAACGGCTGCTGCACACTTTAGCATCTGTTGACATGTGATTCCTATCTGTTAGTTGGATTTTAAAGAAACAAAGAATGTAGAATGTTGTTGGAGGTATTTCCTGCTCACTGTGTTTACAATCACCTTTAGTGTCCCTCACCCCCACCACTTTTAGGGCCCCCCTCCATAGGACTTGTTTAACACCAAAAGAAGAACTGTTGTCTCAAGTATCTGTGTTGCAACTATTAAGGGACTATGCCTTGTGTTGAGGAAATTTCGCTTTACCATGAGAACTATGGATACTAATCTCTATAATGAACATCTGCTGAAGCACTTAAAACAAACAAGGTAGTATTTTGCTTGACTCCCCTCTTGTCCTTGGGCAACTTAACAGCCCCCAAAGATCTTACTCCCATCCTTTCACGTTTTTCAAGGCTGTCAAGTTGCCTGGGAAAGGAGCTCCAATCTCATAATTTGTGCACAGCAGAGGTGGTCTGTACTTCGTCACCATGTCAAGATTGAACTGCATTGACCTTTCTTTGTCTCTGATTTTTACATAAGGGGAAGGACTGCCTGCCCCTCATTTACATACTATGCCTATATAGACGTGTGACTGTATTTTTTCTGGGCTTCCTGATTCAAATCTGGACCCCTCAGGAGCCCGAATCGATTCGTAAACTGCAGTAAACTAAATTAAAAGCTTCGAAGATGACTGTTCATTGCCTCCAGCCTGTATTTGAAGAACCAACATTCTCCTCGTCCGAAAGACAACGAACACGCGGGGGAGAGTAGGCCGCTCGTCCCCCAACACATCACATGGCAACGTCTCAAGAGTTGAGGGATGAATGGCATGATTTTGTCTTTGGAGAAACTTCTCAGCGCTTTGAGACCACAATGAACTGCGCAGAGGTATATTTCGTGTAAGATAATTTTGTCAGCGTGAACGTTCACACGTGTTTAAAAATACATTTCTGGGTTTCAAGCGAGTCGGCTACTGCCAAGTCATAAAAATATATGCTCAAGGTCATTGAATCTATTGCAATTGAACTGCTCTCTTTCATTTGGAGGATATTTTGTTTCTCATATGAGTAGGTTTCATCAGTCCATGCAACAAGACAGGACTGCAAAAGCTTGCTTGTGAGACCCTTATTCCATCCTCCCCGTTCACTCCATGTTAAGTCTTGAGATTCGTTGTACATGTCTTTTAAATGCACACTCCTTGTGCTAAGGGTTTTTTTCCTCAGTTTCAAACCATGCTCCCATTTAAGGAACAGAAATATCATCTACCAACAAAAGCACCTCTGCAACTACATCTGGCATGTTACTCATCATTATTAAGTTTGTTTCCCGGAAACTGTTCTAAAAGCCAAATTTGTTAGGTTTGGTTTTTTAGATGACCTGTGGCAACATTTGGATGATGAGGTAGGGAGACTGGGAAGAAATGCAACAGCAGATGCTATACCTGAGGTCCAGCTATACCAGGCAGAAGGAAAATTGCACGCAGAAGACCCGTTGTTATAATCGAAGGACCAACACACTACTTTTCTAAACCTCTCCCACCTCGCAAAGCAGTTTCTCTGTACACCGGCATCACCAGTGACATGCGAGCAGGGGAAATAGCATGCAAGAAACGCAACATACTGAAATTCAAAACACTGGAGCAACTTATTTTTCTGAATAAAAATTGGTGAAGACAAAGCCCACAAGCATCCTCATTTACATAATTTTCAA
This sequence comes from Hippocampus abdominalis, assembly GCA_018466805.1. NCBI lineage: Eukaryota > Metazoa > Chordata > Actinopteri > Syngnathiformes > Syngnathidae > Hippocampus > Hippocampus abdominalis. The sequence continues at coordinate 127,609 of CM031711.1, forward strand.
CTTATTCAAACAATATGAATGCATAGATGTGAAGGGAAGAAATTTCATCTGTGCTGTATGGTACACATACAGTGCATTTGACAATAAAGTTTATCCAATCCAATGTGAATGATATTGTATAAACTTCATCATCAAATCAGTCAGTTCAGTCTGTCAAGTGGGTTGCATGCAGGGATTTTGAAAGTCCAGCACGTGTCAGTGGTCAGCGACACAGTATCAGCACAGTGTGTCATTGTGTCAGCACGCTTCATGAGGCCTCATGGACCCATCACTACTGCTCAGCCATTCGCTTTTACTGAGCATCATCCTGGCATCCCATTGGTTAAGAGGGACCGCTATCGTATGTGTCAATGTGTGTCGATCAATAGATATGTGTCGATGCAGCATACTCGTCATTCGCCCCTCGGGGCATTCTGCGTTCCGATAGTTTTTCGAAAATGGGAATCACCCAGAAAAAGTGTTCACCAGCCGGGCGATCGCTCACGATGCTGATGTTTGCCTTGGGCGTTTTCAAAGGATTGTTAAAAGCCGACTGTCATGTTTTGCTCTGTTTTTGCACCAGCAGGAGTGTTGGGTGTCACCTGTGCCTGATCAAGGCAATCAAGTAGTGGCATACTTAAGGATACTGACTTCTTGTCTGCCTTGTCGGACGGACTATGGCTCTTGTTCACTGCTGTTGCACAAGTGCTATGTTCTAGATCTCTCGTTCATGTTACTAGTAGCTCTCCTCGTCGTTGAAAATTTTGGTTTGTGAGTATTTGTTAAATATTTGTTAGTGATGGTTAACTGAAGCATCATGAAGCAATGAGGCTTTCCATCCAACTGGTTCGCTCCTGGGACGAGGCATCACGAGGCTTCATTTGTTCTATGCGCCTTCATGTGTAAAATAAATGTCATCACAGACAGAGCGATTAAAATGATACCATGGATTTGATGGGGTTAAAAGGGCAGGGAGTTGTGATGTGAATGAATGTGTTACTTGAAAGAATGTGTTACTTGAAAGAATGATTGCGTTATTTTAGACATTGACATAAAAGCAAGGAATAAGACACACCTTTCATTCATTTTTATTGAGGAAAACGAGCATTTCCAAAGTTTATGGCTTTAAATGGTTTCTTTTTTTTAGATAGGATTTCTCCTACTTTTGAAAATAGTCCTTTCGCAAGGGACGGATGACGCCGGGTGTTAGAATAGAACATACTATGTTGTCATGTTTTAAAGTTTCATCTTGTTACATGTTTGAGTGACCTCGAAGTACTTGGATTGTGTTCAGAACATTTGGCACACATTAGAAGCACAGAGAATCATGGGTCAATTTGAGGTCAAGGGACCTGAGCCATGGTCTCTGACCATGAGCTCCTTATCTCAGGGAGAAAGATTTAACCCTCACTAGTAGACACAATGGCGTCTGTTAACCGACAACTCAGAAAGGAAGATTTAACTTTAGACGGAAGTGCTTGTACGCTCCATAGGGCCCCACGATGTCACGGTCACGATGTCACGGTCACGATGTCACGAGTCAGGGTTCCAGCATATCAGTTCAGGGCAGGCACTGCTCGTTAAAATGTCGAGGTGTCTGCTAATTTATGGATGTTGGTGCTGAATCCACGGGAATGCTTTGTCTTTGGGGAATCACTGAGGGGCGACCAAACTGGGCTGCCCAGGGGGGCCACGTGTTAATGAAGATGGGAGTGTTTTTCTGATATGTTACTTGTAATTTGCATATACAATCAATAAAAAGGCCGGCAGAGGTTGCAGAGTTTGGGTGTCAGTTGGGAAGCTCACGGTGAGTGACTTCATTGAAACTGCACCTCCTGCCGGCAGAGAAAGACGATCTGTTCCTGTGTTCGAGCCTTTGTTGACCGTCCGAGCGAAAATCTCTGACACCGGGGTACAGAGAAAGGTTATTGCTAGTTTGTAGAGGTTTGGGTAGACATGTTTGTTCAGCTCCCAGCTGTGCTGTTTTTTCATTGCATGTTAAAATGGCTTACCTGGGCGTGGTTTTATTTGAGTTGTCTCTTTACTCTCATGCAGGACCCTATGATGCTTCAACATAGATGAAGTGTTCTCTTGGTACCAAAGTTCTTTCGAACAAAGTTTACACTTCACCTTTTGAAATCTCAGCAAGTAGAAGAAAGACATTAAAACGAGGGATACACTGTGAGAACGGTGGGGTGCGTCCATTGCAAAATGAATCCGATTGAATTGAGGTTTGAAGATGTAAGTTGGGTGTGTCAGTATCTCCTGTCAGCTCATTGTTGTCTCGGTGCGCCATTTTATTTCGAATCACCCGCGAAACTATGTGTTGGCGATGACGGAGGAAGCCCGTCTCGCGAGGCTTCGGACGTACGCACGTTGCTACGTGGCTTCGGGTGTGGTCACAAGCGTAATCAACACATGCCTTGATGCGCGCTTTGCAGATTTTTTTCCGGTTTACTCGGCACACGCATTGGCGCCTCGGCACAGTAGGTCTAGGTCATCTCGCAAATTGCTTGGTGCACCCAAATTGATGTCGAACCTCAAAGGGCTGATTTAAATGGCACAACTTAGTACCTCTATTCCTAGCTATTGTGCTACAAGCGACCGTAGCGACTTAAGTTTCAGTCCAAGTTAGTCAACTCAAAATATCAAGTTATACTTTTGGATGCAAGCCGGCTTGTAACAATTGACTTCCACCTGCACCATTCACTAATCTTCCCTTAAATACAGACCCAATTATTGCTTCAAATGTAATTATAATTGAGTATTGTTGGAAAACAAAATGTAGAGTATATACTGAATTTTATGTCTCACTTGCTTCAAACCCAAAAATCGACTTTAGCATGCGTGAATGTGCATTTCAACCTGCTGCAAATTCTGACCTTGCCACATTGCGCAACTGTGATTCAAATTTAGGTCAATAACCTGTGGCTGAAATTTGGCCACTCAGGAAAAGTAGTTGCGGAACCCTGAACACTGCCGTAAAGTTCGGCCAGATCAGTTTGTGTGCCGCATTACTAAAGTCTCACCTTTATTGTTCTCCATAGGGGCAGCTGGGATATGCCTGCTTTTCACCACTTGAATTCCCTTCCAATAGTTGATATCAAAGAGGAAGTTCCACGGCAGGGGCAAGCCATATTGACCTGAAGCACATACATCGTCCACTCATGTATGTTATTGTCATAACACCAAAGTCAAATCAGTTTTTGCCGTAGTATGAAATTCGAGTTGCACATACAGTACAATGGAAATTGAATATTGCGCTCCAGGTTAAGTAGGTCAGGCCAGCCAAGTCTGCCGCCACGAGGATTACTTCCGACGGCGAACCCAAAACAGAGTCCCATAGTCCAAGTACTAGGCAGGCAATTCATTTTTCAAATGCATTTCTCAATCAAGCCTTACTACCAAGCATTTAAGGACTGTCAAGGTTCCAAGTCGCTGTCGGATGATTGACCTTGCTCGCTGCTGTACCTCAAGTGTTGTTTTTTCGCCCTCGCTATCATTCGTAGTCGCTCTCGTTTTTCGTCGTTCCTTGTCTGTAAGGATTTTATGTGGTTTGCTCTTTTGTTTTGTGTTGTTGGACTCTGAACATTTCGTTTGTGTATCTTCAGTGTTTTTCCTTGTACCTTTTTTTTTTGCAAGCGCGTTGAGTTTGCTTTTCCTGGCTCATTTTGGCCAGCGCTTTCTGTTTGTACTTTGTTGGTATGCTCTTATGTAAATATTTTTGTTTTGCCTGAGCCTGAATTGATTGGGATTGAAAAACATCATTCGGTTTGGTTCTCGCACCTGACATGGAACAGTCAGAAATAATCAGAAATTAAGGAGCCATCATGTGATAGCATATTTTAATTTTATTTGTTGATGTTTAGGATGCCACTTTCTTTCTGAATCACAGTGTTGGTTTTAGCAGGTAAAGATTATTATACAAGTCTACTTGTGTGTTGCTATGACTGAAGCGTGTTATTAATACACGTGGCTAAATATTTATTTATACTTCCTACATGCCATGGCCCAATAGCAGCACCTGAAACTCAATTTCAGGTGCCCATATTGTAACATGAGATATTTGCAAAGAAAGACGGTACATAGAAAGATGTTTCCACGTTTAATAACATACCTAACGTTTCTTTTACCACGGCAGTAAAAGCACTCACACAGCTGGTTTTAAAAAATGGTATCGTTCCCTGTGGAATAATGCTTTGTTTGAACGTGAAAACATCCTCGCTTGCCGTAATAATCTATCAACCATTCCTCCATTAGGCTTTCTACCATCCACGCTTTCGTGTTTTTCGGGACGTTTTCTTTTGGCATATGTAACCAGGTGAACAATACCCCGATTGTTGTAGTGAATGCTGCCTCATTTAATAAATGGAGCACAATCACTTTAAAAGGAGCGTCGGATAATCTCATGGGAAATCTCGTGAAACTTGGACCACAAATTGAAGGCAGACGAACGCTGAGCTGTGCTTGTTCAGACCGGATGTATTTGCAATCGGCATTGTAACCCGGCTGATATGAAGAGTAAAATATCGCCGTTTGGGAGTTTGGACGGCGTCGCATGGTGAGTCATGTGAACAGCCGTGAAGCAGTGGAGATTAGTTGTTTTCCATGTGTTTCGAGCACATACAACATGCCGTAAAGTGCTCACAAGCCAGTATTGTTGTCCATTTTTGTATACTTTTCTATTTGTTAGTCCCATTTGACATATCTAATTCTTTCATTTTATTAATGCTGTCCATTTTCTATGTTCAGTATAAAGCCTTCATAAAAATGCTTTTGGATTGCAGGCCAGCTCAAAACAGATGAAGTGCGCCATCTCATGGCCGGTTGTGTTCACTGTGACACGTGACAGCTTCTCACTGTTAGCTTTTCTGCTCGAGCGCTCGCTGGCGGCCATTGGAAAAATCTTTAAACAGGCCGCATTATAAAATAAGCCGCAGGGCTGAAAGCGTGTGACAAAAGCAGCAGCTTGTAGTCCAGAAATTACGGTATTTTCTATTTTGCAAGATTTTGAGCTGGTTCAGACTAAATTTTGAGTCAATCAGATGAAATGAGCAAAATGACTGAGAAGAAATAAAGCAAAATGCAATCATACCTGGAAAAACAGCTTCAATGTACCACGCTGCTGCAGCATAGATGAAGGCATCCACAAAAAACATCATGATAAATACTGCGAAGTTCAGTGAGTCTTTCCCACTGACACTCGACCTTATATTATTCCACTGGATCCCAATGCCTTGCAATTCGGGAAGATAGAAACACTGACAGGCAAACCCAAGGGCCATTGGAGACAGAAAGCTCTGAGAAAAGTAGTGAGAGAAAATGTTAAAAGGTGGGTAAATATGATGCATTCTGTTGTAAAAAGAGTCCATCCATCCCTCCATCCATTTTCTGTTACGCTTTATCCACACAAGGGTTGCAGGGGGTGCTGGAGCCTATCCCAGCCGTCCTCGGGAAGTTGGCGGGGGACACCTCGAACTAGTTGCCAGCCAATTGCTGGGCACACAGAGACGAACAACAATCCGCGCTCACACTCACACCTCGGGACAATTTAGAGTGTTCAATCAGCCTGTCATGCATGTCTTTGGAATGTGGGAGGAAACCGCAGTACCCGGAGAAAACCCACGCAGGTCCGACGAGAACATGCAAACTCCACACAGGTTACCTCTGCACTGTGAGGTTGACGCGCTAACCACTGGACCACCGGGCCGCCCATTGTAAAAACAAGACATTCATATTACTTACAGCAAAAATTGTTGCTGCCTTGGTGATGGTGGTCAACATGCACAGCAGGTATGCTATGTAGAGGCTTAAGTATATCAGCCCCCCACATACAGCGGCCAGGTTGGCCTTGGAGAAGAAAGTACTCATGAGCAAACACAGCATGATGTTGGCGGTGGCAAATGCCACGAGGAAAAGAATCAAAACACCCAGACTGCTGTATTTCACGATTCGACCCCACTGGAGACAACAAGAAGGAAACACGTTATTTCAAAGAAAAATTTACTCTACATGGGCATAAGTACACACTCAATAGAGGGATTAAACGACTAAGTCTTGTCGACTATGGATTTCAGATTTCAATTCCAGTCTGTTATTTTGTCAAATACATTTGATGCATTGAGTGAAAATTGTTCTTGCCTTAAGAATAGCAGCCAGGGGTACAACAGTCACCAGGGAAGGTACAAGAGAGGTAATGTACCAGCTGAGCCACAGTGTTCCTGAACTCAGACCCATCAATTTCATGGATTCTTTCAGCCTGGATTCCTTTTCGAAAACCACATCCCGAATGGTCTTCATCACAGGATAGATCCAGGCCAGTGCCATGGCAACTGGCAAAATTATCGGGTGTAATACTCGCATTCTATGAGAAACAGATGTAATTTTAGTTTAATCTAACAGCACATGCAACCAGGAAACAAAAACAAACCAAATCAAAAAATAGCCCAAATAAGTTAAATAAAATACACCAACCATAATGTAAACAATTTGCTTGGAAAAAAAAAAGTTTAAAAAAAATCTATTGTTAATTTGCATTTACTGTGTCATGTTTTTACATGCAGGGGGAAATGGTCAAGTGGAATTCCAACCACAATTTATTTTTTTTTAACAAGAAGAGTTAAGTTTAATTTTCACCATAAATGGTTATGAATTGAATTGAATTGAATTGAATACACTTTATTGTCATATGTGCTGTACGTATGTGTAACATACAGCACAGATGAAATTTCTTCCCTCTCAACATAAAACAAGAGGAGCCGGAGCCGCTGCGGGTGTCCGCGCCGCCATCAAAAGAAAAGTTGACCAAAAAAATGACAAAATAATACGGTGTTTTTTTTCAACACATCCGACTAAGTTGAAATACTTTTTAACTAATAAACTTCTGTTCCGGGAAAACAACACTTTGGCCTCTGACGACATAGTAAGTTACTTGAAGTGAAACAACAAGTTTGTCACAAGAACACATAATTCTACTCTTTGTAATTGCATTACTTAATTCATATGTTAGGAGAACATATGGACACTTTGATTCGCTCCTCTTTCATCTATTACGGCTTCAAACAACAAAGTGTATGCAGGAAAGTGGTTAAGATTGCACAATTGTCTGCATTTCATGTGTTGTCTTGTATTATTTTGTCATTTTTTTGGTCAACTTTTCTTTTGATGGCGGCGCGGACACCCGCAGCGGCTCCGGCTCCTCTTGTTTTATGTTGAGGGGGAAGAAATTTCATCTGTGCTGTATGTTACACATACGTACAGCACATTTTGAATTTGAATTGAATTGAATTTGAATTGAATACAACTTTATTGTCAAATGTGCTGTTTGACAATAAAGTTGTATTCAATTCAATTCCAAAGGGTTCAATTGTATTGGCACCCTTTGGGTTTAATCCTCAGGAAATATGGGATTGTCTTGTCCAGGGAAACCAAGACAACAAAAGTGTTTATAAAAAAATGATGAGATTTATTTAAGAAAGAAAAAGAAAAAAATACATGGAGGGACACCGTTCACAGATCTGTCAAGGGAGCCGTCTCCCTTTCCGCGTCTTGCGCTCTCATTTTATCTTGTTGGGAGTTGGTGAAGCACCAAAAATATCAACATTGACACCTTCTGCTCCATCATCGACCGTTCCTTGCCCCCAGACACCCTTTCAAACCCAGACGACCTCACTGCTCACTACAACACCTGCCTTACAAATATTTTCAATTCTCTTGCCCCCCTGAAATCGCGGACTGTCTCATTCTCTTCATCTGCCCCCTGGTTTACACCTGCTCTTCGGTCCATGAAATCAAAAAACCGTCAACTTGAGCGACTCTACAAAAAAACCGGTCTCACCATCCACAAGGACATGTACACCACCCATATCACTCAATACAAGGAACAAATCTCACAAACCAAATCCACCTACTACTCCGGCCTCATCCTCTCCAACGAAGGAAACTCAAGAACTCTCTTCTCTGTCATGAACAAAATCCTCCAGCCACCAAATTCTCTCCCCCTCCACCTGTACTCCACAGCAACCTGCAACTCCATAATGGAGTACTTCAATAACAAAATCCTTAAGATCCATCATCACCTCCATCAAAACCTGCCAGCTCCTTCCCCACCCGAACCTCCTTCTCCTTGTCATTTCTTCTCCAGTTTGGTCGCTCCCACGACTGCTGAAATATCCAACTTCATTCACAAATCCAAGCCCACCACCTGTCAGCTCGATCCCCTCCCTTCATCCCTCGTCAAATCCTGCCTCCCCTCCCTGCTTCCTTTCATATCTGCCATTATCCACTCCTCACTTTCCTCTGGAATTGTCCCCTCACTTTTCAAAACCGCTGCTGTTACCCCCATCCTGAAAAAACACGGCTCAGACCCCAATAACTTCGATAACCTCCGCCCCATCTCCAACCTTCCATTTATTTCCAAAATACTTGAAAAAACTGTTGCTGCTCAACTCCACTCCCACCTATCCCTCCACTCTCTTTATGAACCTTTTCAGTCTGGTTTCCGCCCCCGCCACAGCACAGAGACTGCCCTAATCCGTATTGTTAACGATCTCCTCATCGCATCTGATTCCGGTTTAGCTTCCATCCTCATCATCCTAGACCTGAGTGCCGCCTTTGACACCATCTCTCACCCAATCCTCCTCAAAAGACTCTCCTCCATCGGTCTTTCCCACACTCCCCTCAGCTGGTTTCACTCCTACCTCACCGGCCGCACTCAGTTTGTCCAGCTCAAATCCTTCACTTCAAAGCCCTCCCCAGTCACCTCAGGTGTGCCCCAGGGATCTGTCCTCGGGCCCCTTCTCTTTATCATCTACCTCCTGCCTCTTGGTCATATCCTCCGCAAATTTAACATCCACTTCCACTGCTTTGCTGATGACACCCAGCTCTACCTTTCCTGTAAGTCAAACTCCATTCTCCCACCCTCCTTCCTCACCTCTTGCCTCTCCGAACTCAAAACATGGTTCACGACAAACTTTCTTAAACTAAATTCCAATAAAACTGAAATTCTCCTTCTTGGCACCAAATCCACTTTATCTAAAATAAACAATTTCTCCCTCAACATTGACAGTTCCTCAGTGTCCCCCTCCCCTCAGGTTAAGAGTCTGGGTGTCATCCTGGATAGCATGCTCACCTTCCAGTCCCATATCAACACCATCACCCGTACTGCTTATTTCCACCTCCGCAATATTAACAGACTTCGCCCCTCCCTCACTCCCCGCACCACTGCTATTCTTGTCCACAGTCTTGTCACATCCCGCCTAGATTACTGCAATGCGCTCCTCTTCGGCCTACCTCAAAAGTCCCTCCATAAAATCCAGCTGGTCAAAAACGCCTCTGCCCGCATCATCACAAAAACACCCTCCCACCAGCACATCACCCCTGTCCTTCAGCAGCTCCACTGGCTCCCTGTCCAATACCGCATCAACTATAAACTGCTCCTATATACATACTTGGCCATCCACAACCTGGCCCCTCCCTACCTGTCCGACCTCCTGCAGGTGTATACCCCCACTCGCTCCCTCAGATCCTCATCCTCCCTCCGACTGTCAGTCCCCCCTGCCCGTCTGAGCACCATGGGAGCCAGAGCCTTTAGTCGGGCTGCTCCAACACTATGGAACAGTCTACCTCCGGACCTCCAAAACTGCACACCTCTTTCCACTTTTAAGTCCCGTTTAAAAACACACCTGTTCAGGACTGCCTACAATATCTAACTTATTCCACTTCCCATGTGTTGTGTTTTTATGTCCTGTTTATATTTAATATTTCTCTTATTTATTTTTTATACTGCATCTCCTCTTTGTACAGTGTCCTTGGGTGACATGAAAGGCGCTTTTAAATAAAATGAATTATTATTATTATTATGTTTATTACACCTGTAAAGGTATTATTTTTTTATGGAACCTCTTTCGACTGTCATTATGTTGTGGCAGATACTGGTTGGTATATGTGAGGTTTTCAACTCAAAACAAATGTAAGATTGGGTTCAAATTGCATCATACTGTACTTTGACTTACTTTGAGTACATGACTTACGAATTGGAAAGCTCCTCTCGCTGCATATCATAGACAATGTTTTGTTGTTCCGGTGGCAAAATCTGGGATACTGCCTTCCCCACCATGTCCTGAACAGACACAAAGTTGCCCCGATTGTATTGCATGTTACTGTTTGCGTCAGCTCCTGGACCAGAATTCAAAAACCTGTAGAAAAAGAAAACAAACAAACAAAACAAAAAAACAAAAACATGAATAGCGAGCATGCACAGGAATTGTAAAAACTTTTTTTTTGCCACACACAGTTTAGGGGAAAATACAAAAAGGCACAAAAATAAATTATTAAACATTTGTGACAATATTGTAAAAGTACCCTGTAAAATGAACACGGAGATTTGTGTTGTAAACACCTTATACTGTACATGTTTGAAAACGTAAAGAGTATTAGACTCTGCAAGACTGAAACACCATGTACATAGGACCCACACACAATTCCAGCACTCCAATGGAAAGCAAATGCTGGGAAGATGGTAAGGCTTGTTTTTTCATCTCTGTGGACAAACAGACATTGAGTCTTACAAGAAAGACCTGACTCTTCCTCGAGTCAATGCTGATTTGTTCATTTAAGTGGCTGGATAGCTCGGGAGATGGGGGTTCGAATCCTGCTTGGGGCAATATGAGCACATAACACCATCCAGTGTGGATCCTTGGGCAAGACCCTTCACGCTAATGCCTACCTCATACAATGATGAGAGACAATAAAACGAATGGCATGCCGGCTCAGACGTTGCCTGGCCAAACAAGGTCTGCGTCAGGTGCTGGGGAACCAGAGCACCTTGATGAAAAATGGGCTACTGGAACAAAGCGCAGATGGGCGAGATGTGAAAACATGGCTCTGTTGGAATGCTACTAGTCAAGCAACCCTAGTCAGAGGGCTGACATGCAGAGAATGCGGGCTGAATGGTCACTTCGAAACCCACAGTCACGGATGACCACGAAACAACCAATAGCTCAGTGTTCCAACATCCACAAACGGCAATTGCTGTCACAACTTGAGATTGATGAGGTACAACGCAGATTCCACGATGAAGGGCCCCAGGCTGCCAGATCAGAGGACGAGGTTATAACAGAGATTGGGAGGCAAGCCCCAATGAATGCAGATGATGAGATTGGGAGGTCAGCCCCAATGAATGAAATGCTGAGCGAGGCAGCAACTGACCTGAGAGCTAAGATCATGGCAAAAATTAAGGCTGGGCAACCTAGAAACCGATTACAACGGCTATGTGAAGTGCCACCCGAAAGTCTCATGGAAACCGTGAATGCAGCACTGAGGGCGATCCCCACCGTAATGATCACGGAAACCAATGAGCTGACATACGCTTCAGCATCAGTGATCCTAGAGATGCTTGGCTATAAGAGCAACCATGGGAGCCATGAGACACGTTACCCACCATGGAAAAGACGGTGGGAGGCTAAGATAAGGCGGCTCGGAAAAGATGTGAGTCAATTGACGGAGGCCCAGAGAGGTGTGATGAAAAGGCCGATACCCGAGAGGTACATCCAGATGACCATACCCGAAGCACTCGAAACTGCCAAACAAAGGCTCCAAGCCTTGTCCAGTCACCTAAAGAGGTACACGAAAGAGAATGAGGCCAGACGAATAAACAGGCTGTTCGCAACACAACCTGCGAAAGTGTACGCTCAATGGCAGGGTTGTAACGGCAGAGCAGACCCACCAAGACTGGAAACTGAAAGGTACTGGAAAGGCAAATGGGAGAAGGAGGTCGCACATAAAAGCAGTGCACAATGGCTGGTGACTCAGAGAGGAGCACAGCAACCTCCCTGAACAGAGCCCAGTTACCTTAACAGTGGCAGAAATTCAGGAAATAGTCTCAGATATTAAAAAACTGGACAGCACCAGGCCCGGACATGGTCCACACCTACTGGCTAAAGAAACTCATAGCACTCCATGAACCCCTTGCAGCACAAATGAACCAGTTGCTGAGGGATGAGACTCACCCAGGATGGCTAACCGAAGGGTGAACGATCCTGGTCATGAAGGATCCCTCAAAGGGTGTAGACCCATACAACTATCGGCCAATAACCTGTCTCCTCACAACATGGAAGCTCATGTCAGGCATCATAGCAGCTAAGATAAGTGGACACATAGATCAATACATGAGCGAAGCACAGAAGGGCATTGGTAGAGATACCAGAGGAGCCAAACATCAGCTCCTGGATTGATTAAAAGAAAGCCTCGATGCCACATAGATGGATCACTGAATGCTTGGAGTTGTATAAGGTGAACAGGCCCCTAGGAGCCTCCGTTGCAAACTCGATGAAGATATGAAAAACCACCCTTGAAGCAATCGGTCAACCTACGTAGGGTTGTCAACGTCAACTTCGCTCAAAAAGGGATTGCTGATGTTGGTGTTAGAACCTGGACTCCTGGGCAGTGTTAATGATCTTGTGGTTTCATCTGGAAAAAAAAGAAAAAAATAGACAATTATGATAGAATGCCACATTTTACATTATGCTAGCAAATGCTGTAATTATATCAATGTGTGCTGATCCAAATTTTAACCGGTTGCACAATGCGAGGGCATGTTTTAATGCTCCTATGGGCAAATACAGCCATGGCACTCTAATTCGGTGTCCCTCTGTCAGATTACACATAAAACGCGAAATGTGCGTCAGTTTAAATCCTGCCTGTCTACATTTAGTCCAGTATTAGACGTGCACTTTGTCACATTAACAGCCATTTAACTTCCAGTGCCATGAAAAAGTATTTGCCCCTCCTGATTTCTTTTGCATTATCTATCACACACAAAGGTGCCAAATCATCAAACCTATTTTAATATCACTCAGACACAAGCTAGGGAAATACAAAATGCAGTTTTTAAATGACAATACAACATATTAACCTCCTAGGACCTGGTGTCTACGCGTGTGGACAAAAATGCATGCATTTGCAAGAGTTCGGGTCTTAGGAGGTTAAGGCACAAATATGCAAACCTTTCTGACCCTCTGTGAAAAAGTAGTTGCCCCCTGAACCTAATAACGTGTTTTGCCGCCCTTGGCAGCAATAACAGAAATCAAGCTTTTGCGATAGTTGGTGATGAATCTTTCACATCAACTCAACTCAACTCAACTCAACTGTATTTATAGAGCACTTTCAAACAGCCATCGCTGCATACAAAGTGCTGTACATGGAACAACTAACATATACAACAGTAAAGCAAAAAATCGGTAACAAAGACCGTAGAAAGCACCGAACAGCAAAACCAAGAACAAATCTGAGTCATGCTGAGTCAAATGCCAAAGAATACAAGTGAGTTTTGAGGCGGGTTTTAAAGATGGGCAGCGAGGAGGCTTGCCAAATGTTCAGTGGGAGGTCATTCCAGAGAGAGGGAACCAGCAACAGAAAAGGCTCGATCCCCTCTGAGCCTCAGCCTAGTTCCCGGTACCTCCAATAATGCCTGGTCCGCATACCTGAGGCGCTGGGCAGGTGTGTAAGGGCGGATGAGCTCGGAGAGGTAAGGTGGCGCGAGGTCATTTAGAGATTTGAAAACAAACAATAGAATCTTGAAAATAAGTCTAAAATGTATCGGAAGCCAGTGTAGGGATACCAGAATAGGAGTTATGTGCTCCCTCTTACGAGTACCATTCAAGAGGCGAGCAGTGGCATTTTGGACCTGCTGGAGGCGCTTAATGGAGGATTGGCTCACTCTAAAGTAAAGAGCATTGCAGTAATTGAGCCGGGATGTGACGAAGGCATGGTTTACTGTCTCATTAATGATTTGAAACATTTATGTGACAGATATACAAAAAAATTAAAAATAAATAAATAAAAGACAAACCCCTGATCTATATTCCACAGCACCAGACACTTTAAAGTACTCAAGGCCTTCTGCACAATTGCACACTTGAAGTTGCTCTACAAATACTGCTACTGGTCACTTTGAAATGGTGCAATGATTATCTGCACCAAGTGCACAACTGTTACAGTATGGTATTCTACCACTGATCACTTTAGCTCTGTTTGATACTTTGCACATTGTCTCACAGCTGTCTTTGGGTGGTACTACTGCACAATGGTACCCTTACATTATGGAATGTCTTTCCATATTTATTTGTCGTGTCCTTGTTTATCGTAGTTGCTTGTTATTGATGATACTAGTGTAGCCTGTACTACTGGAGACAAATTCCTTGTGTGTTCTACGTACTTGATCAATAAAAATGATTCAGATTCTGAGTGACAGAGAAGTCTGTTAGAACAGTGCAGGACATGTATGATGACTATAAGAGAGTGGTGAGTCAGAGGAATTCAAGGTGTAGGTGGGACTACATCAGGGGTCAGCTCTGAGCCCCTTCTTGTTCACTATGGTGATGGACAGGCTGACAGACGAGGTTAGACAGGAATCGCCATGGAATATGACGTTTGCAGATGACATTGTGATCTGTAGTGAGAGCAGGGAACAGGTGGAGGAGAAACTAGAGAGGTGGAGCTTTGCCCTGGAAAGGAGCTGAATGAAGGTCGCAGCAGGACGGAGTACGTGTGTGAATAAGACGGACCCAAGCATAAGAGTGAGGTTACAGGTTGAAGAGATAAAGAAGGTGGAGGATTTTAAGTATTTAAGGTCAACTGTCCACAGCAATGGAGTGTGTGGAAAAGAGGTGAAGAAGGAAGGCTGAAACGGCTGGAGAAAAGTGTCAGGTGTGGTGTGTTATTGAAGAGTTTCTGCTAAGATGAAAGGAAAGGTGTTTTAAACTGTGGTTAGACTGGCCATGTTTTTTGGATTGGAGACAGTGCCACTGAGGACAAGACAGGAGGCAGAACAGGAGGTCGCAGAGATGAAGATGATGAGGTTCTCTTTTGGAGTGACCAGGTTGGATAGGATCAGAAATGAGTACATCAGAGGTTTTGTAGATAATGTCAGAGAGGCTAGACTGAGATGGTTTGGACATGCCCAGAGGGTCGAAGGATGCTAAGTCTTGAACTGTCAGGCAGAAGGCCAAGAGGAAGACCAACGAGGCCGTTTATGGAATTAGTGAAGGAGGACATGAAGGTATCTGGTATGATAGAAGAGGATGTAAAAGATAGGGTTGGATAGTGGCAGCTGATTCACTGGGGCAACATATGAAGGGAAAAGCCGAAAGTAAGAAGAGGACATTTCTACCTTGGGCCATGTGAGAGTGCCCGTGGATGATCCTATTGTGTTACCAGCTCGTCACACTGCTGTTGTTGATGGGCTTTTCCATACTAGTTGTGTTCACCAAAGGAAATGGGTCACGGTGGAGGTTTTCGTGGAGGTCCCTATGGAGTCCGCCTCTCTTATGAAGTAAAATACTGAATTTGACTGAGTAATGAGACTCTATTCAGCACCCATCCAAGGCCCATTCATTCACATGATATGGATGTGGTCAGGAAGCAAACACCTCAGGAATTATTGGACTCATGCATCATCAGAGAGTCAGTCTCTCCATTCATTTTGCCTTTAGTTTTACTGAAAAAAGAATGGTGCAGCGAGGATTTGCATTGATTCCAGGAAGTTAAACTCCCAAACAATTTAAGATGCCTACACTCTAGCAAATCTGGAAGAGGTTTTCTTCTTTGTTAACTGGTTCCAAATGGTTTCCAGTTGTGGACTTGGAATCTAGGTATCACCAAAGTGAGATGAAGAGGAATTAAGCAGAATGCCGTAAGACAGGGGTGTCAAACTCATTTCACATTGTGGGCCTCGGTAGATGTAAAGTGGGCCGGACCATTAAAATTATACCGTACTACGCTATAATTAACCAAAATAATGTATTTCCTTTGTTTTGGTCTAAAGAAGCACAAGAACATTAGGAAAATGTTGAAATTTAATGAACATATCTTTTACAAAACATTTCATGAAGCTCCTTAGATTTCCTTAGGCAAATGTGCAATTTACTTTTATCATTCACGTATATGTATTGCAACTGATCCCACTGATTGTTCAAAGGCACACAACGTTAACAAGTAATTGGTATTGAAAAATATAGTAATGTGCATTTAAGATTAGACGAGGTTTATAAAGAAAGGAATTTTTAAACCATTTTCACGTGCGTATAAAATCTAAATGTAATCCCTGCCTACACCTTACAAACTCAGGAGAGTGCTATTAAATGTGTAAAGAATAAAGTATTCAAATGTGATAGCGTCTGCTGTGTTGGGTCAGTCTCAGTGACAGACTAAGGCGGCTGTTGCCTTTTTCTCTGATCAAAACAATGTTGTCTTTGACTCTGATCAAAACAATGTGTCCCCCTAGCGGATATTAATTGCACCGTATTACAAATATTAATTCCGTGTCTTTTATGCATTTTTTCACTTTTAAATTATCCCGCGGGCCTGATCAAACCTCCTTGCAGGCAGGTTCCAGCCCGCGGGCCGTATGTTTGACACCCCTGTCGTAAGAGGTGACAAATGCCCAAAGTATTTTTCAACGACTCATGGGACATTGGATGAATCATTAGGAAAGGCAAGATGGGTCCAACAAAGTTTTGCCTGAGGCAATATGAACCATTGTTCAAAGGCATGAAGTGCAATGGTGTTATGGAGAGGGGGAAGTTTTGGGCCATCGACTGCTCTGGTAGAGTCTTTCACGACTGATGTCTATGTCATGCCCGAAGATTTTCAGCAGGCATGTGCTCATGGTTATCCTGTTGTCCCTGATTTGACCATAACTGAATCCACAGGAAAACAAAGAGACAATGACTGAGCATCTAAGTCTGGATGCCAACCCTCTCTTATGGTAAAACGGGAGCTTACGTTTTCGGGTTTGTGGCCTCAAGAGTGGAATCACTTAACTCTGAGGGAGTGTGCTGCACAGCAGTGTTTTTCAAACACTGCCTGTGCCGCGAAATATTGTCAGGTGTGCCATGGGAAATGATCCAATATGTATGCCTGTGCAGGCAATTGCCTAGCAGAGTAATTGTATAGTACTCTTCCATCACGGTAGGTAGCAGCAGCAACTGGCTAATTACCTTGCGAAGCGAAGTTTCTGGCGCGAGCCAATACAACGAAAGCCATCTTTCATTTGGATTTACTTTTACCGGAGATGCAACGCCACCGACTCCATTGTGCTTGGTATGTGGTGAAAAGCTCTCCAACAGCCATGGTCCCAAGTAAGCTTACACTCCATCTCCAAACAAATCACCCTTGACTTCGAAACAAAAATGTAGAGCAGGGGTGTCAAACTCAGATCCTGGAGGGCTGTTGTCCTGCATGTTTTCCAAGTCTCCCTGTTGCAACACATCTGATTCAAATGAACAGGTTCAATGTCAGGCTTCCTCAGAGCTTGCTGATGATCTGATCATTTGAATCAGGTGTGTTGCAATAGGGAGACTTGGGAGACATGCAGGACAGCGGCCCTCCAGGAACTAAGTTTGAGAAAAAACATGCATGAGAAAAAACTCAAAGGTAAACGAGAGATCGCTGAAAGCAAGTTACCATCTCGCTGAACATGTGGCTAAATCAAAAAAGTCCCATTGGTGGAGCAATTAATACGTCATGCCTGTAAACCCATTGTACGAAAAACATAGGAAGAATGAGAGCTGTGGAGGAAGAGCTTCGTGTGTCTCATCGATTGCTGCCAGGATATCAGATCTGTGTTCATCCAAACCAGGGGTCTCAAACTAGAGGCAGAGTCTGGGTGAGACTGGGCCGCATCAGGATTTCCACAAGAAAAGCGCTGATAAAACATTCCAACGTTATCAAATATCTTTATTTTTTAACAAAAAATAATGAATTAAATAAATTAACTTAAAGATGAATAAAAAATAAATCAATCAGTAATAAAAAAAAAATAATAATAAATAATAATAGTGAGCATACAGTAGATATACACTGGCTGGCTAAGTAGAGAAAACTAATTATTTTTATTCCGTTTCAAATGTCTGTATTAACAGCTCTTTAACCTTTAACTTTCTGAACTTGAATGGAACATTGAACATGAAATATTCTGAACACGGCTTCTCTTGCCTACTTCTTGCTGCTAGAGACCTGGCAGCGCTTCTTCTCACATAGCTGAGTCACATTTCATACTCCTCAGCATGTCTCGTAGTATAATGACGTTTCAAATTGTATTCCTTGTGCACCGCAACTTTTTCAGTGCAAATGAGACACGTCGGGGTGCCCCTGTGCTCAACAAAGAAATATTGCACTCCCCACTTTTCTTGAAACTGTCTGTGCTCATCACCGACCTTTCTCTTCACGGCAGGCTTTGAAAGAGACATCTCTGGGGCTCTGTAATATGTGTTTCAACTTGGAATGAGTCTCGGGTTGAACTTTAACTTTCAGTCGCGCGGGTCTGTGGCGCATGCGCACTTTCGCTCTCCGATCGTATTGGATTACGGCAGTTCTCCGAATTTCTCAAGTGTCATGTTAACACACTTACTGTTAAGTTTCAGTTTCACTCGCGGAGATGGCTACAGACACAGACACAGGCTGGATCACGGATCATAGCGCCTCATTCAGTTCTATGCTGAGAGCAGCGGAGGACTGTGCGCGCCGAGCGGAGTGATCGGCTTCACGGTTCTCCTCCGCCCAGCTGATTGGAGGAATGAATGAGTGAGTGAGCAAGGCACTGGACAGCCCGGCCGATGTCCCGCCCTCCAGAGCCGTATACCTCACCGTGATTGGTTCATTCAGCTCTGAACACAACAAGTGTCATTCATATCAATCTTGCGGGCCGCACAAACATTAATCTTTCATATTAAGACGGGGCCGCAAATTATCGTCCCGGGGGCCGCAGTTGGCCCGCGGGCCGCGAGTTTGAGACCCCTGATCCAAACCATTTATCACACTAAGAATAAATATGGAAGATTATAAAATATTTGATTGATGTTCAAGGTGTTATAATATAGCCCTATTCTTGAATGTAAAAAAACACTAATTATAAAAATATGTTTTTTTTCCACATTTTCAGCAAGTGGTGTGCCACAAGATTTTTTCAATTAATAATGATAATAATAATTCATTTTATTTAAAAGCGCCTTTCATGTCACCCAAGGACACTGTACAGACAAAGAGGAAATGCAGTACAAAAATAAACAAGAGAAATATTAAATAAAAACAGGACATAAAAACACAAGGTGGAAAGAGGTGTGCAGTTTTGGAGGTCCGGAGGTAGACTATTCCATAGCTTTGGAGCAGCCCGACTAAAGGCTCTGGCTCCCATGGTGCTCAGACGGGCAGGGGGGACTGACAGTCGGAGGGAGGATGAGGATCTGAGGGAGCGAGTGGGGGTATACACCTGCAGGAGGTCAGACAGGTAGGGAGGGGCCAGGTTGTGGATGGCTAAGTATGTATATAGGAGCAGTTTGTAGTTGATGCGGTAGTGGACAGGGAGCCAGTGGAGCTGCTGAAGGACAGGGGTGATGTGCTGGTGGGAGGGTGTTTTTGTGATGATGCGGGCAGAGGCTTTTGTACCAGCTGGATTTTATGGAGGGACTTTTGAGGTAGGCCGAAGAGGAGAGCATTGCAGTAATCTAGGCGGGATGTGACAAGACTGTGGACAAGAATAGCAGTGGTGCTGGGGGTGAGGGAGGGGCGAATTAAAATGTGCACAAAACATTGAAAAACACTGCTGTACAGAACCAGACGGGAGCGAGTTCGGGCTATCGATCAGTGAGTCTGGTCCAACTGATTGGAAGGATATGGTGTTGCGGAGCCTGCATGATGACGAGTGAACCCTTGACGTGGTAAGATCACAGTTTTATTGGCCGAGTATGTTTGTGGATGTGGAGCCGAAGATTAAAATCTGTGAATGTTGAGTGTTTCGCAAAGCTCGACCTGAGAAAGACGCTCAATCGAGACATAATCGAGACAACTAGGCTCCTCGAATTGGTCTGCATGGATTATCTCTTGGCTGAGCCTGACATAAGTGGAGAGATGGTGTCAAAGACATTTTGGTGTGAACTGATCATTACACAACACTGTGGTTATCCACACCCGAGACCACAAAGCTCAAACTGCGGCAAAGTGCTTATGGGAGGACTTCCTGGTGCATCATAGATTTCCAGAAAAACTCATGAGTGACGAGGGTGCAGATTTTAAATAAAGCACTATCAGAGAATTGTGTCGAATCGCTGGCATCCACAAGGTTAGGTAATCCCGTATACGTATTCAATCAGATTCTTTTGCTGAAAATGGGTACTCTTGGAAACCTGGACAACACTGGTTGGAGGGAATTTGTTAAGCCCCTCGCCATGCATATAACTGCACTCAGAATGATGTGTATGTATTTAGCCCTGATGATCTTATGTTTGGCAGACAAGTGAGGCTGTCAGTGGGATTGGTCTTCAACCGCCCTGCTTGCACCTCTGGGAAGTCACATTCTCAGTATGTGCAAGATCTCAAAAGTCGGTTGGCGTGGCGAATGCTTCAAAGACTGCTGAACAAAATAAAGTTAGGTTTGACAGACAGATTTTTTTGATTCAACACTTGTGTTGAAATGATCATGTTTTCGTGAGGAATGTGAAAGAGGAGGTAAGAACGAATTCGCTAATTACAGACACACTTTTCATTGAGGAAACAAAGCCAAGAGACTCTGAGGTAGGCTCTCTATTCTGTGGGGCTGAAGTAGCCGAGGTGGTTACTAAGATCCTTTGTGGTAAAACCCAGAGTTCCTAAAGGCTCTGGATGTTGTGATTCAGATTCTCAGATTCAGGAAGAGGTGCATGGTTTTCGTCTCGGAAATGAAACAGTACGCCACCTGTACACCCTCAGCAAGGTCCTTGAATGGGCATTGGAGTTCGTCCAACCAGTCTACATGTGTTTTGTGAACTTTGAGAAGGCGTTTGACCGAGTCCCTCTCGGACTTCTGTGGGGTGCGTTTCGGGAGTGTGGCGTACTGAGCTTCCGAAGATGGGCTGTTGAGACCCTGTACCACTGATGTTAGAGTTTGGTCTGCATTGCCGGCAGTAAAACAGATTCATTTCCAGTGACGGTTGGACTCCGCCAAGGCTGCCTTTTTTCAGCGATTCTGTGCATAAACGTCATGGATCCCACTCACTGGATCATTCCAAACTCAAGATCTCTGGTTACAACCTGGCTGCTTACACTAACAGCAGCATACATGGAATAGCCACATTTGTGAAGAACTCTGCCACCTGGAACCCGATCAACTCATCGCAAAGTGAAGTGGAATGGACGGCAACGGAAATTGAAGACACCACCGTAGTCAATGTGTACAAACCACCAAGCACAAAACTACAAGGCAATTCCATTCCCGCCGTTGCCTCTCCTTGCATATATAGCGGAGATTTCAATTCCCATAGCCACATGGGGCTACCAAACCACTAATCCAGATGGTGAAACACTTGAAAGCTGGGCCTCAGCCGCTGGCTTGCAACTGCTCTATGATCCAAAACAACCGGACAGCTTCCACTCCAGAAGATGGGACACAACTACTAACCCGGGCTTGGCCTTTGCCAACATTAATGGACCCATTCGAGAGCGGTTGATCCTCAGTCCGTTTCCCAAGTCACAGCATAGACCATCACTCATACTCCCGGCTAACCCAATCAGGCCAATACCAAGCAAAGCTGTGAAGAGATAGAATTTTCGAAAAGCCAACTGGCCTAAATTCAGGTGCTTAGTTGATAACAAGATCTGTCACCTACCAGACCAGGGGTGGGCAAACTTTTTGGCTCGGGGGCCACATTGACTTTTAAAATTTGATAGACGGGCCGGGTCAGTACAAGATAGATTTATTAACATCAGAACATATTAAACATAAACAGAACAAAAGCATTAAAGTATTAACATACTTTTTAATGGGAGCAGTGTTGTTGCTCACCCATTTTAGCCAGTGCATCAAAGTCTGGTTGTAATTGTGTTGTCGCAATTCTCAGAACAGATCTGAGGTGTTCATCACTCATCTGGGATCTGTGGGGTGCTTTGTTAGTCTTCATCACACTAAAAGTCTGTTCACACACATATGTCGAGCCAAACAACACCAGCATTCTCCGTGCCATCTTCTGGATGTTTGGAAATTTGGCTGCATTTAATGAGGCATAAAACTCATCCAGTTTCAGGGAGTGGAACTTGTCCTTTAACATCATGTCACATTGGAGATCTATCAGTTCCAACTGCAACTCCTGTGGCACTGTTTCCGGGTCTTGTGAGAAGGGACATAACACCAGCTGAAGTGCCCTGTCAATTTTTCCAAAATCACAAAAGCGACGGCAGAATTCCGCATGCAGGTTATCCAGTGATTTTCTATATTTTTTCACATGTTGTGGGGCCTCCTTTAGCGTAGCCAGGGTGGGGAAATGAGCAAATGACTTGGCTGACATTTGCTTTGAAAATAAAATCATCTTGCTTTTGAAGGCTTGGACGTTTGCTTGCATTTCATGCACAAACTGGTTTTTCCCTTGGAGCTTCATATTCAGTTCGTTCATGTGTCAGTAGGTCCACAGTAAAAGCAAAATCACAGAGCCAATCTGTGTCATTCAGCTCAGGAAACTTGTCACTGTTGTCGAATTGCTCTAAAAATGAAATAATCTCCCGTTTGAGCTCCCACACAACGTTGACATACTTTCCCCAAACTTAACCAGCGGGCATTAGAATGGTACAATAAGTCCGTGCGATCAGCGTCAGCTTCTTCAAGGAAATGAATAAATTGACGATGGTGAAGTCCCCTCGCTCGAATAAAATTGACAAGTTTCACAACTGGCTTCACTACGTGGTCAAGCTGCAGCACGGATTTACACAGTGCATCCTGGTGAATTATGCAGTGTAGGAAAATTACCTCCTGCTCAGGGTTGTCCTCTTTCACCCTGTCCTGAATACTCTTCAGCATCCCGATATTTTTTCCTGTCAGATTCGGTGATCCGTCTGTGGTAACGTTGGTGAGCGTTCTCCAAGGTAACTTGTGCCTCTGTATGACCGCTGACACGCTGTTAAATAAATCATCATGTTTGTCCTTTCAGGGATTCCATATCCAAAAACTCCCCCGTAATCTCGAAATTCTCATTAATCCCTCTGATAAAAATTAAGATCTGGGCGGTGTCCTTTACATCGTTGCTTTCGTCCAGTGCCAAAGAACATAATGAAAATCTCTCCACTTTTTTGTTTAGCTTGCTAGTTAAGTGTTCGTCAATTACTTCAATACGGCGAGTCACTGACCTGCGTGATCAGCTAATTTTTTCAAATTTGTTCTTGCTCTCAGGACATAAAATACTTGCTGTCTCTAACATGCACTCTTTAAGAAACTCCCCTTCGGAGAAAGGCTTGCTGACTTTTGCTAGTTTGAATGCCAGTAAAAAACATCGTGCTTGCTTCTTGGATGGAAGTTGTTCGAATAAAGGTGTTTTGTTGAGCCCGCAAACTTGCTAGCAACCTGTCAGCAGTAGCTGTACGTTCTTGTGTTGAAAGGTTGCTGGCGTAATTAGCATGCTTGGTGGAAAAGTGACGGCTGATGTTGTATTCTTTTAAAACCGCAACCGTTTCTTGGCATATAAGACAGACAGCCTTGGATCGGAAAAAAAGTATTTAGGCGTCCATTCATTCTTAAACACCCGGCACTCACTGTCGACTTTTCGTTTCTTTGACATTGCTGCAGATGCCTTGCGATCTAACCAGTCGAAGTAGAGCGATTATTGGAATTGGCTCGCTCTCTAGAGTGCGCTCCCTCTCTCTCACTCTCTCTCTTTCTCTCTCTCTCTCTCTCATTCTTTCGGGGTCCGGGCACTGCAAAATCAAGTCACGCGCCATCTGCTGTTGAACGCCTGTCATTGCATGTCAAAATGAAATGAATTTCAGAATTCACAACAAACCTTGTACAGTACTGTATTCAGAACCAATCTTCGGCGGGCCGGATTAAAAAGCCCAACGGGCCGGATCTGGCCCGCGGGCCGTAGTTTGCCCATGTTTGTATCAGGCCCAACATCAGCAGACCTGAATACGTCTTATATGTCGTTCTGTAAAGCTCTATACAAAGCCGCAAAAAGAACAATTCCACGCGGTTACCATCACCAACTCATACCAACATGGGACGAGGAGTGTGACAGCCAATACAAAGACTTCCTGTCTGCCGCAACCAGTGAAGAAGTAACCAAGACTACCACCGAACTAGTGCAATGCCTTGACGCGAAGCGTAAGAAACGTTGGGAAGACAAAGCATAGACTTCACTCACTCCAGCAGAGTAGCTTGGAAGACCTTCAATTGTCTCACAGGACGCAGCTTCCAACCCAAACGCTGCCCTGTCACTGCCAACTCGATTGCACACCAGCTATTAGCTAATGGAAGGTATAAAGAGGCTGACAAAGTCCATGACCTCCGAGTGAATGTTTGGCTGCCGCTGCTCAACCCGTATTGTTTTGTGTTTTTTGTTATTGTAAAGTGTCCTTGGGTGCCTTGAAAGGTGCTTATAAATAAAAGGTATTATTATATTATTATTATTATGGAATGCTCCAAGCGTTGATGGCTCCCTCTCAGCTCCCTTTTCCATCAAAGAGCTAACCTCTGTCATCAAACAGACCAAGACTGGCAAAGCTCAAGGCCCTGATAATATTCCACCTGAGTTCTTGAAATACTGTGGCCCAACATGCATGAACTGGCTATGCAAATACCTCTCAGCCTGTATGAAGCACCAGTCTATACCTAAGATCTGGCGGAAAGCTACTGTGGTTGCCCTGCTGAAACCACATAAACCTCCCGATGACCCAAGGAGCTACCGCCCTATCTCACTGCTATGTGTTCCATATAAGATCTTGGAACGACTTCTCCTGACCAGACTTGACTCAGTGGTCGACCCCCAGTTGCCTAAAGAACAAGCTGGCTTCCGACATGGACACTGTACCATCCAGCAAATAATCAAGCTGACCAGTAATATTGAAGATAGCTTCGAGAAGGGAAACAAGGCTGGAGTTATCTTGGTTGACCTAACTGCGGCATATGACACTGTATTGCCATACAGTGGCCTGATACTGAAGCTTCTCCAGAAGATTCTGGACAAGCAAATAGTACGCTTCCTGAGCAATATTCTGGCAAACCGAAGCTTTGTGCTAAAGACCAGCGACGGACAATGCAGTCGACCCCGCCGCTTGAGAAATGGAGTACCACAGGGAGCATGCCTCTCGCCTATGCTTTTTAACATCTATATCAGCGATATGCCCAAAACCAAGTCTCATCAATATGGATATGCTGATGATCTTGCACTATGCTAGTCCCACAAAAGCTGCCGCATGGTGGAAAAATCACTAACTGCTGATATGGCACTGATATCGGAATACCTGAGAACGTGGAGACTTAAATTGAGCTTGGCAAAGACTACCATCACACCTTTCCACCTAAACAACATGGAATCCAAGCGCCAACTCTTTGTCTACCTGCATGGGACCCCACTCCCACATAACCCATCCCCCACGTATCTAGGAGTGAAGCTCGACCGACAGCTCACATATAAACAGCACATAGATGCTCTCCGTACCAAAATAACAGCTCGAAACAATCTGCTGAGATGCCTAGCTGGTTCGTCCTGGGGTGCAAGCACTCACACACTCCGTACAAGTGCTCTTGCGCTTGCTTACAGCACAGCTGAATATGCAACACTAGTGTGGTGCCGAAGTACCCATTCAAAGAAGATCGATGTTGCCCTCAACGACACCATGGGATAATCACCGGATGTCTGCGTCCCACCCCCACGGAGTTCCTACCAGTATTGGCAGGCATTGCCCCAGCCAGCCTACGTAGAGAAAAAGCTACCCACTGCCTTGCTCAACATGCTGTGCTGGACAAAAACCATGCCCTAAACCAGTTGGTCGCCGAGGTACAACCTGGAAAGCGCCAAAGGCTAAAATCTCGCCACCCTTTCCCTCATCATGCCGCAGATCTTCATGATTCCAATTTCAACATCCTGGAAGCGTGGAGAAGTAGTTGGGATAAAACTGCAAGACCCAACCAGTTCATGGTCCAACCTAACACCGAACCCCCACCTGGCTCAACGCTACCCCGGAAAGTCTGGGTACGACTCAACCGCCTAAGAACTGGGGTAGGCCGTTTCAACAACATGTTCCGATGGGGCCTCGTCAAATCACCATTCTGCGACTGTGGACCAGAACTCCAAACTGCAGAACATCTCATCTACTATTGTCCCATTCATCGACCACCAGATGGCAACTTCAACCTCACAGCACCTAATGAATCCACTGTCCAATGGCTGCAACGTCTGGACATTTAACACCGTAAAGCTGCCCTCATACGCAAGAAGAAGAAGAACGTCATGGACAGAGGTTCTCGGCGCAGCCGAGGCATTGAGGGGGTCCTTTTTGGTAGCATGGGTCTTGCATCTCAAACTGAGATCTTCAACTGTCATTGCAGTGATTCACAGCTCAGTGTGAAATGCTTGACATGAAAATCAGCACCTCCAAATCTGAGGCTATGGTCCTCAGTTGGAAGAGTGGAGTGCCCTCTCCATGTCAGAGATGAGATCCTTCCCCAAGTGGAGGAATTTAAGTTTCTTTGGGTGTTGTTCATGTGTGAGCGTGGGATGGAGCTTGATACTGACAGGTAGATTGGTGCAGTGTCTGCTGCTTTAATGCGGACTCTGTGTCCGGTTTGACATGGTGAAGAACGCGCTCAGATGAAAGGCGAAGTTCTCAATTGACTGGTTGATCTAGGTTCCTACTCAAACACATGGTCACGAGCTGTGGGTTGTGACCAACAGAACATGATTCCGAATACAAGCGGCCAAAATTAGTTTTCTCCACAGGGTGTTAGGGCTCTCTCATAGATAGGGCGAGAAGCTCGGTCATCCAGGAAGGACTCAGGAGTTGAGCCGCTACTCCACATTCAGAGGAAGCAGATGTGGTGGTGCCTGCCGGCGCCACCACATCTGGATTAGGATGCATCTAATCCAGTGTTTCTCAAATAGTGGGGGGCGCCCCCCTAGGGGGGCGCAAGGCTCCGTCAGGAGGGGGGCGCGTTTGACCTCGGGAACATGCTTTTTTATTTTTTTACTGTCCTAAAATAACTTGCAGTTGCACCTCCACTGCGTTAGGGGGCAGTGGCGCTCTCATTGGCAGAGTTTGCGCAGGGAGCATTCTCAGGGAGGAAATATGACGAGGCGTATGTAGAGCTTGGCTTCAATGTGCCTGCGGTGGCAGACGAGGGAAGATCGATGTGCTTACTTTGTCTAAAAGTTTTGGTAGCGGACAGCATGAAGCCAAATAAATTAAGGCGTCACTTAAAGACATTACACCCCAATCACGCTGATAAAATGCTTGAGTTTTTTTCAGCGAAAACGTGCCGAATATTGCCAACAATCATGCCGCTTTGTGACTGCTACTTCAGAAAACTAAAATACAGGTCCCGGCTACACATTGAGCAGGAGCCGAGAGTTGCTGTGTCCTGCTTCAAACCTCGCTTTGAAAAGCTGTGCATTGCAAAATGTGCTCATTGTAGCCATTAATCCAGACATCATCTTTGATTTTTTTTAAAAAAAGCACAAATTATTTTATATATTTTTGTTTTGCTGGTTAAAGTTTTTTTTTTTTAATTTTGTGCTCCTGAGCTAATGTTGGTGATTAGTTTGAATGCATTATTAGTTATTGAGTTTATGTCTTTTTATTTTTTAGTATCATATGGTTTGACATGGTCAGTCAAAAAATATTTATTGTTAAATTAAGGATTTAATGTTATTTTTGAATTTCAGATGCACTTTAAATCTTTTCTGTTCCAGTTACTAAAGCTATTCTTTGTTGTAAGTTGGTCCATAAAGTTGGTCCATATTTCTTTCTTTTTTTATTCTCTTATACGTTAATAAGGATACAGTGTTATGCAAAGGTGTACTTATAACAATTTTATAGACAAATGATACTACTGTATTTATAGTCGTGCGGTGAGGGGGGGGGGGGGGGGGCGCGAGTTTTCCTCTTCCTTGGGGGGTCATGACAGAAAATAATTGAGAACCACTGATCTAATCTAATTTGGATGCCTCCTGGATGCCTTCCCTGGTGAGCTATTCCGTGCATGTCCCACTGGCAGGAGGCCCTGGGCAGGACTCAGGACATGCTGAAAAGACTATATCTGCCGGCTGACCTGGGAACACCTAGGCATCCTTCAGGAAGAGTTGAAAGATGTGGGAAATAGGAGTCTGAGCTTCCCAGTTCAAGTTGTTGCCCCTATAACACAACCCCAGATCAGCGGTACAAAATTGACGGATGGGTAGATTAATGAATCAATGTAAACACAAAAATGTTGTACCGTATTGGACAGTGTTTTTTGCATTGAAATAAGTCGGGGTCGTCTTATATTCGGGATCTAGACATTATACCCATTCACGACGCTAGATGACGCCAGATATCATTGAAGCGAATGCTGGACTTGACTCCCCAGGCCAAAGTGAATCCCTGTCACGAAGAATAAAAATAAAAATAGCGGTAGCATGAAGAAGAAAAATAAAAAATAGCGGTAAGAAAGAAAAGAAGAAAATAATAGAGATAACCGAAAATGGAGAAACGTAGCGACAATCTTGATTATTATTTATTTCATAAATGTTGTAATTTATTTCCTGGCTTTTTTTCTGTGAAGAACCCGTGGGTTATTTAGTCATTATTTATTTCTTTCATAGTCTTATGTATTTCCTGACTTTTGTTCTGTGAAAAATCCAGAAAAGGATATTTGATTTTGCGTGGGTTTCTGGAAAACAATAAATGTTTAGATTTAGGTACTCTTGCAGTCAGACTTTTTCTGTTACAAACTGACCCCGGCCCCCCATCACAGAAGCGAAAGGTTATGCGGCCCTCACAGGAAAAAGTTTGGGGACCACTTTCAAAAGATGAAAAAGGAGAAAAAGATTGGATCACTATACTGAAAGTGAATGACATACATCTGAAATTCAAATTGGATACTGGCGCCAATGTGAATGGAATGAAAGAGCCTGATTTCATGAAAATAAGACCGAGACCAAAAATACAAAGAGCAAACATGAAAGTCACAGCTTATGCAGGTGCAGACAGACCAAAGAAGGGAAAATGCATCTTGAATGTGACCCCACAAAGGCCAAGTGCACAAGCTATTCTTTATCATGGTTCCCAGGGATGTGCAGGCCATACTAGGATTGTCGGCATGTGAGACTACACCTAGTGAAGAGAGTTTTTGGAGTCAACCCACACCAAGCACCGGACAGACCATACCACAAGGTGGGTGCTGACCTGTTTTCGTGTCAAGGTAAAGATTATCTGTGGTCACAGATTATGTATCCAGAGGTTTGCAAACTGCAAACCGCAACAGCAGAAGCAGCGATAACCTGCATGAAAGCCATATTCTCTAGAAACGGGATGGCAAACCAAGGTTTTTCTGACCCACGACCCACAATTGTGTAGACTGCAAATTTCGACAGTGTGGGACAAATACATGTTATCTTATCTTATCTTAATTCATGAATGAGAAGCTCAGAAAATTGCCAAGGAGTGGGACTTTAAGCACATAACCTCAAGTCCACAATTTCCACAGTCCAATGACTTGGTGGAAAGTTCTGTCAAGACTGTGAAACGGCTGATGTACAAGGCAGTCGACAGCGGAACTGATTTGTACCGGAGCTTGCTGATGTATTGCACAACGCCGCTCGAGTGTGGCATGACCTCCCGGCCCAGACACCTCAACTTCCAGGACAAGCTACCCGAAAGTCCTCAAGGAAAGTGAAATCACCTGAGAGACTTGTTGAAATCATTCAATGTTTTTTTTACGTGTTTTTTATTGGAAAAAAAAAGTGTGGAAAAATGATGTGGCGAAAAATGTATAGCTTATTGTTGGAAATTTGGGGAGTTTATTCAATGTTTATTCTCATTTAAAAAATATATTACTGTGACTCCACTCTGTGCACAGCAACTGTCTTGTCATGATCTCCTTTCTTGGAAAATCCAAGCTGATCCCACATAAGCAAAGACATTGGTTCATCTTAAACATCTCCTTTTTTTCAATGTGACAAAAATCCTGGCGCTGACCTAAGATGCCATTAAATAAAAGTTCATTAAGAAAAGCGCTGATTGTAAATGACATGCAATAAAAGTTTATGAACAAAGAATATTAGGAATATGAGGACAAAATTATTTTGTTAATTATAGCGATTTGATAAATATCATATAAATGATGTGTACATTATCATTCCACTCATAATGTACACACACATATACAGTGAGACAGAGACCGACATGGCACTCACTTCTTCAATAGTATGAAAAAAAATGGATCCTAAAAGCAAATGGATTTGCATTTGTGTGAGTGGATGATGAGTTACGATTTTTCTGTTCGCAACTTTTCTGTTAATGGATGTGTCAAAACTTGTGAATTGTATTCTAGTGATTAAAAAAAACACAAGGCGATGGCAAAATAATCACTTTGATGCGAAGACCCACCTAATCGATATCGGTCCTTAGGCAGAATCAAAGTGAGGCAGCCAACAATGATGAGTGGCCAGGAGACCTCCAAAGACAGTCCAATCTGCAAAGAAGAAGGAATAAATAGGTAATGGTGAATACTGAGTGACCTGCAGGAGTGTCCTCCCCCAAACCTAGTTTAATAACACGACATAAATGTAGAGCATCAGGCATGTGTAATCATACAGTAGCAAAACATCACTGCTATGGATTTCAATCACTATTTTTCTCATTTCTTCTTGAATTTCTTGGGTCGTGCCACGATGATCTTGAGATTTTGTAGCCGACTTCACATTCTCTGTCAGATTCTAATTAAGTGATTTCTTGATTCAACGAGTTTGGTGGTAATCAGGTCTGGGTGTAGCTTGTGAAATTGAACTAAACTTTCCCAAATTTGTGGTTAGTCACATTGAATTTGTGATTTAACAATTTAATACGGGCTGGTGGAGGGGGAGGGGCAATTAATTTTTCACAAAGGGTCAGAAAGGTTTGGATTTTTTTTGTGCCTTAATAAATTTAATTGCCACTTGAAAACTGCATTTTGTATTTTTTAAAATTGTCTCTGAATGATATTAAAATTAATGATTTGACACCTTTGTGTGTGATAGATATGCAACCCCCCCCCCCCCCCCACCCTCCAAAAAAATGGAAATCAAGAGGGGGCAAATACTTTTTCACGGCGCTCTACAAAAGGTTCAGAGAGACTGGAGAAATCACTTCCAATTTTTGGAAATTGTGGACGTCGTGCTCTCTGGACAAAAAGAAGAAAATGACCACTTGGAATGTTATGGAGACAAAGTTCAAAAAACGATTATCTGTGATGGTATGGGGCTGTGTTAGTTACAATGGCATGGGTTATTTAATTGTGTAAGGGCACCATTAATACTGAATGGTACATTCAGGTTTTGGAGAACCAGACTGCCATCCAAGGAACGTCTGTTTCACAGACGCCCTTGCTTAATTCAGCTTGACAATGACAAACCACATTCTTCACGTCACAGCAACATGGCTACGGGTACTAGACTGGCATGCCTGCAGTCCAACGCCTGTCCCTCATTGAAAATGTGTGGTGCATGATGAAGCATAACATACAATTAATGAAACCCGAGACTGTTAAACAACTGAAGCTGTACGTCGAAGCAAGAATGGGAAAGATTTCTCCATACAAAGCTTTGACAATTAGTGTTCTCACTTCCCAAATGTTGAGTGAATGTTGTTAAAAGAAAAGGTGATGTAACACAGTGGTCAACAAGAACATGTGCCGGCTTGTTTTGAAACATATTGCAGCTATAAAATTTATAAAATGTGATAAGTTAATGATCATTTGCTGAAAAAAAAAAAAAATTGTCAGTTTGAACATTAAATCTTGTCTTTGTGTGTATTAAATTAGAACATGATTCTCTTTCAGTACTTGATGAAAGAGACATTGGAAAACTTAATGTGTAAGGTTTACACCCAAAAAAATTTGTTTTGAGCTCATCCACATTGACAATTATAGCAACCACCACACCTCCCACTGCGGAGAATGCCCTGGCATTAAAGCTAAAAAAAAAATGAGACTAATTAAAAATGTCGTAAATAATAATAATAATAATAATCCGAATAATAATGACAAAATAGATCAATATAAATAAAAGGAACTCAAACTAAAAGACAGTAACAAAAGATAAAAATAGTCTTAAATTAAAAGACAAAATAAATTATTCAAGTGCCAAACTAAAGAGGTATGCTTTGAGCTTCCTCTTAAAAATATCAATTAATCAATCAATTGTAGTGACTTCTCTATTCATAATTCACCACGAACTGCAAATACTTGAATGCAATAATTAGAAGTAATTGCGGTCCCTTTAAGGACCGCCATGTTTAGTTTTGCTTGTTGCTATAGAAACGGATTTTCAGCCGTTACCGGTTTGGTGCGGGAGTTTTTCTGGATGTGAAAAATAAAACGACACACTTGCTGTGTGTGAACGTGAGAAATTGTCGCCTTCTTTTACAATTTCCACACAATCTTTATTTATCTAACTGTAGCCCTTGATTTGTTTGTGTGCGCCTATGTGGTAGTTCCGCCGGTCCGGCACGGGAAATAGCACAGGTGGTGATAATTGGCCGCGGACAAGTGGGCGTGGTAGGAGAGAGGAAATGTTTGTTAGCCACCGGCCGCTCGTGCAGGTGGAGGTGTGCGCTCTCGCCGTTACAATTTCGTGTTGTTGACTGGTTTTCCACGCACCAAGTAGACTGTGATGACTGGTCACGTCGGACCCATTTAAAAAAAAAATATTTCTTGATCATTCGATCCGATGATTGAGGACCGAGCTGAACACGCCGGATCGCGATTCCCTGTCACTGAGGACAGCGTGGGATTATTTTTTTCCTTCTCGCAGTCTCGAGTCGGGTTGGCTCCACAATTCCTGCAATCCCCCAACAAGGTGGAAGCGGCCAATGCAAACAGACAGTAAACCCGTGGAGGGGGGTGAATACACCACTCCACTAGGGTATCGCTGGAGGACGCAATCTCCTAGCCACGGCCCGCTGGTGACGTCACTGTAATATTTCGGTTTGTTTGTCTTTGGGGTTTACTTATAGGTGGGGTTTATTTTTCGGTCGTAGTTGATGTTTATTGTTTTCCTACGGGTTAATTAGCCGGTCGCGCATTCTATTGGTCTAGAGCAGGGGTGGGCAATCCCAGTCCTGGAGGGCCGCCGTCCTGCATGTTTTCCAAGTCTCCCTGTTGCTACACACCTGATTTGAATGATCAGATTATCAGTAAGGTCTAACGAGGCCTGATATTGAACCTGTTCATTGGAATCAGGTGTGTTGCAACAGGGAGACTTGGAAAACATGCAGGACAGCGGCCCTCCAGGACTGGGATTGCCCACCCCTGGTCTAGAGTGTAAGCAGGAGAACAAACAAGCTGTGCACCGTTGAACAGGCATTACATAACAGTTTTCATCCAGAAAAAATGCAACTCAACACTCTGCGGACCTCTAGCATGCTATTCCAGGCAATAGCTGGGGACCAAAATGGCTTAATGCAGCCTCACCATGTCTTCTGGTTCTCACCCTAGGAATAATTAAAAGTCCAGTGCCAGACAACCTCATGATCAACAAGGATTGACATGATAAAGACATTTAAAAGCTAATAAAAGTGCTTAAAATTAATCCTGAAACACACAGGGAGCTAATGGCATTATTTTCAATTTTCGTAGTTTCAATGAAGGAATCGTTAATTTACATTTTTCCAAGGCGGTCATGAACGCCTCTCGAGTCGAAAGAAGAAGAGAAGGCACGGAGACGGACATACGTAACTGTATTCGTTGAGACTGAAAAATATTCAAAAAGTGTGCGTTTTAAAAAAACAACACCACAACTCTCCTTTTTTCGGATATGCAACAAAAACGTATTTAATAAAGCAGTGACACAGTTCACTGAACCAACAGCACGTTATAACATTGTAAGCATGTCTCCAGGAAGGAGCCATCTTGGGGTCGACGTATTACCGTAATGACCATACACAAGGCGCACCGGATTTTAATGCGCGCCGTGAGCTTTTAAGAAAATGGAAGACTTTTCGCTGCACCTTATAGTGCAGAAAATACAGTACCATGTTTTCTTTCAGATGGAACCCAATGGGAGCAGGTACAATGAAAATAGCAGAGGCCCCAGAAGTGAGCCCTGTGGAACACCACATGAGTGGGGCAGTGTGTGATTCAGAGCAGCCAAGGCGAACACAAAAGGTCTTGTCAGCTAAATAGGACCTAAACCACTCAAGGGCGCAACCACCAATGCCGACCAAGTGCTGCAAACAAGTCAACAGACTACTGTGATCCACTGTATCAAATGCTGCAGTTAAATCCAATAAAACCAGACAAACGTAGTCTCCAGTATCATTTGCCAGGAGGATGTCATTAGAAACGCGTAACAGGGCTGACTCTGTGCTATGCATCATCTTGAAACCTGACTGGAAGACCGCCAAGATGTTTTGTTCATCCAAGAAAGATTTAAACTGCATGTGCACCACTTTTTCCAGACTTTTTGAAATGAAAGTCAGTTTGGAAATAGGCCTAAAATTAGAGTGTTCAATAAGCCTGCCATGCATGTTTTTGGAATGTGGGAGGAAACCAGAGTACCCGGAGAAGACCCACTCAGGCCCGAGAAGAACATGCAAACTCCACATTGAAAGGGTGGAGCCGGGATCGGACCCACGATCTCTGCACTGTGAGGTCAACGCACCAACCACTGGTCCACCGGGCCACCCATACATTCAACTTTTTTTTTTTTAAATACTCAACGTTCCACCAGCACGGCTTGACGTCCAAGAAGGCAGTCAGGTGGCAACAATTCAAGTGTGATACTCACCGGTACCTGTCGAAGTCTCCGTCAGACAGAGGAAATCCAAGTCATTGAAAGGGAAAAACTCCCATGGGAGATGAGTCTTGTTGGTCTCCTGACCGGGCGTTTAACAACGCAATTCCTGTGGGAGCAGCGATGGGATGCCTCTTCTGATCGCCAAGCTCTGGTAAATTCCCTCAAAAGCTGAAGATGGAACCCTCATCGAAGAAGGCGCAGAGGGCAGTCATGCCAAAGACTCGTATCAAGCACGAATCGACAGGGTCTAAGGCACGCCGCAATGGAGTATTTCACGGTATTTCCGTGAAGGGCCGGCGTGAATGAGGTCAGCCGGTATGTCTGCGAGAAATGAAAGCAACATCTTCTCTCCACCACCATGCTCAAACGCAGACGAACCTGTGACATATTGTTGAAAAATTGCCGATCATAAACCAGTAGAGACTCAGTTAAAATGGCACCAAGCACTGTGAATAGAAAATAAAGCCAAAGCAGCAGAAGCACCACACACACTGACAGTGTGTGCGCCATCTTCAAAGCCGCCTTGCTTTCCAACTCCAAATATATTGTAGTTCCCACATATCATAGATCAATTGAAACCCCACCAACACATAACGTTTTCACGCTTGAATCCCAAAATTGTCAACATTTTTAAGATCAGATTGGAAGAGGTTGGGCCAGAATACGAATAAAGCAATTGACAGGTCCGTACCTACCTCTAAAAGAAGGCGAGTGCTTCAAAATACGCTCCAAAATTTGGCATGCAATTGCTTTGAAAGGCCATAACTTGGAAACAGTTTGAGCTAGGCGGCTCAAATTTGGGATAAGAAGAATAATACATTTGATTTATAAGCACCTTTCAAGACACCCAAAGACACTTTACAATAGCAAAAAACACAAAACAATACGGGTTGAGCAGCGGCAGCCAAACGCGCCAGCGTTCACTCGACCCGGAAGTCAGAAAGAAACCACAAGGGAGGGAGAGGGGGAGAAAAAAAACCACGCTCGAACTATCCTCATTTTGAGGATAATTTGAGTTAGGCAACAAACTCCTGCACAAGCATATGACAGTTACAACAGGTCACAAGACAAACAATGAAGGTGGTGATACAAGGGAGTGTATGAAGGAGGGGGTGATGGTGGGGGACTAGCTTCCGTGCAAACTTTCATCAGGGGAAGGTCGAGATAGCAGATGTTGTTTTGGTAGCAGGCTGCCCAACAATTTAAGACAGCCTTGAGTCCGTGGCTTATGTCTCTTTAGTGGCGTCGATCAGCCAAATCAGTGATTTCTGTCAATATTTGAGCACGGATTCCAGTTTCTCAAAGTTCTTGACCATCTTGCAGAGACGCTCCAAAACCGCAACAGTTTGTGGTTGAGCACAGTCTAAGTCTGAGTGTTGGACATCCACACTATGCCATCCTTAGACCGGCAGCCTCTTCACTTCCAATAGAGCCGCTCCCGTCGGTTGAATTTTTCGATAGATCAGGAAACTGCTAGCGCCAAACAGCAGCATACCTGTTATCGGAAGGCCGATAATGTAGATGTCATCCACATCCTCAACGGACAGTGTTGACAGGCACACCATTCTCCGCTTCCTCCAGGGATCTAGGGTGTACCCAGCAGCAAAAGTCCCCGAGGGGCAAGTAGGCTCCCCACTGCCTGCTCTTCTCGTCGAGAAAATGTTGTCGATGGCATCGAGAGACCAGCTAACCAATTCCATGTTTGTTTTTAGGATGAAAATACGACAGGAGGCTAGGAAAAGTCAGACAAAGACAGCACATGGTCTGAGTGGCGAGCAGGGAAGGGTGGTGGGGACAGGAGCAGAAAGCAAAAGCGTCCGCCTTCGTCGATGACAGTAATCCCTCGTTTATCGCGGTTAATGGGGACCAAAACTACCCGCGATAAACGAAAATCTGCGAAGTAGCGACCAATAAACATATACAGGTAAAAAAATAAAAGAAAAGAAAATTTTTATGAATAATTTTTTTTTTTTATTTAATTTTTTTAAGTCCGCAAAACCTCCGCAGAGTTGCAAAACAACAGCGAGTCACATAGAGCAACATATACAGGACTGTACTCCATGTATATGAAAACAATATATATTTTATTTTTTATGAATATGTTTGAAAAAATCCACGATGCACCGAAGCCGCGATAAACGAACCGCGAAATAGCGAGGGATCACTGTACAGGATTCCCACTCTTCCACTTGCTTTTTATTTATGGACCTTTTAATGACTTTTTTGGACCAATTTAGCCATTTTTTAAGGACTTTTTCTCCATTCAGCGGGGGATTCAAGGTGGATTTAATGCAATACACAGGCTGAACAGAAAGCCACATATCACTGAGCTGGTGTTCAAATCATTGCTGCCAAAGGAAGGGCACATCTATATTTTTAGGGGCAATCACTTAACCCTTTATTTGACATATTGTATGTCAAATTTTCACTTTGCTACCTGTATCACAGGTCGGAAAATGAAAAAAAAAACGTTAATTATTTCTCAAATAAAACACACAAAGAAAATTTTTAATTGAGAACATATAAAATATCAATTTATTTTCGAATAAACACAACATTAAGAACAGAGCTAATGGTCATATGGGTCACCTGGACAGGGTTTAGAAAAATCTGGTTTCACGAACAGTAGTACTGATTGCCCATTTTAGCAATATCCAGTATACCTGAACAGCTGAAATGCATGTCAGAAGTCTAAATCCCAAATGGTCCAACCCTATTATTTTCCCTCATATCACCTTCAATGATCAGACATGTTTTATAATGACAAATATGAAACTGATATGACAATTAGGGAATAGCAGACAGTGACTTAGTTTTCTCCTCAATCTCTTTTGCAAGTTCTTGGTGATTAATTTTCTTCTGTTTTGCTGTGTGCCTCAATGAATTTGACTTGACCAGGAGGCTAGGACAAGTTTTACCTCTCACGGGGATGCCCTTCTTGCACACTCGGCAGTAGGCCGACGTATAATCGCCAGCAATTTTTCCGACCCAAACACGGACCTCCGGCTTCTCCAGCCACCCCACTTGAAAATAGCATTGTCCCGGAATATTTGTAGCGACGCCACTCGAGCGAAGCGCGCCTCAGCAGTCGAAGGTCCGCTGCTCTCTGCTGTGTGCGTCCGCGCGAACATGTACGCAAGCGCACGTCTTTTGGTTTCACCCAAGCAACCGACTTCACAAATCAAATACACTTTGATCTACGACAACAAAAAGCCTAAAGCCAAATAGCCTAGCCGAGACAACAGCTAAGTTTAGCTGACGCACACACAGCAGAGAGCAGCGGACTATCGACTGCTGAGGCGCGCTTCGCTCGAGTGGCGTCGCTACATATTTGTCTGTCACTTGTTGAGATCGATAAATTCGATGAATAGATTTTTCCAGAAAATACAGTAATTGTTTGCCGAGCAGACAATCAAACCATCCATTCACCGCCCCAGGATGGCGTCAATCTATTGTTGTTTCCCGGAATGACCCGAAGTGATCACGTGATCATCGTCGGAACTAATCGGAGACGGCAGGAAAAGCAGAGCGGGTACCAGGTCCGTCATTTTCCGACAAAACTACGAATTAGAGGGTGGGGAAAATGACATACGCAAATGAAATGAACACCGCAGGTGAATTTTTATGGACTTTTATGGATTTTAGAGGGCGGCCCGGTAGTCCAGTGGTTAGCAAGTCGGCTTCACAGTGCAGAGGTACCGTGTTCGATCCCAGCTCCGGCCTCCCTATGTGGAGTTTGCATGTTCTCCCCGGGCTTGCGTGGGTTTTCTCCGGGTGCTTCGGTTTCCTCCCACATTCCAAAAACATGCATGGCAGGCTCGTTGGGCACTCTAAATTGTCCCTAGGTGTGAGTGTGAGCGTGGATGGTTGTTTGTCTCTGTGTGCCCTGCGATTGGCTGGCAACCAATTCAGGGTGTCCCCCGCCTACTGCCCGAAGACTGCTGGGATAGGCTCCAGCACCCCCCGCGACCCTAGTGAGGATGAAGCGGTTCGGAAAATGGATGGATGGATGGATGGATTTTAGAACATTTCCCTGAAAATTATGGGCAATTAAGGACATAATTTTACAACTTCTTTTTTTATTGATTTTTATGTACTTAAAGGACCCGTACGAACCCTGCTGTATTTCATTTGACATCCTACAGATGTAATTAAAAAATAAATAAATGAATAAAAACAGGCAAATTGAAGTGTCACTGGTGAGGGTGGATCACTTGAGATAGAAAGACCAAGGTACAAACTCAACATCATTTTCTGACAGTGGAGTAGGTTGGAAAAGTAACACGATGCATGCTGATAATGCAACATGTTTCTCTTTCAATAATGGATAAAAAAAGACCGTCCGCTACTTCCTTTCAAGGGTGTGGTGCAAACCCATTCGAGGAATATTGGCCGCATGCGAGTCCAGCTCAAGATGGCTGTAGTAAAGGCGAGCCTACAGTTGGAACCCTTCCAGAAATGAATCGGTCTTTGCTGCCCTACTCAGGCGAGGTGTACAGATTAAGGCGACCCTGAGATGACCATTTTTCAGTTTAGTTGTTGCACTTCGAATGTGTTACTTCACCTCTTGGTCTATTTTCATCAGATTTATTTCATAATAATAATAATAATAATGTTAAGATTTTTTATTAGTATTACAGTACAAAACATTGAACTAAACTTTGGGGTTTGAGGAACAACAAGCTAATTAAAGCAACTACTGTGAAACTCCTCTACAACGAAACCTACATGGGTGAAAATACCCCCTAATGTGAAAAACTCTTCATGCATTAACACCATTCCCACTCTCCTGCCCCCCATACAACGAAAAAAAACCCTGTTGCGTTATACAAAATCTTTTTCTCTGCTCTTGCCTCGCGAAGAGATTCACTACAACAAAGTATAATCCAACAGCGACCTCTACTGCTTCATTCAGAAACGGCAACAGCAACCACCACACTGGTTTACACAGCTCAGAGTTTCCTGAACGCAACATACTCATAGCTGCTCTGCCATTGGCTTACCGAGCATCATCCTGGCCTCCGATTGGCCAAGAGGGACCTCACTATCTATGTGTGTAGATACTGTAGCTAGATCCGTGAAAGATAGAGTGGAATGCATCCGATTAGCTGCTCAGAGTAAATTGCTTGTGGCTCAACGGACAGTCAAATAAACGAACGTTTCCTGGAATGCTTTACTTGTTATCATGCTAAAAACCTTATGCTAACTGGAGCGCTAATTAGAGAGAAGGCGAGTTCCATCGCGCTAACTATGGCCATCGAGGACTGCGAAGCGTCCCGTGGCTGGCTTTAAAAGTTCATTGCATGACATCAGCTGAGCAACGCTGTCTTGAGTAGCGATCGAGGGGAGGTCGAGTTAGAGACAGTAAAATGGTGGAAAGAAAAGCCCAGGAAGTATTTGTTATTGTTAGATTCAAATGCAGCATGAACGTTGCATTGCTAAAATGGCTACAAAACGGACCTTTGGATGTCAAGCAGCTAAGACAAGAAGCGCTCTGACGCTGGAAGAGAGGGTAAAAGTGATCAAAATGAAAGACGGAGGAAGCAAAATAAAATACATTATCCAAGAAATTTATGTAAATGAAAGTGAATGCTGATCGTACATTTCGCAATTTCTTTCCCTTTTTTTTCTTTCTACACTGGCTACATGAAGTGTCAAATAAGTGTGTGTTCATACTTATGCACTATTGGAATAAAAATAAAGAGTACACATACGTTTGTGTGTGCCTGTACACATACGTGTGTGTGTGTGTGTGTGTTTACATCTGAGATCAAATTTGATAGTGAAAAACCCCCTGTTGTGAAAAAGTTCTTGCTGCAAACATAATTTCGTTGTAGAGGAGTTTCACTGTATTTGAAATCCACTTGACCAGGAAATAGTTAAGACACTGCATGCAATAAATATCATTTATTCACACAGACACATCTCCGAAACGTGACTGCTACTACTGGGGACACCGTAAGCTTTCTTTCCAACAAGTCCCATTGAAACTTGTTTTTCAGATCGCATCTATCTGACGCACGTTGGCTTCATCACGAGTCTCGATAACATTCGGCATTTGTTTAAGACAGACTACATACACGAGTAATTTCAATACACTACATCCCTCGTGCAAAACCATTCAGAATTCGTGGAAAAGGGGTTTAGGAAGGTGAACACGGATTGCTTGTGATTCTGCATTTGCCGATATACCGATCGATCACAACGAGTAAGACATTGGTGTTAGCCCATATACGAAGTAACGACAAACTAACGCTTGGCGAGAAAAAACGGTCTTCAAAATGGACGCTAGCAAACTTTATTTGTAAACATTACGAGTCCCGAGTCTGCCGAAGACAAGTATGTCCGGCAGCCCAGAAATAACACCAGACCCCCCCCCACTTTGTCACGTTTCTGTTTTCGGCCTGGCCAGCAGATGGCAGCCTGAACGGACTTTCTTACTGCACACTGTTGTGTCCCAAAAACGTGAGGGCACGACTTACTTTTTCAACGGTCTATATTTAACTGCCGTAACAGGTGTGAGTCGTCACTCAACCAACCAATGCTTTGCGACACTGCCGTAACATTGTGTAGCAGTATGGTAACCGGCCATATGCTACATTTACCCCCTCCCTTGATGGAATCTGGGAAACTTCTCAAATAACAAACAAAACAAGGGCTAGAACGAAGCCCTTCCTGAGCTGAGCAAACCGGGTAGACTGCCGCTTTACCCGCTTAGCCTTGTGGGTTATTCTGCCACACAACAGGCTAAGCACTGGCTAAGATCCTAACATCAGAAGTCGGTGACGTAATCGTCTAAATAACGAGGCCGAATGCGAACCCGAGCTGGACGAGGCCCTGGTCCTTCGGGCATAGCTGGTTCACCATGGTCTTGAAGACGCCTCACAGGGGATCTAGGACAAGCAGCAGGAAAATCATAGACCCTGTCCGAGAGGTCCAGATCTGCTACAGCCCTTTCATTCAAAGAGGTCGGTGATGCCACTCTCCTGAGGCGGCTGGCATGCCAACGTGACCCGTCGGCCAGACGGAAGGTGGCTGGTCCGAGTTGGGCAGCAATCTGGACTGGCGCTGTCCAGAATGAGTCCAATTTGTGTGAACGGCCGGGCCGGCGAATGCGGACCCAATCCGACACAGCAAGTTTGGGTTGCGTCGCCCGGCGCTTCACATCAAATCGCTGCTTCATCCGCTGCTGCTCATTGGCCACCCTGCTGGCTGGGGAGGACGCTGATGCTGGAGTGGCTTCTGTTGGAGGACGGAGGCGATCGAGGGGAAGCTGCAATTCGCGTCCCAGCATAGGGAAAGCTGGAGAGGTGCCAGTTGTGGCACGAGGTGTTTCTCTGTAATGTAACAGTGTCCTGTAGTGCGGAGGAGAAGGGAAGGCCGTCTGCCAGGTGTGCTCTCAGTACATTCTTTAGGGTTTGGTTGAACCTCTCTACACCTCCGTTGGCCTGGGGGTGGTACAAGGCGGTCCTGATATGCTTTATCCCCCTCGCTTCCGTGAAAGCTGCAAAGTCTACTGAGATGAACTGAGGCCCATTATCTGTCGTGATAACGTCAGGCACGCCACACCGTGACAACTTTGGTTGTGATTGACCCAGCATGCAGAACCTCGGGCCACTTCGAGTGGTCATATGCCACCAGGAGGAATCGCAGGTGCTGAGGCATGGCATGGAGTTCGCCGCAAATGTCGACCTGGATGTGAGTCCATGGACTGGTCGGCCATGCCACGGGCTGCAGAGGGGGGGGAGGGGGGGGGGGGCAGTCTTGCCGCTTGTGAGGCATGCCGAACAGTCCTTGACCATGGTTTCTACATCGTTGTCAATACCTGGCCACCAGACTAGGCCCCTGCAGCGTTGCTTGACCCTCACGATACCCAGATGTCCCTCATGAACCATGGTCAGAATGCAGGGCCTCAAGGCGAAAGGAACCACAGTACAAAGCCCCCTAACCACACAGACATCGTTCCAACAAGGAACCTCACCCTTCACCCGGTGGAAGGGTGCAAGTTCCTCCGAGACCTTCGCAGGCCAGCCCTCACGGATGAAGGTCCGGAGCTTGGTTAGTGTTGGGTCCACTGCGGACACTGCCTGAAGGTCTTGCAGTGAGACGGCAGCTTGGAGGGGTGTGTGGAGATGGAGGATCAAACCTTGTTCCAAGGCGTCAGGGTTTGTGCGGGACTGGGCGTGGCACGGGAAAGCAAATCT
This sequence comes from Hippocampus abdominalis, assembly GCA_018466805.1. Lineage (NCBI taxonomy): Eukaryota > Metazoa > Chordata > Actinopteri > Syngnathiformes > Syngnathidae > Hippocampus > Hippocampus abdominalis. The sequence continues at coordinate 170,555 of CM031711.1, forward strand.
GCCACCACGTTGTCCCTACCTGGTGTGAACTGGGTGGTGAAATCGTAAGCTTGCAATCTCTCAGTCCACCCATACAGCCGCAGCGGCTTGTGCCCCGACCCAGTTGTAGCTAATAAGGCTGTGAGAGCCTTGTGGTCGGTGCGGAGTGTAAAGTGTCGGCCATACAGGTACATGTGCCACCTCTCACATGGCCAAACACAAGCCAGAGCCTCCCTCTGTACAGAGTACTTTTGCTCAGCAGAAGTGAGCGACCTGGACGCGAAGGCTACTGGGCGCTCCGTCCCGTGATGGAGCTGGGACAGCACAGCCCCAACCGCAGTGTTGGATGCATCACAGGTAACGAACGTTGGGCTTTCCAAGTCAAAATGGGCGAGTATTGGTGGGGAGGTGAGCTGCGTCTTGAGTCGGCGAATGGCTGCTGAGCATGCTGGTGTCCATGACCACAAGGTGTCCTGCTTCAGGAGGGCACGCAGTGGTGCGGTCGTATCAGAGTAGTTGGGGAGGAAGCTCAAGTAAAAAGCTGTCATGCCCAGAAAGGTGGCCAGTTCTGCGGGGCACGAGGGCTCTGGCAGGCGCAATACTGCATCAACGTTGGAGTGTAGTGGACTCAGGCCAACAGCGGTCAGGCGAAATCCCACGAGCTCAATAGCAGATGCCGAAAAGATGCACTTCTCCCCATTTAGGGTGAGGTTGTGGCTTGCCAGCACATCGAGCACCTTGGAGAGGCGGTCATCATGCAGGTCACGCGTCGCACCATGTACTACAATGTCATCCAGGTACACAACCACACCCTGGATGCTTGCGAAGATGGTGGCCATGATCTTTTGAAAACAGCTGGGGGCGGAGCTGAGGCCGAAGGGCATGCGGGTGTAGCGGAAAACCCCCATGTGAGTCGCAAAGGCTGTAAGGTTACGACTGTCAGGGTGCAGGGGAACCTGTAAGTAGCCTTGGCGCAGGTCCAGTTTTGTGAACACGGTGGACCCATAGAACTTGGCGGCCAACTCCTCCGCTGTGGGCAGTGGGTATTTGTCAGGAATCACAAACATTCTGAGGTCAACGCAGGGTCGCAGACCACCCGTCTTTTTCTTCGCTGCCACCAGGTTGGCGATCCAAGGGGATGCGTCAATCCGTTCAATGATGCCAGCATCAAGAAATTTCTGTAGCTCGGCCGAGATGTCATCACGCAGGGCGAGGGGCAGTCGGCGAAGAGGCTAGATCACGGGGGGCACAGTAGGATCAAGGAGTGGCTGATGGTTGAAGGCAGTGAGACGGCCCAAACCTGTAAAGAGCGATGGCCAACGGTGCTGCCAGGATGTAGTCACCGTCAGAATTGTGGCACCCACGTTGTCAGTGATGGAAAAACCGAGTGCGCAAAACAAGTCGAAGCCCAAGAGGTTGGCGCCATGACGGGAGACTTGGAAGGTGAAAGCAGAGAGAGTCCTCGAGCCATAGCGCACGGCGAAGGTGGCGGTGCCCACCATGCCAATTTTAGTGTGGCCATAGCCAAACAAGTCTTCGGCGTTGGGCTTAATCGAGAGCAGGGGAAATAGGCGTCTAACTGTGGACACGTTCAGCAGTGACCTGGAGGCTGCAGTGTCAAACAGGAGTGGCAAGCTCACGCCGTCCAGTTCCACTGTGCACCATTTGAATGGCATGGCGCGGGAGTCCACGGAGTGAATGGTAGTCGGGCCCGACCGGTCAGGTGAGCGGGATGAGGGGCTCGTCGGTGCAGGGGCAGAGCGGCACATCCTGGAAAAGTGATTCATCTTCCCACAGCGCTGGCATCTTTGTCCGGTAGCTTTGCAAGATGGCGCACGCGTGGGGTTCGAGGTCGAGCCACAGTTGGCACAAGGTCTGCGTGTGACGGCCCCTTGACGTCCGGCCACATTTACCTCGGCACCGTCGTAGGTGGAGGTGGAGTCAGCGGGTTGAGCGGTTGGAGCGACAATCTGTGCCAGCGCGGGAGAGCGTGGAGGTGTGTCTGGATGAGCGAGCCGCGCTGCTAATTGTGCTGCATTCTCGAGTTGGAACGCCATTTCCACAGCCTTCGACAGCGGGAGGTCGTCCGGCGACAGTAACAGTTTCTCCCAGAGCTTGGGATCAATTATGTGCTCCGCTAATTGGTACCGAATCATCTCCTCCTCCAAGCGGCCGAATTTGCAGAGGCCCGCTAAGCATCGCAAATCGGCAATGTAGTGGTGTACCGGCTCGCCCGTGTGTTGCCGTCGTTGGCGAAAGGTAATCCGACGGAGCAGCGAAATGTCCGGCCAATAAAGCAACACAATCTGCATATGTCCGTGCGGGTCAGAGAGTACGAAAAATGCGATGCCCAAGCTGTGCACTAGCATAGCCGTTAGCCGTGCGTCGCTTGCCTCGTTTAGTCCGATCGCCGTCAGACATGTTGTAAAAGAGTCATACCAGCGGGACCACGGGACTGGTGGCTCACCGGGGAGCGCGAGGAACGAGGCGAGGGGAGCTGCGTGGAAGTCCATCTTCGTCGCCAAAATGTTGTGTCCGAAAAATGTGAGGACACGACTTACTTTTTCAACGGTCTTTATTTAACTGCCGTAACAGGTGCGCCTCGTCACTCAACCAACCAATGCTTTGCGACACTGCCGTAACATTGTGTAGCAGTATGGTAAACGGCCATATGCTACACACACCTGCTGCCAATCAATCTATCAAGCGACTCTGTACTTAAGGACCCATCTTCTGTCTGCGGTTTGTCGGAGTATTGTTTATGCCTTGCTGCTTTCGTGCTCATAGACCTTTTTTGCTATAGAGCTCGTCGTTTTCGCTTTTTGACTTCTTGGTGCCATTTATTCTGTTAGCATGGTTTTTATTTTGTGATTCGGCTTGGCTTGTGTGTATTTTGATACATTGTTTTTTGGTTGTCTTCTCGGTTTTTGTTTTCACCCCTTGCCTTTTGTGCAAGCGCTTTTTGTCATTTGTTTTGTGTTCTCCCTGGTCCCTATTTGGAAAAACAAAAACTGCTCCAGATGGTCACGTCCTTCCATGAGGACATGCACAGCACAGTCTCCTTCAACGGCGGTACATCTGATCCCTTTCCTGTGAGCAGCGGCGTGAAACAAGGGTGCGTCCTCGCCCCAACCCTATTTGGGATTTTCTTCTCCTTGCTGCTATATGCCTTCAGCGACTGTACAGAAGGCATCTATATCCATACCAGAGCGGATGGAAAACTATATAACATCGCCCGTCTGCGACCAAAGACCAAAGTCCAGGAAACACTGATCCGCGACTTACTATTCGCAGATGATGCAGCTCTGACATCTCACACAGAAGCTGGTCTGCAGGAGCTAGTGGACCGCCTGTCTCATGCCTGCAAGGAGTTTGGCTTGACTATTAGTCTGAAGAAGACAAACATCCTAGCACAAGACACTCCCACTCCACCAGACATCTACATCGATGGTATGCACCTTGAGGTGGTAGACTCCTTCACCTACCTCGGTTCGACCATCTCCAGCTCCCTCTCTCTGGACACTGAGATCATTGCAAGGATCGGAAAGGCAGCAGCCACCATGGCCAAGCTGAACAAGCGTGTGTGGAACAACAGTCAGTTGACTGTGAACACCAAGCTCAAAGTGTACCAGGCCTGCGTCCTCAGCACTCTCCTTTACGGCAGCGAGTCCTGGACCACATATGCCGGGCAGGAGAAACGACTAAACACTTTCCACCTACGCTGCCTCAGAAGACTCCTGAACATCAGATGGCAGGACAGGGTAACTCACGTCGAAGTCCTCCAACATGCCGGCACTCCAAGCATGTGCGCTCTTCTCAGTGGGAGGCGCTTGAGGTGGCTCGGCCACGTCCGTCGCATGGCTGCTGGCCGCATCCCAAAAGATCTTCTGTATGGGGAATTACGTGAGGGGGCTCGCCCCACTGGAAGGCCACAGCTCCGCTTCAAAGATGTCTGCAAGTGTGACATGAAACTGGCTGGAATCGACCCAAACTCGTGGGAAGCCTCAGCAAACATTCGTCCGCTCTGGAAGGTCACAGTCACCAATGGAGAGGGCAGAGGATACCAGGAGAAACCGGCAGGCGGAAAAAAGAGCAAAGAGGAAGGCAAGGGTAACCTCTGCCTTACCGCAATCCTCTTTCGTGTGCAGCAGCTGCTTCAGAGACTGCCACTCTAGAGTTGGGTTGTACAGCCACTCTAGAAAATGTAACTGTACATAATCGCGCTACACCGTCGTCTCCCAGAGATGAACGGATGCCGAGAGGTCCCTATTTGGACCAGCGCTTTTTGTTACTACTAGGTCGGAACGATTTTTGTACGTTAAAACATTTGTTTGCTACGGAAACCTTGTTGGCGTCTACGCTTTTTGGGATTCCAAACTTTATTTGGCTTGCCGAAACGTGACACCCCTAAAATGTTCTCAACGGATTTGGAACAATATAAAAAAGGTCCATTTTGATTGGAAAAAAGCGGAATTCCGCCAAAAAGCGGAAAAATCTCATCCCTGATACATACAAACCAAAATAAAATAAAAAATTAAGAATAAATCACTCCAAACGTCACAGGCAGCCAGGAGAGAAGGATGAAAGAGGATGAAAGATCCACACTGCCGTGATATATTTTGTGCAGGTCACATGACGGCGTAATTTGTGCGCATGCGTGGCACATCACAGATGTGTTCCATTAACATTTGACGTTGCATGTGTTTTTGTAATGTCAAAGAAAACTTCAAAAGATCAGACAAAAAAAAAAAAACGGACTGGGTATCACGCCCTGCTGTGTGAGGGAAGCCTGTTCGTTCGTGACATTTAGCATGCGGGATGAAAAATTGCATATAAATGAAATAATCGGCACCTTGCCATAAATTTCGCAGACTGCTTTGACTTCTATGGAGGACTTCCAAATTCTGTGTTGAAAAAAAACTTCTGAAACTGTGGTGATCCATGCCCCATCGTAACTACAACTAACTTAACTAACCAACAAAGATTTTTGGGGATGCTCCTTTTATACCCGTCCATGTTTCTAATTAACCTGTTCACCTATAGAATGTTCCAAATAGCTGTTTTGTTTTGTTTTGTTTTCTTTAAAGCATTCTTCAACTTTTACAGCTTTTTGTTTCAGACGTCCCTTTTTTTTTCGCAGCGTCACAATGAGAAAACTTCCCCGTAAAACAATGTTGTTCATTAGTTTGTACATGAAATACCATGTTTTTGTATTTAACTTCTTTGGAATTGTGTTTTTAGAGAGGTATCACCATATGGTTCTCGGAAAAGATATGTGTGGTGTGTGCTGTGTTTGTCATGTTTCTTTTCTCGGTCATGAAGTCTGGCCCCACCGCACGCAGCCAGCAAAATCAAAGTGTGTTGGTCATCTGGTTTACACCACACAAAATTGTTGACTTTTCCCCTTTGATATGTGATGTCTGTCACATTTTAAAATGTTAAAAGAAAATGCTGTGTGAAACCCAACAAATCAGCTTTGAGTGTTAAAGTCTTGTTTCTGAACACAAAAACAGAAGACTCAAAAGCTAAAATTTTTTTTAAAAAATTTAAAAAAAGAACAGCACCTTGTTTCGTTTGCAGTGGGTGATTTTCTTCCAGAGCAAGACATAAAGTGCCTGGGGAACAGCCATCACTGTTAAAAACAGAAGAACACATGGTAAGAGATGCAGCCCGAAGACACAAATCATACATTACAGTGGTACCTCTACTTATAGATAGATATGTTCTGGAAGAAATGTCTTCATTCGAACATTTTGGAAGTAGAAACGTGTTTTCCCTATCAATGTCCTTATCCGTTCCAAACCCCCCAAAATTCAGACATAACTGTTTTATGAAGCATAAAATCAAAATATGTAACAAATGAATTCAGAGTTATGCATCATATAAAAAACAAAAAATAAAGAATAAAAATGATGATCATTTAACTTTTAATGTGTCCTCGTTTTTTTTGCCCTCTTTAGTTCATGTTCTCTCTCAGAAGTGGTTTTTGCATACCATATTGTAAAGAACTGATCCAAGGATGTTTGTTTTTGTCGGCTTTTAACAATCCTTCGAAAATGTCCAAGGCAAGCATCAGCATAGTCAGCAATCGCCCGACTGGTGAACACTTTTCTGGGTGATTCACATTTTCGTAAAACCATCGGATCACCTCGTTGCCCGAGGGACGAATGACGAGGACGCTGCATACCGTAAGAGGTCCCTCTTAGCAAATGGGATGACAGGATGATGCTTGGTAATCGCCAATGGCAGAGCAGCTATGAGTGTGTTGCATTCAGAAAACTCAGAGCTGCGAGTAGCAGCACATACTGTATTTTTACCTTTCATATCTTGAAATTTCTTTGGTAACAAGAGACAATATTTTACTGTTGAAGCATTTCATAACTAGAAAATTTCGTATGAAGAGACGTTTGTAAGTAGAGGTACCACTGCACTAGATTTTGTTCATATACATGTACTGTGTGCTGCAGTTTTTGTGTTATAAACAGTTTTCGGAAAATATATTGTTGCACATTTGTTTTGCTTGTGTTGTCACACATGTATGTTGTTAACATATGTTGTTCATACGGGACAAATACCGTTACCGTGAATCTGTTATATGGAAAGATAGGACACCACAAATCCATTCCATTAAAAAATACTTACTGTGTCACTCTCGTTCGACTGGTCAGATCACAACCCATCTGCAGCAATGCACTGGTGAAAATGGGTGATCAACAACACTGTTGTCATAAAAAAAAAAGTATGTTAATACATTAATGCTTTTGTTCTGTTGATGTTTGATATGGACTGTCAACAAATGCAGTTTTTTTATATGTACCGTATCTTGTGCTGACCCGGCCCATCTGTCAAATTTTAAAAGTAAATGTGGCCCCCGAGCCCCGGTTATAGCGTGTCGACTTCACTGTTCACAGGTGCGGGATTTTATTTCGGCTGTGGCCTTCCTGTGTGGAGTTTGCATGTTCTTCCCGTGCTCACGTGGGTTTTCTTCAGGTACTGCGGTTTCCTCCCATATGTGTGCCAGGTTAATGATAGGCTCTAAATTGTAGATAGGTGTGAGTGTGCATTCGAGTGGTTGTTCCTCTATATGTGCCCTGTGATTGGCTGGCAACCAGTTCAGGGTGTACCCCACCTATTGCCCAAAGACTGCTGGGATCAGCTCCACAACCCTTGTGAGGATAAGCGTATCAGAAAATGGATGGATGGAAGACCAAAATAAAAGACAGCAAATAGTAAAGACAGCAACGTGATATGGGCGGAACGTACGAAGGACCTCCTGCGCACCCGGAGCGTGCTGGAGCCTATCCCAGCTGTCTTTGGGCAGTAAGCGGGGGACACCCTGGACCGGTTGCCAGCCAATCGCAGGGCACACAAATGCGAAGAACAATCCGCGCTCACGCTCACACCTAGGGACAATTTAGAGTGTTCGATCAGCCTGACATGAATGTTTTTGAAATGTAGGAGGAAACCGCAGTACCCACGCAGGCGCGGGGAAAACATGCAAACTCCACACTGGATGGTCGCAGGCGGGATCGAACACACGACGACCTCTGCCCTGCGAGGACAATGCGCTTGTCACGGTTCTGTTTGTGACCAACAGGTAGCACTGTAGGGCTCCACCTGCAGCGGCACACCTCTTGGTCGTTATGTAATTAGTTGTTCAAAAGGGCTCCTGGCATGACCACTCATTGTCGGGTCATTGCATGTGTGTTTGTTCCTGTCATGTTTGTTTCTGTCATGTTTCTGGTATTCTTAGTTTTTTGCTTCAGCCACGGTTTTTGTTTGCTACTTCGGATTCTTTTTGTTCTTATCACTCTGTTTGTTTTGGATTTAGTTTTCTGTGTTTTTATCAATACAATTTGTCAAGTCCACCCTGCTCCTCCATCTTGCCTGCTTTTAGGGGTCCGCCACCACCACCACCGTACGTGAATGCGCTAACCACTCACTAGATCACCGGGCCGCCCACTGTATATATATTTAATATTAATGCTTCAAGAATAAATCACTCGCAAAATAATTTGTTAAGCAGTGGCATTTATACATTGCATATTGCACACACATTTTTTTTTGAATAAAGGCATAACCCCAAACATTTTACTGTTCATGGCAAGTTTTGAAGCACCAAAATGAAAACAATTGATTAACAAAATCAACCACCATAGCTGCGCTTCAACGAGCTGTGGCCATTTGTATTACAAAATGTATTAACAATTATTATGACAGTAGGTCATAGTTCAGTGTCATGTTTGTTTTCCATTGATTTTCTGAAGCAAGTTTCACACAACTACGGTCACGAGCATTCAATGAAGTTGTCATAAGCATTCAATGAAGATGTCATTAAGTGTATTCTGCGCATTAATTGGCATATTCATTTGGCGATGAAAATTAAGATTGTGCCGTGGTTAGCCTCAGGTACGGGTTCACTGAAGCGTAGCCAGGTTCAGTCCTGAACATAACGGCTTCCCGCTAATTGTACTTCCAGATCACCCGTTTTGTTTCTTTCGGATCCGGCGTGGTAGAGGCTTGAAAGCGTAGTCCTGCGTAGCTAGCTTTTAGCTGTGGCAATTCGGCCGTCTTCGTCGTCCGGTTTCGTGGTCCCGCTTGTTAAAATTACCTCCGCCGCTTAAAGAGCCCGCGAGACCCGACAACAATCCAAAGATCCCGCTGCTTGCCTCATCTCGTCCGGGATGATTAATGTTTCGAAAATTCGATATAATTCGGCAGTTAGTACTATTATCCACTATCCACTACTTGGACTCACCAATTACTGATCAAAATTGTTGTATGTCGTCTGTTTCTATGTTGACCAAGATTTCCAATTCGCAGCGGGCTTTTGAAAATAAGGAACCATACAGATCGAATATATTGAGAAAGCAAATTTGACTCTCGAATTCTACAAAATGGTCAAACATAAAATCTCCAGCCGTATTAATTTTGCCAGAATATTTCAATATACAACATATATTTGTAACAGAAAAATGATCATAATATCACTGGGATCGTGTTGAAATTGTGTGTCTGATAATGTTGGCGTCGTGCAATACAGTATTAATCTTTGACATTTGACGCACATACCTACGGTTTATCCCAAGAGAATTCATCAGCTGTAGGTGCATTCAAATCCTCTTGGTCCTTTCGACATTACCCTTGAGCTTTGTCAAATAGAAGGCGACATGACAAAAGCGTTTCATCACACTGACTGAGCACGTCAAAAAGACTCTTGCACTGCGTGATCGCGACGTCATGCACCACCATTTTGGAGGCTTTGGCGGTATCGGTGTGTATCTATATATTTTCGTATAGATCTCTCTCTCTCTCTCTCCCTGGGCCCATAACCTGTTGTCATCGGCTTACTTATGCAGTATACCCGCGTGTCACCCCTCAAGGCGGCTGGATAAATTATATGTATTTAACGGAGGAAAATACGCCTGTTTTTTTATTATTATTAGTTAAGTATCATAACACACACACACACAGCATATATAGCGGACAAACCGGGGGTTGGAACGGGTCCTTCAAAGTAAAACAGGAAATAATTGAGAGCATAGTTGTCTGTTCATAACATATTGTAATATCTATGTCTTGTATTTGTGTGACGTCATAGAGGGGGGAGGAGCCAGGTTGGGGAAGTATTGGCTTCGGTAGTTAGTCTGAGTGAGGAGCGTATGAGCGTGAGTTGTGGCTAACAGCAACTCCTATGGATGTGTGTGTTTATTGCGTGTTTTGTGTATTAAAAGGACAGTTTGCATCCGCGACTGCGTGCATCCTTCTTGCCGTTACTGAAGGGCATTACATTGGCTCCTCCCCCCTCTATGACGTCACACAAATACAAGACATAGATATTACAATATATACTGTATCTCTCTCTCTCTCTCTCTCTCTCTCTCTCTCTCTCTCTCTCTCTCTCTCTCTCTCTCTCTCTCATTCATTCATTGGCATTTCAATCACAGTGTGATTATTTGTTTGTGCCTGACTGGGAGCACCGTCTGGTATGGCTAAAAAGAGGCCAATCCGGGAGTGACAGTCTGTTGCAGTGGATGCACCTGAACACTTAGTTGGAGGGGGGCGCTTGTTTGTCCTGGCTGTTCGTTCTCCTGGCTCTCTTGTCTTCTGCTGATGCTCTCTTCTTCTCCTCCCCTCGGCACAGACCACGTGCCAGTTCTTGTTTCCAGTTTGTGTAGTTCTGGGCCAGTGACTACCATCCCTTCACATCTATCTCAACAGCCTTCAAGTCCCTCTTACAAACGTCTTTGAAACGAAGCTGTGGGCGGCCCTGTGTCCTCTTTCCAACTGCGAGTTCTCCATAGAGTAGATCTTTGGGGATCCTGCCGTCCTCCATCCTGTGGACGTGGCCGAGCCACCGAAGGCGACGGTGACGGAGGAGGGTGTACATGCTGGGGATGTTGGCACGTTCCAAGACGTCTTTGTTGGTGATGTAGTCGGACCACTTGATACCAAGGATTCGCCTGAGGTTTCGCATGTGGAAGGTGTTGAGCCTCTTTTCTTGGCGTGCATAGAGGGTCCAGGACTCGCTGCCATACAGTAGGGTGCTGAGAACACAGGCCCTGTAGACTGCCATCCTGGTGTTGGTTGTCAACTTGCTGTTCTCCCACACGCATTTGGTGAGCCGGGCAAGAGTTGTGGTTGCTCGGCCAATCCTTCTGTTTAATTCAGGGTCCAAGTCAAGCGAGCCTGTCACTGTGGAGCCAAGGTAAGTAAACTCCTTGACCACATCCAGCTAGTAGTTGTTAATGGAGATGGTGGGTTGGCTCTCCGTGTCCTGACTCAAGATGTTAGTCTTCTTGAGACTGATGGTCAGCTTAAAGTCGCTGCACGACCTTGAGAAACGATCCATGAGATGCTGAAGATGTTCTTCCTTGTGGACAGTGACAGCAGCATCGTCCGCAAACAGCATGTCTCTGATGAGGACTTTGCGGATCTTGGTCTTGGCCCTCAGCCTCGCCATGTTGTAAAGGCCACCGTCAGAGCGAGTATGGAGGTAGACACCCTCAATGGAGTTCCCGAAGGCGTGCTTGAGCATGACAGCGAAGTAGATGCCGAAGAGGGTTGGAGCAAGCACACATCCCTGCTTAACACCGCTTTTCACTTCGAAAGAGGAAGATGTTACGCCATCAAACTGGACGAAACCCATCATTCCGGAGTAGAAGGAACGAATGATGCTCAGCAGCCTCCCCGGGCAACCAATCCTGTCAAGGACTTTGAAGAGGCCGTCGTGGCTCACAAGGTCGAAGGCCTTGGTCAGGTCAATGAAGGCAACATACAATGACTGGTTCTGCTCTCTGCATTTCTCCTGGAGCTTGCGGAGCGAGAATATCATGTCGATGGTGGATCGTTCCGACCTGAAGCCACACTGCGATTCGGGTTACACCCTGTCAGCGAGCTTCTGGAGTCTGTTCAGGACCACTCGGGAAAACAGTTTCCCCACGACACACAGTAAGGAGATGCCTCTGTAGTTGTTGCAGTCACTGCGGTCACCTTTGTTTTTGTAGAGGGTGATGATTTTACAGTCACGCATGTTTTGAGGCACCCCGCCTTCTTCCCAGCACTGGCAGAGTAGGTTGTGTAGGTGGTGCAGCAGAGGTTCTTTGCCGCTCTTGATCACCTCTGCTGGGATACCGTCAAGGCCAGGAGCTTTCCCAATGGGCAGATGGCTTTACTGAGCTCCTCAAGGCTTGGTAACTCGTCTAGCTCCTCCATGACGGGCAGGCGCTCAACAGACTCTAGGGTGGCATCGGAGATGGTGGTTTCTCTGCTGTAGAGGTCTGAGTAGTGCTCTACCCACCGCTCCATCTGCTTGCTCTTGTCTGTGATAGTCTCGCCTGTCTTCGTCTTGAGGGGGGCTGTCTTGCCGGATGAAGGGCCTATGGCTTTCTTGATCCCGTCATAGACGCCTCTGATGTTGCCGGTGTCTGCGGCTCGTTGGATGCCATCACAGAGATCCATCCAGTACTTGTTGGCGCAGCGCCTCGCTGTAGCCTGGACTTGACTTCTGGCAGCTCGGAGCTTTCTTGACCAAGTCGTATGCTTTCTTGACCAAGGACCGAGAAGCGGACATAATTTCAGGACGTGGTGTGAAGATGAAAGGCCTAATGGTGGACACGGGTGCTACATCCCATATCATCACAGATGAGACGAAGTTCAAGAGCTTCGATGAAACCTTCAAGGCTGACACACACTATGTTGAGCTAGCAGACGGAACCAAGTGCCAAGGCATGGCGAAATGGCGGGGAGAAGCAGAGGTGATCCTCATCGACAGCAAAGGACACCACCATACAGCAACATTGAGAAATATACTGTTCATCCCTTCATATCCACAAGACATTTTCTCTGTGATGGCTGCGACAGCAAGTGGAGCAACAGTGATTTTCAACGAAGGAAAGGACATGGTGAAAATGAGTGATGGTACTGTATTCCCTATCAATGTGCAGAACAATCTTTGGTGTGTATTCAAGAAAAGTTTGTGCAAACCAGAAATGAAGAGCCAGATGCAAGAGCAACAGAGGTGTTCGGCTTCGTGCATACAGATCTGGCAGGACCTATAGATCCCATTTTTAAAGATGGACACAGATTTGCAGTGTCGTTTACTGATGACTTCTCAAGTAAAGTTTTTGTGTACTTTCTCAAACACAAGAGTGATACAGTGACTGCTACAGAAAGTTTTTTATCAGACACGGCCCCCTATGGGAAGATTAAGTGTATTAGATCTGACAATGGTACTGAGTTCATGTCCAAAGAGTACCAAGAACTTATGCGTAAACATGGCATAAGACACGAAACCTCAGCACCATACTCACCACACCAAAACGGTACAGCAGAGAGAAACTGGAGAACTTTATTTGACATGGCTAGATGCATGTTACTTGAAAGTGACCTACCCAAAACTTTGTGGACCAGTGCAGTGCAGCCAGCAGCAGTGGTCAGGAACCGATGCTTTAATAATGACTTACTTTAATGCTTACTTTATGTTGACTGGAAAGAAACCAAATGTTTCACAAATGCAAAAGTTTTCATTGGATATGACAAAAATAGTCCAGCTTATTTTGTTTATTATCCAAACAGTGAAAAAGTACAAAAACACAGAATGTTGAAATTTGTGACAAAGCCATCTACACAGCAACAAATCCAGACAGAAATGACCTCAGATCAGGATGATAGTGATGATCTTTTGGACTCTGGTAGAGCAGACAGAAAGCCATATACAGTGGAAACAGTGCAGGATGATGCAGGAATGGGCAGCCCTGTATCTGACATGGTAAAACAACCGAGCAGTGCAGACAGTATGAGAAAATCAACTAGAGCCAAAAAGAAGCCTAGTTACCTCAATGAGTATGTGACTGATGATGATGACCAAGTGTTTAATAACATAGACTACTGTTGTAGACTGGCGTGTGATTTACCACAGTCGTTTAAAGAAGCAAAAAGTTCACTTAATGCTGACAAATGGACCAATGCTATGGACGAAGAGATGGAGTCACTGAATGAAAACAACACTTTTACCCTAACAGAGCTACCCTGAGGAGAGTGTGCAGTGGGGGCACGTTGGGTTTATGCATTAAAGAGAAATGAGGATGGCACAGACAAATATACGGCTTGTTTCGTTGCTAAGGGCTACAGTCAAAAACATGGCATAGATTTTAAGGAAACATTTTCTCCAACAGCAAATATGACAAGCGCAAAAAGCGGTTCAGGAAAATTTGCTACTCCACCAAATGGACGTAAAGACAGCTTATCTTCATGCACCCGTAGATTGTGAGCTCTTTGTAGAACAACCAGAGGGTTATGAGGTAATAAGTACTGAACAGAAGCTTGTGTGTAAACTTGAAAAGTCACTGTACGGCCTTAAACAGGCAGGTCGTAATTGGAATCGGATGTTACATTCTTACTTGATTGACAACAACTTCATTCAGAATGAAGCTGATTATTGTGTCTATTTCAAAGAAAACGGAAATGACAAAGTCATCGTAATAATGTGGGTTGATGATTTAATCATAGCTGCTACTGATGAGGAAGTATTGAAAAATGTGAAAAACATGCTTGCAGCTAGATTCAAAATGAAAGATTTGGGAAAACTGACATTTTCTGGGTATTGATTTTGATCAGTCAGAGGAATGTGTGAAGATGTCACAAAGAACCTATGTGGAAAAGTTACTTGTGAGATTTAACATGGAGGATTGTAAAGCTAGAAAAACACCATGTGAACAGAAATTTAACTACCGGTACTCTGATGATGCAAAGCCACGAGACAATGTAACTAAGTATAGAGAAATGGTTGGAAGTTTCATTTACTTGTCTATGTGCACACGGCCTGATTTGAGTTTTGTAGTTAGTAGGTTATCACAGTCATTTACAAATCCCAGTGAAGAGCACTGGGTAACTGCCAAACATATACTGAGATATCTGAAAGGTGCTACAACACAATAACTTTGCCACCGGAAATGTGACAAACTACAGATACATGCCTACAGTGATGCCGACTGGGCAGCAGATGTTACGGATAGACGCAGCACAACTGGCTATTGTGTATGTCTAAATGAAAGAGGTCCTGTTGTGTCATGGAAAACCAAAAAGCAGCAAACTGTAGCATTGTCGACTTGTGAGGCCGAATATATGGCACTAGCCGCAACTATTCAAGAATGTTTACATTTGACCCACCTGCTGAATGGTATGAAAACATGTGGACATTCACCTGCCAAAGTGTTTGAGGATGATCAGGGTACTATAGCTCTAGCAAAGAATCCCGTGAACAGGCAGAGGGGCAAACACATTGATGTTAAGTACCATTTCATTAGGTCTACTGTAAATGATGGCAAGGTAGACCTACAGTATTGTCCAACTGAAGAGATGCTTGCAGATGTTATGACAAAACCTGCATCACAAATTAAGTTCTCGATTATTTTCAAGTTGTTGTTTGGGTCATGAGTATTTTATTTTTGATGTAAAGTGACTAGGATGCCAATAATGTGAGAGCAAGTGGGGGTGTTGTGAACAGGCAAAATAATAATAATAAATGCTCTTGCGATGTGGATGCCTAGTCTCATTCGTCTGGGTCGTCACTGTGCGTAGAGCCGATCAGATTCACCAGGGCCCACCAATGTCTGCGGTCGTGGGCTAGGTCCGCTGCATCCTCCAGGGTAAGGCCCTGGTGCTTGAGATCCTCCTTAATGATATCAAGCCATCTGGTGTGGGGGCTACCCCGTCGCCTTTTCCAACCGGCTGTCGCTGGATCAAATGAAAAGATGGTGCGGGTTGGGTGTTCCAGAGGTAATCGGAGGAGATCTCCGAGCCAACGAATGCGCCTCTGAGTAGCCAGTCGTGATGCAGGGGGCTGAAGAGTATGTTTTCGGAGGTCTGAGTTGGTAACATGGAGGTGCCAGCTGATGTTCATGATGGTTCTGAGTGACCTGCTGTCAAAGCCATCGATCCTCTTGGCCAGGGTCTTGTTTAGAGGCCAGGATTCTGCACCATACAAGAGGATGGGAATAACTGCTGAGTGGTAGATGCGCATCTTGGTCTTTTGGGACACTGAGTGATGGCGCCAGAGGGGCCGCCACAGTGACTGCATGGCTGCGGCCGCGAGGGCGCGTCTGCGGTCAATCTCTGGCTTGAGATCGCCGCTGCTTGTAATGGTGGAGCCCAGGTAGATGATGGAATTGACAAATTGCACTTCGTCTGTGCCAATAAACAGGGGGGAAGGGTGGGGTCCGTCAAGTTTTGTTTTCTGCCAGCTTACTTGGAGGCCCAGCTTAGCTGCTTCTGTTTGGTATATGCGGAGAGCACGACTGAGGTGTTGGAGGGAGTTGCTGAACAGGGTGGTGTCATCAGCGTATTCAAGGTCGGTCAGGTGGAGGTTGCCAAATGACGCGCCTGAGACTTGCTCCCGGACTTGGATCATAAGGTGGTCAATGACACAGTTAAAAAGGTCAGGGGCAGCCACGCAGCCCTGTCTGACCCCGCTGTTGATGGGGAACCACTGTGAGTCCTTCCCATTCACACGAACACAGCTCTCTGAGTTGTTGTAGAGTCGCTGGAACAACGTGGTTATTTTGGGTGGTACTCCAAGGTGTTTCAGACTGTTCTAGAGGGAGAGGTGGTCAACTGTGTCAAAGGCAGCTTTCAGATCTAAAAAGGCTATAAAGAGGTGTTGGTCCTTCCGAAATTCTCTGACCTCCTCAACAATGAGTGTTATTGCGGAGATGTGATCAATAGTGAACCGGTTGGACATGAAGCCAGCTTGTTGAGGGCAGCGATGGCTTCGAATGACAGGAAGTGCACGGGTGAGAAGGACACGGGTGAACAGTTTTGCAGGTATGGAGAACAGTGAGATGCCTCTGTAGTTGCTGCAGAGTAGCAGGGGACTGTCCTGGCTCCATTCCTGTTCACCCTCTACACCTCGGACTTCAGATACACCACTTCAACCTGCCACCTTCAAAAGTTCTCTGACGACTCTGCGATTGTCGGCCTCATTACAGAGGGAGATGATCGGGAGTACAAGAGACTGACTGGCAGCAGAATCACCTCCAGATCAATCCTGGGAAAACTAAGGAGCTGGTGGTGGATTTCTGCAGGAAACAGTCATCACCTGCACCGATGAACATCCAAGGGTACGGACATAGAGAGGGTGACCTCCTACAAGTACCTGGGTGTTCATCTCAACAATAAACTTGACTGGTCGACCAACTCAGACGCCCTGATCAGGAAGGGACAGAGCCGCCTCTTCCTACTCAGGAAACTAAGGACTTTTGGGGTTCAGGGGTCTCTCCTTAAGACCTTCTATGACTCTGTGGTGGCCTCGGCCATCCATTATGGCATTTTCTGCTGGTCAGGCAGCATCTCGGCCCGGGACAGAAACAGACTGGAGCGACTGGTCAGGAGGGCCAGTTCTGTCCTGGGCTGCTCCCTGGACACTGTGGAGGAGGTGGGCAGCAGGAGGATGCTATCAAAACTAAAAGCTATGATGGACAGTCCCTCCCATCCCCTCCAGCCCACCCTGACAGCACTGGGTAGCTCCTTCAGCCAGAGACTACTACACCCGTGCTGCAAGAAGGAGAGATATCGCCGCTCATTCTTACCGACTGCTGTCAGGCTGCTCAATAAACACACATGAAAAAACCTGACTCAACCCATCCATACATTGTAAATAGCACAGCCACCTTATATTTTGTATTTTGTATTTTTTATCTTGCATTCTGTACTGTGTACAGCTCTATTTTGTTCTGGAACATTTATTTGTGCATGCAATACTTTGTTTTTCTTTCTAACCCACCCCCCTTCCCCCTCCAATTCTGCTGCTGAAGATTGCAAATTTCCCCAGTGCGGGACAAATAAAGGTTTTCTTATTCTTATTCTTATTATTGTCGCCTTTCCGCTTCCAGAATGGCAGGATGATGCCACGGGTCCAGTCTGTGGGTGTCTGTTCTGTCACCCACATGTGGTTAACGATGTGGGTGAGCCACTGGGCCGTGGAGTCACCACCCTCTTTAAGCAGCTCTGCAGTGATGGAACAAATTCCAGGGGCCTTGTGATTTTTCAATGATTTTATTGCTGCTCTGACCTCATTGATTGTGACTGGGTCAGTTTTGCAGTAGGGGTTGGGGATGGCGGAGTTGGCAGCAGTAACAAGACGGGGGTCGTTAGGAACTGGAGGATGATGAAGGAGGTTGCTGAAGTGCTCTTTCCAGCGTTCGAGGCAGTCTATTTCCGTGGTGATGCGTTTTCCACTGGCGTCCTCCATGAGGGCGGTCTTGATGTGTGGTCCGCTACGGGCCTGGCGCAGCATTCTAAAGACCTGTCTGAGGTCATTGCTCTGAGCTGCTGATTCCAGGCGTTCAGCCTCTTCTCCCCAGTACCTCTCTCTGTCCGCCGCAATTGCTGCCGACAAATATGCGCTCAATTATTTCCTGTTTTACTTTGAAGGACCCGTTCCAACTTCCGGTGTATCCGCTATATATGCTGTGTGTGTTATGATACCAGAAGAAGAATAAAAAGCAAGAGACGTGCCACCCATATTTTTCCTCCGTTAAATACATCTAATTTATCCAGCCGCCTTGAGGGGTGACACGCGGGTATACTGCATAAGTACCGTATTTTCACGAATATTAGGCGCTATTAAAAGTCTTAAAATTTCTCCAAAATGGACAGGTCGCCTTACATTGCGGAGCGCCTTGTCTATGTGCTGAGTTCCAAAACCTGACTGAGAGCACGTCTGGCCGACACGCTGGTTATATAAAAAAAAGGCGGACGTGAGAGAGGATAGGCATGCGGAAGTCCGCCAATGAATGACGGGTGGGCGTGTAAGAGGATGCTAATGGCTGGACGTGAGTGAGGTCCGCCAATGAGTGAAATGTGGTCGCGTAAGAGGCACGCCCCCTAGCAGGTACGGCGGCTTTTTCCATGCCTCGCCGTCACTCTTGATTTGCGACTCCATGCGTGCCCATCTCACAGCAGCAGTGAAAAACCAAGTCAAGCAAATGAACTCCGAGCTTGCCGTCATTCCCGGAGGCTTAACTAAAGAACTCCAACCACTGGACATCGGCATCAACCGGGCGTTCAAAGTCAAGTTGCGAGCGGCATGGGAACAGTGGATGATCGATGGCCAACACAGCTTTACAAAGAGTGGGAGGCAGCGCCGGGCTAGTTATGCCACTATTTGCGAATGGATTGTGGCTGCTTGGACTAACGTGTCTGCTTGCACTATATAAATAAAGTACAACCGAACTCAGTTTTGCTTCCGTTGGCTTTTTAAAAACGTGTTTTTAGCGTGTGTCCGTATGTCTTAGCGTGCATGCTACCGTATGCTTCAAGCTAACGTGTTTTTAGCGTGCGTGCGTGAATGCATGCCGTATGTTTAAGCTAGCGTATGTTTGGCGCCCAATAAAAAGGTGCGCTTTGTGTATGTGTAAAATACAGAAATAGCACCCGTTACTGAGACTGCGCCCAACAATACAGTGCGCCGAATAGTCGCGAAAATACGGTAAGCCTTGTAACACTTGGCTAATAGCTGCCCTTATAAATGATTACGATTCCCCTTACAAAGCAACAAAAACCCGTACAACAGTTTACCGCACATGCGCACATCATGCTTTATCAATCCGACCGTACGCAGCGATGAAAAAAAAATATACGATTGAGGATTACTTTTGCTGGTTTGCCGTGACAATAGTAGCGATTGACGACGGCATTGTCGTTGGCTACCAGCAGGTGAGACGATCTGGATTTGAGCCAAAATGGTCTTTGTGAGATCGGTTCACAATTGTGTTTTTTTTTCGTATAAAAGTTGTAATACGCCGTACATGATTTGAAATGATAAAGAAAACGTATGAAATACGGGGAAAACATACAACTTGACAGGTATGCCTCCATCTTCTGCATTACTCACTACGTGATGTGCGCGTCATCGAAACTTAATTAAACACAATGGAACGGAACCCCCAAGGGGGAGTGGGGTAAAAAAAAACACAAAAAAAACAACTTGCATTTCTTCGCAATCGAATGCAAAGATTTTAGAACAGCGGTATCAAACATACGGTCAATCAGGCCCTCAGGATCATTTATTAAAAGTGAAAAAATGCATAGACATGGAATATTTTTAATAAGGTGCAATTCATGGAGTGTCCGCTAGGGAACACACTGTTTTTATCAGACTAGAAGTCAACATTGTGTTGATCAGAGAAGAAGACAACAGCAGTCTCAGTCTGTCACTGAGACAGACCCAATACAGCAGACGCTATCAAGGACATGTGAATTATTTACACATTTAATAGCAATCTCCTTAGTTTCTAAGGTGTAGGCAGGGATTAAATTTAGATTTTATATGCACATGTGTAAATGGTTTAAAAATTCCTTTCTTTATAAATCTTGTTTAATCTTAAAATGCATTACTATATTTTTCAATACCATATTACTTGTTAAAGTTTTGTGCCTTAGTACAAGCAGTGGGATCAGTTGCAATGCATTTCTGTGACTGATAAAAGTAAATTGCACATTTGTCCAAGGAAATCTAAGGTGCTTCATGAAATGTTTTGTAAAAAATCTGTTCATTACATTTCAACATTTTCCAAATATTCTTGTGCTTCTTTAGACCAAAACAACGGAAAGACATGTTACTTTGGTTATTAATAGCAGAGTATGGAAAAACTTAATGGTCTGGCCCACTTGACATCTACCGAGGCCGTATGTGGCCCACAATGTGAAATGAGTTTGACACCCCTGTTTTACTCCATAAATTAGGAGCATAAATGAGCTTCTGAGATAAGACACATGACAACACTGCCGTTGCCTGATCATCTTGAAATGATAGCGTTCATAAAAATGCTGAATGGTAGGACAGCAATTCTTAAACAAAGCCGGGAGGAGTTGAGTCATTCAGCAGAGAAGTCGTTCATCTGTTGCCAGGTTTCTGTTAAAACTAGAAAGTCGAGTTGGTGGTCAGCGAGGACATTTTGGATGAGGTGTCCTTTGTTCGTGAGTGAGCGGATGTTCAGCAGACGGTTAGCATAAACTAGTGTAAGCTACCGGCGTTAGCCCGTGGATTAAATTACGATGGGGTTGGATTGATCAGATTGAGTAATGATTCAAGTTGTATCAGTCACAGTACCCATAGTCCAAGCAGAGGGGCAAGAGAAATATCAGAAACAAGATCTGAATTTAGCAGAGCTCAGAGTGAGAAGCGGCGACATACACGCCTGCGTCCTCTCACCACTTGTCAGCAGAAGAAACGTGGTGATATTGATCTCAACACGTTGTCGGAGGAGCTCTCACTTGTACTTCTTCTGGTCTGGAACGGTACTGCGAATGCGATCTATGATAGGTTTGCAGTTCATGATGAGTTCTTTTGTGACCTGAGACTTATAGATCCTTGTAGCCAAAGCTTGAATCTCGCTATCAGACAGAACGCCAGAGTGGTCCTTGTCAGCAGCGTCAAACACTTTTGAGATGTTAGCCTGCTGCTTGACGCTCATCAGGAAATAAAAGTAGGAAAAGGCATATTGCAGGCGTCGGGAACCTTTTTGGCTGAGAGAGCCATAAACACCACATATTTTTAAATGTAATTCATATTCCATACAATATGTTTGAAACTAAAAATACAAGTAATGTGTGCATTTTATGTAATTTCAACACTTTTAAAGTACAATAAAACTGAATGATTTTTAACAACATTGTTATGCTGATGCTAATCAATGATGAGTATTTCTTACCATTAATGTGACTTCTGGTGCTGCATGGTTTTGCTGATGGCTTTGTAGTCTGGTTGATACTTGGTGAGGTTAAGCTTCATGCAGGCATTGAGACTTCCACCCGTCAAACGTGATCGTAGGTTGGTCTTAATGTTCTTTAGATGTGAGAAAGACTGCTCACATGTATCGGTAGATCCAAACATTGTCAGTACAGCCAAACTCACACGCTGCAGTGTGTGGTATGTGACGGGAAGCGCGTTCCAAGTTTTGACAATCAGCTGGTCTGCGGGTTAAAGTTTTTTCATTTCTGCCCACTTGTGTTGGCTTGCCAACTCTGCTTGCTGTCGTTCAAGTCTTTCCAAATCTTCATTCAGTGACTTGAACTTATTCACCCACATGTCTGAGGCCTTCAGGTCAGCAGCTTGTAGCTCAAAATCTCTGACTGAGACACCGGGAATGTAACTTAGGTCAGCGCTGTCCACTGCACACTCGTGCGGATGGGTGATGAACTTAAAAAGACGACTGCGCTCGCGAAATTCTCTTAAGCGCGATTTGAATGACTGCAGGAGATTAGATGTGAATCCTGCTAGCTGCTGAAGATCAAAATGTTTAGCAGGGTCACTAGCTGTGCATGCCTCTTTAAACTCTCCCAGTTTTTCAAAGTGTAGTAAACAACCTGTTTCAATGTCGGAGATGAAAAGTTGTAGCTTGTTTTCAAATGCAAACACTGCTTGTTGCAGGGATAAATTTGTATTTCCTACGTCTGGCATTTTCACATTGAGCTGGTTTAGATGTTCAGTCATATCCACGAGATAGTAGAACTTCAGGAGCCACTCAGTGTCAGCTAACTCGGGATGCTCGACATTTTTCATTCCAAGAAAAGTCCGGATTTCGCTCAGCCAAGCCGCAAAACGGCTGAGCACCTTCCCCCTTGACAACCAATGCACGTTGCTGTGCAGAAGCAGACTAGGATAATTACTCCCAACTTCATGCAGCAGTGTTTTAAACTGGCGATCATTTAAAGCTTGGGCAACAATAAAATTGACCACCCGAACGACTAGCGACGTCACCTCTCCAAGTTGCTCGCCACACATCTGAGCACAAAGCGCCTCCTGATGTAGGATGCAGTGAAAACTTAGGATGTGTCTCTTTTCATGCTTATGAAGAAGTGCCACAAATCCTCTGTGTTTCCCCACCATGCACGGAGCACCGTCAGTGCACACCGAAACAAGTTTATCCATCGGTAGATTTTTTTCTTTAGCAAACTCAGTGAAGGACTTGAATAAATCCTCCCCTTTTGTTGTCCCTTTCATCGTCAAAACTGCAAGACTTTCCTCATGTAGTGTGTCACCGACGACATACCTTGCAATCACGCTAAACTGGGATAAATTGCTTACGTCCGTTGACTCATCCAAGGCGAGAGAAAAAACAGGTGCCGCATTTATGTCCTTCACTTGCCTTGCCTCGATTTGATTTGACATCATGACGGTGCGGTCATGAACAGTTCTTGCCGACAGAGGCATGTCTTTTATTCAGATTCAGATTCAGATTCAGAAAACTTTATTTATCCCCATGGGGCAATTAGAGTTGTGCGAGAGCGGCTTATTCTCGAGACAGTCAAAGCAAGGAAAAACATAGGAGCTTAGCACTCGAGGTCTTGAGGTAGTGGTTCCAGCGACAAAATAGTATTGCACATCGTTCAGTATTGCATGGTAAGGACACAGTAGAGACAGTGTTGCACAGTGAAAAACAGTTTTATCCGTTTAATTATCTTGCCCTGATCCGAAAAGTCGTCAAAAAGTTCATTGGCATGAATGCTTTGGCGTACTCCCCATCCGTGAAGGGCTTTCCTTTTCTCACAATTGCGAACGCGGCAGCAAAGCTAGCCGAATTCCTGTCACCTTGTTGGGTCCAAACACGGAGTTGCTGCTGACTAGCTTGCACTCTTGATAGAAGCTCTTGACATGCTTTCTTCCTGCTGTCCCCCGCAGTATATTTCGATGCAAATGTCGTGTGGCGGGTGTTGAAGTGCCGCTTTATATTGGACCTTTTCATCGATGCAATTTTATCGCCGCATATTAGGCACACTGCAGAACCTGTTCTCTCCATAAAGGCAAATTCCTCTGTACATTCCTGCTGAAAAGTACGATACTCTTCGTCTTTTTTTCTTTTAGCCATCTTCTCAAAAGGGTCTCTAAAATTAGCAGACAGCGCGATTAAAACGAGGGAAGTTAATTTCCTCATCTCACGCACATGCGCACATCGGCCACTATTTTCGACAGCAAATTAGGCAACCCCACTTGAACAGTGTCTCTGCCTCATCTGCATTGCCAAGGCGATTGATAGATGGATAATTAGGCACAACGACATGTACGTTTGCCACTTTCCCGCTAAAATCGCCTTGCGCAAAGGAGTCTCACGATTTTTTTTTCATAATTAATAATTAAAGATTTTTCTGCGAGCCATATGCAGCCGTCAGAAGAGCCATATATGGCTCGCGAGCCATAGGTTCCCGACCCCTGGCATAGTGCATGCCGTCTGATTGACGGCAATGGTGGCTTGAGGTCTTGCGAAATTCTTCTGGGAATCTGCAGAAATAAGAGCAAGGTACCCTCAGCGGTCAGTGCTCAAGAAGAGATGACAAGTCGTGAGTCCTGCAGCTCCTGCATCACAAGTTTGTCAATCATGTAGAGAGCGTTTGCAATCGCTTTTCGGATCATGCCACCAAACTTGAGGTTGAACAGCCTGTTGACGTATCGTAGTGTGGCAGTAAAACTAATCTTCAGCTTCTTCTGCTCTCTTGGCGCTCTTTGTAGATGATCATCTTCCTTTTACATCAAAAGTAAAGGATGCCACTTCAGATGGCATGATACAAAGTTAAAATAGGTCGCACTTACCTCAAGTAGTTCTTGAAAGTATTTGAAGAATCCCTTAAAAGAAGCAACAAACTGTTGGAGCTTCATCTCCAAAGGAGTTTTCCAGTCAACCGCTTTCGTGTTGATCTGTTTTTTCTTTCCATGCTGGATATGGGGATCTGTGTTCTCATTCTCGTTGGAGAAGAAGCTCGGTCGTTTTTGTGTCAGGCTTGAATTCTGGCTGGTTGCCTGAGTCTTCTTAGCTAGAGATATATCACCATCACGAGCACTTCTTTTTGACCTGCGGTTTCTTCCTTCAAAAGTCCAAAAACGTGTGCAATGTCTTGAAAGGCAGATCCATCCCATTGTGCGGCACGACTATCGTTGATCACTACCTTTGCAGTCGCCTCCGTCCCATTGACAGGCGGCATTGTTGCACTCCCGATTACACTGCCCGTTGTTGATCCAGTTTCCCGGACAGCCTTTTGAACAAGCGGCTAAAGACCAGTCGAGATAGACCTGCAGGGAAATCAGAGGACGGTTGTATTGGTTTGAGAAAGAGGTGTCAAAATTAATCTATATCCGTTTGATGCTCAAAGATGATGCTCATCTATTTTATTACTTTCTGCCCATCGGTTGGGGTGTAGAAGTCGTCCAGCCATGCGTCTTTGCCAAACATCATGTCATTGTTGAGGTAAAGGAACTTTTGCGAGATGCCGGCGATGCGATTGAAGGTGGCTTTCGATAGCATGCAAGTTGAAGTTGGGGAGATGGCTAATGTTCAGGAAGATTTCCTGAAATTCAGAGGAGATCCAGTACCTGTACATTTGACAGAAGTGATCCTCACATGTCCCTGCTTCCTGCCCAGGAAGTTGGGAGTATAAGTGCGAGAGGCTGCAATGCTACCTTGTGTGTGACAAACGCAGGGGTTTTGCAGGTTGAGCCAGGATGGAATCTGCCCGTTCGTGACAATGTAGACGTGTCACACCCACGGCGCATGTTTCTCCATGGAGCGTAAGGAATAGAGGAGAGCACCGTTCTCCTCAAAGCAGTTGACTGTGAGACAGTCCCAGGTCTCTTTTTTGGGAGGGGCAGGCCGCTTCTGTGAAAACTAAGGAAAAAGGTTCGACAGTGTGAGAGAGGTTCTCATGTTACATCATGTCAATTTGCAGGTGTTGTAGTGGCGTACGACCTCTGCGATGGGCCTCATGTCCCAGAACAAGTATACGGGGCTGATGGCCAGCTTCTTCCCATCCAGTTTTAGTCTACTATTTTTGGCGAACTGCAGGAGAAAAGTGAAGTCCTGTGGTGTTTTAAGGGAGAGCAGAGCGATGCCGGCGTCCAGGTACAACTAAAACTGAGGAACATAATTGCCAGACAAGCCCATCTGTCACGTTCTTGGTCAGAAAACAACCCCACATATGAAAGAAACTTTACTGCAGTTATCCTGCTCTTTACGGTGGGAGACAATTTGCCTCGCAGCATCTCTGATACTTTGTAGGACTGCGGGAAGCCAGTCAGGTAGACCAAGTTCTCCGTTTGGATCAGACCTGGCACCTCTTTGTCTGTCGTCTGGAAAGCACAACATAACAGCCATGCGGTGACGTCATGCTGAGACACTCCCATAAACTCAGGAGAATGTCCATGAGAATCAAAATTCACCAGGTAGCATTTGGAGATTGAGAATTTCTCGATTTTGAGCGTGCCTGCCAAGGCCTCTTTCAGCTGGAAGACAAACCACCAAGAAGAGACACGACATGAATATCGGCCGTGGCGTAAATATAGCATGAATATTTCTTGGCCCACGTTAGCCTGATGCAGAGATTTACCATCAGCTCGTGAATGGAAGACCACCACGGAGACAGTGTTGGAGGGTTGCAGGGGTTTGGTGAACAGCAGCCAAAAAGGAGGGCAAGACCGAGGGTAGCTCTTGAGTGATCATATTGGCCGGAAGGCCAGGATCAAGCACCGCCATGGGTGCCACGATGCACTGAGACAGCAGGCATTCTGGCTTGAGAGTGGAAACTTTTCTCTCCTTGATGAAGTTTAGACACTGTGAAAAGTTTGATTTATGCAAGGAAAAAGTCGAAAAATGAATGTTTCCCACTGGCATTAGCGCCTGCAATTGGTTTGGAAGCGCGTCGCCTTTCCGTGTTCTCATATGTGCGTCAGGCATCCATTTCGGTACGGCCAGCCCCGACCTTGGGGATTGTCTGCTCATCCACGTCCACAAATGCCCTGTCCGGGCTTTGGTTTTGCCGGTTACGCACTTATCCCCTATCGTTCACATTTATTAATGCACTGCATATGGTGCATACATGCTCTCCTCTCCTCACCCACCTCTTTAGTTCTTGTTCTGCCTCCATTTGCTCTTTGGCCACCATCAGGTCCCTCTGTAGCCTCACGTCTGTGCCATTCACCCACGTGTACACCACATCAACGGGAATGGGTGTTCACTCTCTGCAAGACGAGAAGAAATCGAGCAATTGTCAACGTGAAGGGAGCTCTTCTTGTGTTGACTTGTTGAATCATATTGACAGCACTCGCTGACATTGTTGTTGCTATTAAGTGGAGTTGAGAAAACGCCGTGGGCTGATTCCTCACCTGCAGTGGAATGATGTACATATATACACCTTCTTGTCTTCTTCGGAAACCTCATTCGACTGGTGAGTTTCTCGTGCTGCAAGCATGAGAGTAACATCTGGTGACGACTTGCATTGTGATGACATCGTCCATGTGATTTTTGACACTTTCAGCGCCTCCTAATAGGAATGATATGAATTGTAGATTGCTCCAACAACTGAGATTTCTGGTCACTGTGTAAGTTTTCAACAACTCAACTTTCAATGAATTTATTTCTTGCTTTTGATATCATATTGAGAGATTTCGGGCAAAAGAAGCCAGAGGCGACTCACCTCTGCCTTGCGATTAAGGCACAGCATCACCAGAATGAGGGCTGCACAGCAGATGACGACTTTGTATCGCCAACAAAGACAACTGAGCACATTGTTGGATACGTCTTGACTGAGTAGACACAATCTCAACAAGCATTTGACCATGATTATTTCTTTTGGCAAGGGTGGCCCAGCGACGAGCATGAGTTTTTATCATCAGTCTTCTGCTGTACACCTGTTGTCGGAGTATTGCTTTTGCCTTGCTGCTTCCTTGCTCATAGACTGTTTTGTTATAGACCTCGTCGTTTTTCGCTTTTTGAACTCTCGGTACCAATGGTTTTTGTTTTGTGATTTGGCTTTCGCTTGCGTGTATTTGATACATTGTTTTTTGTTTGTCTTCTCGGTTCTTATTTTCCTCCCTTGCCTTTTGTGCAAGCGCTTTTCGTTATTCGTTTTTGTGCCCTCTGGTCCTTGTTTTGACCAGTGCTTTATGTTACTTCTTTGTCGGTGCGATTTTAGTATATTAAAACCTTTTTTGCTACGGAGACCTTGTCTGGTGTCTACACTTGTGGGATCACAACTTTATTCGGTTCGCCCGAAACGTGACAGCCAGAAATCAATTTACAACTCCGGCCCGGATATGGCCAGCCAGTATTGAGCCACCCTTAAATGGAGTTTCAGATTTTTTTTTTCTACACACAGCCTTGTTTTACAATTGCACACCGATGCGGAATTCCATTCATCAGACACACACACACGCGCGAGTGTGCACGCACACACATTTGCACACGCACACACATTTGCACACGCACGTACTAATTCTTGTGCACGCTCGCTAGTGCGCACATACAAATTAAACGTGGTCAAGTAAGATTATGTTGAAGTCAACTGGCGTCAGCGAAAGAAGGTACGAGTTTTGAATTTTCGTGTTTTTTTTTTTCTTTGTACGTACTTTAATGTACAACAGTCAAGTATTGCTACACTCCGATACAGTAGGTGGTGATACACCGCAAACGTTAGCTGCCAGCTGCCAATTAAGAAGAAGAAGAAGAACAAGAACAAGAACAAGAAGAACAGCGCTCGCAGCCTCGCGTGGTGGGATGCCTTCGAGTGGTGCGAGTTAAATGCCCACCAGCCGGCGGGAAAGGAGGTGGGGTCTCACCGGAAGGTAAGGCGCCCAGTGCTCGTCCCGCCAGAACGGAGGGGAGTTGGAGGAGCCGACCCACAACCCTCCTGAAACAATAATCAGGCGAGGGCCCTGCCGGGGCCCTCACTGGGCGTGAACTTCGCGAGGCACCAGCCGATTGCCCAGGAGGAGGAGGAGGACAGCGCTCTCAGTTAACGACGACGCTCTTTGCCCACAGTTGCCCATGCACGCTCCGCTGAGACATCCAGAAAAGACGTGGTGAGTAAATTTATTTCATTCTTAGGTTAACATTTGTCCTTTGTGACAGTACACTGACAGTTACAATACGAAGACAATTCTGTCTAGAGTTTAGCCTGAATTTTGAAGGGCACTAATAATGACGATTAGCATTAGCCCGAAATGGAGGGGTTAGGGTTAGGAAAAGAACCCTTTCTGCACTGAAATACAATGAAATTAATTTTGATTCAGTTTGCTGCGATACAAACTGCACGAGACAGAGGGGAAACTGCCTACTTAAGACATGACAAACTTATTGTCTACCCCGCACCAGTACTCCAACACCATCAAGCGGCATACTGAAAACTGTTCACCACCTTACAACAAAAACTCTGACTCTACTGAAGCAGGAAATTCACATCCCAAAAACATGGACTTCCAACCCTTTGATGATACTGACCACAAGCCATTCGACCTCGAGAACAACTTGGAACCGGACAATAACTTCTTCAAGACCGACCACGACGACCGACCGCGAGGGAGCCAGCGACCGACCGTGAGGGAGGCAGCGACGACCGCGAGGGAGCCAGCGACCGCGAGGGAGCCGGGAGACACCCAGCCAGCCAGCTAGCCAGCAAGCGTGAGGGAGTGGGCGACGACCGCAAGAGTGCCGGGAGACATCCAGCCAGCAAATGAAAATAGAAGGATCTGAAATGTTTGCAACAAATAGGGAAAACAAAAAAGGAGGGGGGGTTGCAATATATGTAGACAAAGCACTTACATGCAGTAAAATCGAGAGATTGACAAGCACAATAGAAAACCTAATGGAATGTCTAACTATTGAAATACATAATAAAAAGGCATCAAATATCATAAGTTGCATGTACAGGACACCAGGATCATGTATTGACACATTTAATAAAAAACTAACAGATATGCTCAGCTACTCCAATGATAAGAAAACACGAATAATGTGTGGTGACTTTAACATTGATTTATTAAACCCAAATGGACATAAAAAACAACTGACTTTATAAATACGATGTACAGTAACAGTATTTTCCCAGTCATCCTGAAACCTACTAGAATAACAGTTAACATGGCCACATTAATAAATAACATATTTATAAACAAGATTGACCATAACATGGAAAGTGGACTTCTCATTATTGATAGAAGTGACCTGTCTTTGCATTTTTTCATAATTATTTTGATGGAAAAACAAAGTCACCAACTCACATATCAGAAATAAGACTAAGAACACAACACCCCATTGCTGCTTTTAAGCTAGACCAGGAAAAACAAAACTGAACCAAGGTCTACTCAAACGAAGACCCAAATACTGCATTTGATGCATGTCAGTCTACCATAATCTTCTTCTATAATAAACATTTTCCATTAACTCTAGTCTCCAGAAAGTACAAAGACCGAAGTAAGCCATGGATAATGAAAGGTATAGAAAAAGCATGTAAAAAGAAAAACAATTTATTTAAATTGTTTATACAATTGAGAACTAAATACGCGGAAATAAAGTACAAGACCGATAAACAAATTAGTAAATATTATAAGAACTAGTAAGAGAGATCATTATCAGGCATTATTTGAGCAGAATAAAAGCAACACACAAGAAATATGGAAAATGCTAAATCATGTAATCAGAAATCGCTCTAAAAAAGTAGATCATCCAGAGTACTGTACTTTATTATTGACAAAAATATTATTATTGAGAAAACTGCAGAAATAGCCAATGAATTTATGAGTAGTTTGTTAATATCGGCTGTAACCTAGCAAATCAAATTCCTGATTCAATAAACTCGTTTGAAACACACATACACGTAATAAAAACTCTTCCACAATGTTCCTCACTGCTGTGAATCATAAAGAAGCATTAAATATTGTAAAAACATTTAAAAACATAAAAAGTCAACTGATTGCTTTAATATTGACATGACAATGGTAAAACAGATGATAGAAATGGACCTTTCACACACATACACACACACACACACACACACACACACACACACACACACACACACACACATATACATATATGTGTGTGTGTGTGTGTGTGTGCCTGTCATTCAAAGCTGTATCTTTCCATCAAAAATGAAAATTGCTAATGTCATTCCAATTTATAAAAGTGGAGAAAGACATTTGTTTACAAACTACAGACCAATATCACGATTACCACAATTCTCAAAAATATTTCAAAAAACGATATTCATGCAGACTTGATAACTTTATAGAGAAACATGTGCTATTAAGTGAAAATCAATATGGCTTCAGAGAAAAACGGACCACCTTAGTGGCAGTAATGGAGTTTGCGGAAGCTTGAGCCACTAATATAGACAACAAATAATTTACTGTTGGGATTTTTCTCGATTTAAAAAAATCATAGATCAGGGGCCAGGTGTGTTGGAAAAAAAAAAATTTTTTTTTTTCATGACATGAAGCCTGTGTTGCCAAACTTAGCGACTTTGACTCTATATTTAGTGAGTATTCAGACCCTCTCGAGTGACTCTTTTTTTAAAAAAAGTGACTGGTGACAATCTAGCGACTTCTTCTGGTGTTATTGGAGACTTTTGGAGTCTGTGTGGTGAAATAATAATACCTTTCATTTAAAAGCGCCTTTCAAAACACTCAAGGACACTTTACAATCAAAACAAGAACAATAAAACCACAGATAAAATTATAAATAATCAAAAGGAGAAATGCATTTAAGCTGAATATGCGATTTAAATAGCGATTTTAAAAAGTTGACGCTGGCAACATCGCCATCGCGAGGAGCACTAGCCGACCCAGCCAGGCCGGCCAACGCGCCGTGGTCCGCGGATCGGGCATCGTTGTTCTCAATGAGCAGCGCCAAGTGCTGTTGTGGCCCCTACCCCAAATGAAGCCGGTGTCATCGGAGTGGTGAGGTGAAACCAGACCACCACAACCCACCATTATTTGATGTGATAGCAAGTTCCAGACCCCTGCTGTGCATACATCCTGAGATAAGAGGTCTTCCCAGGGGGGGCTTAACAGCAACCAGGGACTTACCCAAGGTTCGGGGGACAACAGAAGACAATTGGGGGCCATTAATCAACCAAGGAGGAAGAAGATATAATCTAACACTACATACATTGTTTTAGGTGAGCGAACAGATGTTCAGGAAAGAGACTGGGATCATTAGTACTCATAGTAAGGCGCAGTCCCTCAATAGCTGCAACACAGATACTTGAGATAACAGTTGTTCTTTTGATGTTAAACAAGTCCTATGGAGGGGGCCCTAAAAGTGGTGGGGGTCGAGGGACACTAAAGGTGATTGCAAACACAGTGAGCAGGAAATGCCATACCTCCAACAACATTCTACATTCTTTGTTTCTTTCAAATCCAACTAACAGAGAGAAATCAAACCTCAACAATATCTCACTGCAGGGAAATGTGCCTCACCAGTCATGAATCTCTCCAATCTTGAGGTAGGGATTTGAAGAAGACTTGGCTGATCCAAGCTTTTTGAGCAACGAGAACTTTATTGGTCAGCAAGCAACACACAGTATCAAATAACAACACATATGGCTCCACCACACATTTCATGACAACATGGAAAATGTCAGTTTTGATCAGGATCATATCCAATAAAAGATGATACACAACATATGTGGATATGTGGAGGACTATTCATTCAAGGATGGTTTAATTTTGAAAAAAGAAAAAACAAACAAAGAATGAATACAAATGACCAAACCTCTCTGAGAACTAATGATAAGGAACATGAGAACTTTTGAAAAAAGAAAAAAAAACAAAGAATGAATATAAATTAGAGAGAACTAATGATAAGGAACAACATTTAAAAACCACCACGCAAAACCAAATAAAAACTAACTACAGTCAAACCTCGTTTTTTCGTGCATAATCCGTTCCAGAAGACTGTTCGAAAACCAAAATTGTTCGAAAACCGAAACCACGCTCTTTTTCAAATAAAAATGTTTACGGAACACGTCTGCTCACAATGGAAAGCAACACGAGGAAGCGTCAAATGGTGCATTCAAGTGCGCTCAGTTTGTTCGAGAACCGAAATTTGTTCACCATCTGAGGCATAAAAAACTAAATATTTTTGGTTGAAAACCGAATTGGTCGAGAACTGAGAGGGTGGGGGGTGAAAATTTAATTGATCACTGTTCATCTCATCATCACACTTGTGATTCTTAATCTGAGACTTACATGAGAATTTTTGGCCACAAACTGAGCAGGAAAAAGGTTTCTTACCAGTGTGGGTTCTTGTGTGTCCTGTTAGGTGTGTCTTCTGACGGAATCTTTTGCCACAATCTGAACAGGCAAAAGGTTTCTCACCAGTGTGTGTTCTGGTGTGTGATTTTAAGGTTGTCTTGTCAGAGAATTTTTGGCCACAAACTGAACAGGAAAAAGGTTTCGCACCTGTGTGGGTTCTTGTGTGGTCAATTACGTATCTCTTCTGAGAGAATCTTTTGCCACAAACTGAACAGGCAAAAGGTTTCTCACCAGTGTGTGTTCTGTTGTGTGCTTTTAAGGATCTCTTCTCAGAAAATCTTTGGCCACAAACTGAGCAGGAAAAAGGTTTCTCACTAATGTGGGTTCTTATGTGGTTAATTAAGCTTCCCTTATGAGAGAATCTTTGGCCACAATCAGAACAGGCAAAAGGTTTCTCACCAGTGTGGATTCTTGTGTGGTTAATTAAGTGTCCCTTCCAATGGAATCTTTGGCCACAATCCGTCCAGGCAGAAGGTTTCTCACCGGTGTGTGTTCTGGTGTGAATTCGTAAGTGTCCCTTACGTAAAAATTTCCGGCCACAATCTGAACAGGTGAAAAATTTCTCACCAGTGTGGGTTCTCACATGTGTTTTCAAAGCACTCTTAAAAGCAAACGTTTTGCCATACCAAGAACATTTTCAAGGTTTGTTGTCAGTGTGACATGTCAGATCAACATCAGACTCCTCATCCTCATCATCATTCTCATCATCGTCATCAACATTTGCTGATGTGTTGTCACCATCTTTTGTGCAAGGGTGCTCTGGCTCCTCTTCACTTTTAATGTGACATACAGACGCTCCCCGACTTACGAACATTCGAGTTACGAACAACGGTACATACGAACATTTTTGCGGGTATGTCGAAAAATGTTCGGACAGAGATGCTGTAAGTTAGATTTTGTATTGCGCGCCTTTTTCCGAGTAGTGCTTCTTTCCGCCGCTAATACCGACGCTTGGCGCTGTGAGAGCTCACCCAGCATCCACCTTCCTCTGCCCAGTTCGTTGCAGTGCGTAAGTGCGTGAACGTATCTCCAGTGCGCAAAGAACTTTTTTCATTTTTATCATTAAATCTCATCTCCTTAAGCATCGAGTACATCTTCCAAAAGTAAGTTAAACTTCATTTTATTTATCTTATTACGTACATGTACATACTGTGTGTGTCTCTCTCTCTCTCTCTCTCTCTCTCTCTCTCTAACATACGTAGTACAGTACTGTACGTATTCTCTCCATTTTATTAAATGTTTTTTTCAGTACAAACCAATACAGGTTACTTATACAAGCCTTAAACATACTTATATAAACCTTCAATATACTTATATAGGCCTTAAACATAAATTATAATACAAAATATAGCACTGAAGCAACTTACGAACGAATTCACCTTACGAACGATCGTTCGGAATGTAACTCGTTCGTAAGCTGGGGAGCGTCTGTACCCGCAAAAATGTTCGTATGTACCGTTGTTCGTAACTCGAATGTTCGTAAGTCGGGGAGCGTCTGTATATATACACACACACACCAGTGTTTCTCAAATAGTGAGGCTCCTTCAGGGGGGCGCGTTTGACCTCGGGGAACATGCTTTTTTATTTTTTTTACTGTCCTTAAATAACTTGCAGTTGCACCTCCACTGCGTTAGGGGGCAGTGGCGCTCTCATTGGCAGAGTTTGAGCAGGGAGCATTCTCAGGGAGGAAATATGATGAGGCGTATGTAGAGCTTGGCTTCAATGTGCCTGCGGTGGCAGACGAGGGAAGATTGATGTGCTTACTTTGTCTCATCATCGTCATCAACATTTGCTGATGTGTTTTGGTAGCGGACAGCATGAAGCCAAATAGTTGTAGTTGAGATGGTATAACCCAAGAGGTGCTTGCTACTGTTACCAGCCAAGTCTTGTGTCGTTATTAAACAAACACATGACGGAAGTCCGACAGAGCACGAAAGCAACGCTTTCTCGCCGTACGTAATCAACTCCTCTCGAGCATTTGCTCTGGAGCAAAATTAACCCAGTTGCGTTCACATGTGCAAATTTAAATCGGTGCTGCTTCGCAAACAAGCATTTGCTCTGGAGCAAATTTTTAAACCACCTCCCTGAGGTGGATCAAATTTGCTCCGGAGTAAGCTGTTTTCAGGGGCTACGCCGGAGCTAATTTGCACGTGTGAACGCTCTACTGGCGCAGCGCCGGCATAGCACCGGAGCAAATCTTGCCGTGTGAACACCCCTTTTGATTAAAAAAAAACAGCACAAATTCTTTTATATATTTTTGTTTTGCTGGTTAAAGGTTTTTTTTTAATCCTGTGCTCCTGAGATAATGTTGGTGATTAGTTTGAATGCATTATTAGTTATTGAGTTTATGTCATTTTATTTTTCAGTATCGTATGGTTTGACATGGTCAGTCAAAAAATATTTATTGTTAAATTAAGGATTTAATGTTATTTTTGAATTTCAGATGCACTTTAAATCTTTTCTGTTCCAGTTACTAAAGCTATTCTTTGTTGTAAGTTGGTCCATATTTCTTTCTTTTTTTTATTCTCTTATAAGTTAAAAAGGATACAGTATACAGGATACATACCTTAAAATTCCAACGATAAAAGCCAAAAGCGCACTCAGACTGCCGCAATAAAAGGCCGTTAAAATGGAAAACAACCCGGGGGCCTCGCAAAGGTGTACTTATAACAATTTTATAGACATGTTTTCCTCTTCCTTGGGCGGTCATGACAGAAAATAATTGAGAACCACTCATATATACACACACACACACACACGCACACACACACATACATATATATTGTATATTTGTATACAGTAAACATTCTCTAGTCCGGACTCGTGTTTGCGCTCTCCAGTTTGTCCGGATAGCAGAAATTCCTCATTTGGGAAATGAGCATGGTACATGTCCTTTATGAACCTGCAAGTATGTTGACAAAATGCACGCATAACAACACAATAAAATGCAAAAATATACAAAAACTGTTTATATAACAAAAACTGCACTACAGGTGTATCCAAAAAAATCACAACAGTGCAATACGTACAGTATTTTAATGTTTCTTTTTTTCTGTCTTGGGAAAAAATGTGTCTATTTTGGATTGTCTTGTTGGATGCATTCTTTGGTTTATGACAATGTTTGCCTGCATGTCATACAGTTTTCTTGCTAGTTGCAAGTAACTGTCCCATTGATCACCGATGTCTGGTGATTCTTGTGCAAGCGCGCACATGCAAACCAATGTAATTTATGTGCAACATACGCGGGTGGGACATCTTAAGATGTGACACCCGAAAGTTGAGTCTTTCTGGGTGACGTCTTTGCAAGAGAGCCGTCGACATTACCAAACAATGTGCACAAAATGGCGGAAAAGTACTGCGTCGATGTCTTTGATCAGTACTGTTCAGTGTGGGGCGGCCTGGTAGCCCAGTGGTTAGCACATCGGCTTCACAGTGCAGAGGTACCGGGTTCGATCCCAGCTCCGGCCTCCCTGTGTGGAGTTTGCATGTTCTCCCCGGGCTTGCGTGGGTTTTCTTATTCCAAAAAAATGGCAGGCTCGTTGGGCACTCTAAACTGGTGTGAGTGTGAGCGTGGATGGTTGTTCGTCTCTGTGTGCCCTGCGATGGCTGGTCAGGTGTCCCCCGCCTACTACTGTCTTTGATCAGTATGTTCAGTGTGACGTGCACATACGATCATATCCATACACACGGATGCAAATAGACCTCGCTCAACAAACTAGACCAGGAGTGGGCAAACTTTTTGGCTCGGGGGCCACATTGACTTTTAAAATTTGATAGACGGGCCGGGTCAGCACAAGATAGATTTATTAACATCAGAACATATTAAACATAAACAGAACAAAAGCATTAAAGTATTAACATACTTTTTAAAGGGAGCAGTGGTGTTGCTCACCCATTTTAGCCAGTGCATCAAAGTCTGGTTGTAATTGTGTTGTCGCAATTCTCAGAACAGATCTGAGGTGTTCATCACTCATCTAGGATCTGTGGGGTGCTTTGTTAGTCTTCATCACACTAAAAGTCTGTTCACACACATATGTCGAGCCAAACAACACCAGCATTCTCCGTGCCATCTTCTGGATGTTTGGAAATTTGGCTGCATTTAATGAAGCATAAAACTCATCCAGTTTCAGGGAGTGGAACTTGTCCTTTAACATCATGTCACATTGGAGATCTATCAGTTCCAACTGCAACTCCTGTGGCACTGTTTCCGGGTCTTGTGAGAAGGGACATGACACCAGCTGAAGTGCCCTGTCAATTTTTCCAAAATCACAAAAGCGGCGGCAGAATTCCGCATGCAGGTCATCCAGTGATTTTCTATATTTTT
Organism: Hippocampus abdominalis; assembly: GCA_018466805.1. Taxonomy (NCBI): domain Eukaryota; kingdom Metazoa; phylum Chordata; class Actinopteri; order Syngnathiformes; family Syngnathidae; genus Hippocampus; species Hippocampus abdominalis. The sequence continues at coordinate 207,436 of CM031711.1, forward strand.
TCACATGTTGTGGGGCCTCCTTTAGCGTAGCCAGGGTGGGGAAATGAGCAAATGACTTGGCTGACATTTGCTTTGAAAATAAAATCATCGTGCTTTTGAAGGCTTGGACGTTTGCTTGCATTTCATGCACAAACTGGTTTTTCCCTTGGAGCTTCATATTCAGTTCGTTCATATGTGTCAGTAGGTCCACAGTAAAAGCAAAATCACAGAGCCAATCTGTGTCATTCAGCTCAGGAAACTTGTCACTGTTGTCTAATTGCTCTAAAAATGAAATAATCTCCCGTTTGAGCTCCCACACACGTTGACATACTTTCCCCAAACTTAACCAGCGGGCATTAGAATGGTACAATAAGTCTGTGCGATCAGCGTCAGCTTCTTCAAGGAAATGAATAAATTGACGATGGTGAAGTCCCCTCGCTCGAATAAAATTGACAAGTTTCACAACTGGCTTCACTACGTGGTCAAGCTGCAGCACGGATTTACACAGTGCTTCCTGGTGAATGATGCAGTGTAGGAAAATTACCTCCTGCTCAGGGTTGTCCTCTTTCACCCTGTCCTGAATACTCTTCACCATCCCGATATTTTTTCCTGTCAGATTCGGTGATCCGTCTGTGGTAACGTTGGTGAGCGTTCTCCAAGGTAACTTGTGCCTCTGTATGACCGCTGACACGCTGTTAAATAAATCCTCTCCTCGTGTTTGTCCTTTCAGGGATTCCATATCCAAAAACTCCTCTGTAAACTCGAAATTCTCATTAATCCCTCTGATAAAAATTAAGATCTGGGCGGTGTCCTTTACATCGTTGCTTTCGTCCAGTGCCAAAGAATATAATGAAAATCTCTCCACTTTTTGGTTTAGCTTGCTAGTTAAGTGTTCGTCAATTACTTCAATATGGCGAGTCACTGACCTGCGTGATAAGCTATTTTTTTCAAATTTGTTCTTGCTCTCGGGACATAAAATACTTGCTGTCTCTAACATGCACTCTTTAAGAAACTCCCCTTCGGAGAAAGGCTTGCTGGCTTTTGCTAGTTTGAATGCCAGTAAAAAACTTGTCATCGAGCTTGCTTCTTGGATGGAAGTTGTTCGAATAAAGGTGTTTTGTTGAGCCCGCAAACTTGCTAGCAACCTGTCAGCAGTAGCTGTACGTTCTTGTGTTGAAAGGTTGCTGGCGTAATTAGCATGCTTGGTGGAAAAGTGATGGCTGATGTATTCTTTTAAAACCGCAACCGTTTCTTGGCATATCAGACAGACAGCCTTGGATCGGACTTCGGTAAAAAAAAGTATTTAGGCGTCCATTCATTCTTAAACACCCGGCACTCACTGTCGACTTTCTCGTTTCTTTGACATTGCTGCAGATGGCTTACAATCTAACCAGTCGAAGTAGAGCGATTATTGGAATTGGCTCGCTCTCTAGAGTGCGCTCCCTTCTCTCGCTCTCTCTCTTTCTCATTCTTTCGGGGTCTGGGCACTGCAAATTCAAGTCACTGCGCCATCTGGTGTTGAACGCCTGTCATTGCAAGTCAAAATGAAATGAATTTCAGAATTCACAACAAACCTTGTACAGTACTGTATTCAGAACCAATCTTCGGCGGGCCGGATTAAAAAGCCCAACGGGCCGGATCTGGCCCGCGGGCCGTAGTTTGCCCACGTTTGTTCTAATGTGTGCCAAATGTTCAAAACCCAAGTACTTCGAGGTCAATCAAACATGTAACGAGATGAAACTTTAAAACATGACAACATTGTATTTTCTATTCTAACATTACTTCCTTATAAACACTGCATGGCGGGCTTTTGCTGTGTCGACGCCCCATGGACTGAGTCGACGCCCCCTGGACTGAGTGACGCAGCACGATGCAGTTCACGTGTCGATCACGTGATGTAATGAAGCAGCACACGCACTGACACGTGGATTGCTCTGTGAGCCCGACGCATGCGTTGATGCATCGGTGTAGCAGGACCAATCACTACTTGACACACTGTTAACCAGGCTGCATGTACGCAGCAGGTGGGACCGACACACGTAACGTGTATCAAAGTCTTTCTTCATTCACGCTTTACATTTGTTTCTAACACGCAAAACAATTTCCACATTTTTTTCCCCTTTGAGCGGTTGCCAAACGCCTACAAAGTCCAGCGGTGCCGTGAATTATTGATTGGTGACGTTGCCACGTGTGGTCCAGCGAAAAAAATTGTCACTGACCTGTTGGTGAGTTTATGATGGAGGCTTCTCCAATAAGTTTCAGGTATTCCCGACACTTGCAATGCGCTGCAGTATTTCTTAAATTCCTCCTCCATTTGTAAGTATTCTCCAGCAATCATTGACATTTTAGATCGTTGAACTTGTTCACTTTACGAGAACCCGGAAGTGGGTAGAATTAATTACACTCATGGCTATAGCTAACACCTGATAGCACTCTCAAGATACATGCCGACAGTGACACTCAGCAAGAAGGGGCCAGCGTCAGTGAAACAATGATGAGAACAAGGATCCCGGCAGATTGGACTGCATACACTGGTGGACAATGCTTTACGGCTTCTGTAAAAACGCTATAAGAAACACATGCCAATATCATAATATTAATTGAAACAATAATAATAATAAACTGGCTGTTTTTTTTTGTTTTGTTCTGTAAGTATAAACTAGTAAACCTATGAAAACTGGTTGGGACAATGACCGAGTTACGACGTATGTTCTTAATGTCCATGTCGTTGAAGGACAGAGTCGCCCTTGCCAATATGGCCGAAACGTTGGCATGGGAAGTAGGGCTGTTTCCTTGATGAAGATGCTGTGGCTGCATGGCCGTTAAGTCGCTTTCAAGTGACGTCATTTTGCCTGTGAGGAAAAAATTGGTGACGTGGGACCGTCCAGAAATTACTTTTTCCAGTCTGACTCCTGACAACATCCAAAAAATATAGTGATACCTCTCTTTTGAAAGATTAGGAGACATTTTAGTGACGAAATATTCACCTACAATAAATAAATAAATAGATAATTACTAATTACTAATAAGTAGATAATTTCTTCAGTTCAAAGTTTCATCACATCTGTCATAATGGCAAAGTAGGAGACCTTATAGTGACAAAAATTGTCACAAATTGACAAAAGTATTGAACAAAAATCAATAAAAACATTTTCTCATCCTGTTTACGATAGAAGTTGAAAAGAACAGATGATTTCGTAGATTTTGGGTGAACATTCTTGTCAATATATGGCAATATTGTCTCCGCCCCTGAATCTCCAAAATGACAGCTACACGTTGAGCTGCCATAATTAGAAGATTGCCGATGCTAACTAGAACAGGAATCAGACTGAGAAAATGTGCTTTTAATTGTTTTTGCTGACTATTTATTGATTTAAATGTCTCCTACTTCAACATAATGGGTGATATCAGTACATTTCTGCTGTCGTAAGTAGCAGTCGACAGTTTCCATTTACTCCAACATTCAGAGAAAAAAAAATCTTCATTTTCTTATTCGGTTTTGTGCCACATACGTTGCCCTTTTATATTACATTTGTAGACGGTTCCTACGACTGACATCAAACATCCGGCAACTTTTCCTTGCTACTTCCGCTCTGTATTTTTTTTACGTGCTCCCCATGTTGTAACAATGCCAAGACAGAAAAAGATCGATGTTTCTTTCGGGTTACGAAGATAATTATCCACCAGGGCCCAGAGGCAGAAGAAATGTAAAAAAAACAAAAAAAACGGCAAGCGAAGTGGCTGAGTAACATCTCCCGTTCAGATCTTCAGGGAGGCCCAATCCATAGTTTGGGCTCGATCACTTTGTTCGTGGTAAGATGGTTTGCATTTGAAGTCGTAATAATAAGCAATAAAAGAGATTACTCTGTGTACAGTACAATTTATATATATATATATATATGTATATATATATTTATTTGGGGGGGGTCCTTGACATCACATGAAAATGTCTAAAAGGCATTAAAAACGTTTGGAATTGCTGCCTTTTAAAAAAAGAAAATTACGTGAGTGCAACGTGCATTGTTCAAATGCCACTGCCCAATCGATATTTGAATTATTTTTATTTATTCTTTGAGCATTAATGTTAGTTTGTGCTATTAAAGTGCTTTGTAAGAGAAATACACAATGCAATTCTACTAATAATTTTGTGTTTTGAGAGAGAAAGAGAGAGGTTGTTAGCTCTGGATTTTCCTTGTCTATAATCATTATTTACCCCTGTATTACTTTGTCATTGTTATCTTTTGACAGGTCGCCCTGCTCCACTTTTCCCTGCTGATCACCCCGACTGAGCTCCAACGTTAAAGTTGAGACATAACTAGGTGGCCGTTTTAGTCCAAGACTTTAACGCACATAGGAGAAGCGAGAAACGAAAAGGCCACTCAAAGCAGCAGCAAGTTTGTTGTAGTTACACGGTTAGATTGCTCCAGCGACCTGCATCTCTCAGTCCTGCTTCCGAAAAAATGAATTTGATATAGAAACTCATTAAACTTATCATCCAAATAATTTCTCCTGATGACCAGTACCGTATTTTTTGCATTATAAGTCGCAGTTTTTTTAGTTTGGCCGGGGTTGCGATTTGTACTCTGTTGTGATTTGTGTGTGAAATTATTACCACATTATTATATTATTTCACATGTTATTTTCACACTAAACCGCAAGAGGGCGCTCTAGGCATGTGTTGATAATTTCAACATTGCTGGTAATTTATAAAAACACCTGAGAAGGGCTGAACAAAAATGGCACCGAAAAGAAAATCATATTCTGCACATTATAAGCTGCAAATAGTGAAATATGCAGCCGAAAACGGTAATCGAGCAGCAGAAAGAAAGTTTGGAGTTAGCGAGAAACTTGTAAGGGACTGGCGAAAAGCGGAGGTTACTCTTACTGAAATGAAGAAAACAAAAAAAGCTAATCGCGGGCTAAAAGCTAGGTGGCCGCAATTAGAGGAACGAGTTCGCGCATGGGTGCTTGAACAACGTGCTGCGGGGAGAAGTTTGTCAACAGTGCAGTTGCATCTCCACGCCCAGGTAGTTGCCAAGGAGATGAATATAAATGATTTTGCGGGAGGACCTTCTTGGTGTTACCGCTTTATGCAACGCAATCGCCTCTCTATCAGAGCAAGGACAACAATGTCCCAAAAACTGCCAGCAGACTTCCAAGCCAAGGTCGACAGTTTCCGTGAGTTCATTGAAAAGCATGTAAGTGAGCACAACGTGACACCGGATCATATTATTAACATGGCCGAGGTCCCCCTCACCTTTGACGTTCCCATGGGCCGAAGTGTTGCAGAGAAAGGGCAAAAAAGTGTGAATATAGTTACAACTGGTCATGAGAAATCACACTTCACAGTGGTGCTGGCATGTTGTGGAGATGGATCAAAATTGCCACCAATGGTCATTTTCAAACGGAAAACCATGCCAAAAATCCAATCCTCCTCAGTTGTAGTCGCCGTGAATGAGAAAGGGTGGATGGATCAAGAAATGCTGAACTTATGGCTTACAAAGTGCTACACTAAACGACCGGATGGCTTCTTTAGAGCACGTAAAGCTCTGCTTGTGATCAATAGCATGAGAGCGCACATCACGCCACAGTTCAAAAATAAATTAAAAGTTTTCAACTCCTTACCTGCCATCATCCCTGGAGGCTTAACCAAAATACTCCAGCCACTTGATATCTCCGTGAATAGGAGCTTTAAGGCAGTCTTGCATAACCTGTGGGAGCAGTGGATGATGGATGGAGAGCACAGCTTCACGGCAACCGGGAGAATGCGCCATGCAACTTTCCTCAATGTCATTGAATGGATCGACAAAGCATGGGCTTCAGTGACAACCGAAACCATCCTGTTGGGATTCAGAAAGGCTGGAATAATTGGAACTGCAACTGACAATGAGTCTGACGTAAGCGACGTAAAAGAGGAAGCACATCGTCTATCTCCCGAGTTGGGGGAGTTGTTTAAAAGTGAACAGAGTCTGTTCCCCAAGGCACCCACCTGTTCTTTGACAGGTACTTGACAACAATCAGCCTCCTTGACACCCTGATGACAAAAGGTCTGACAGCGACTGGAACCCTCATGAATAACAGGGTTCCAAAGAACTGCAAGATCTTAGGCGATAAGCTTTTCCTTTGTGTTTCCAAGAAAGGGAATTGCTTTCTGAAGTATCATACCAAATAATCATATTAGAAGCAAAAGTGAAACAAAAGGAAAGAGATGATGGACAGTTTTGTTTATCTTGAACACTTTCTCAAGTTGACTTTTTGATATTTTTGTTGGACTAACTGTTTCACAATAAAGTTCCATTTCCCTTGTTTTGTGTTCCAATGCCCACCGCAGAAGACACATCAAAGCTTAAAAACAAAAATAAAACTTTCTTTTACAGTATACCAATTACTTCACATAGATTGGGGAATTTAAAAATAAATGTGATTGGACAACATTTAGGAGGATATACCAGTTGTACTTAAAGAAAAATATTTATCACACTTTTCATTGATACGTAAATATTTGGCTGTTAAGGAATGATTGTAAAAAAGTAAATACAACTTGTAAGGCTTGGTTGCGCCAACAAGGGTTTAATTTAATTCAAGATTGTCTTTAATCAAAGATTAGTCAAAGTTTAAAATGAGTTAATGGTGTTTTAAAATAAAAGAAGACCTCTGTTTTACCATTTAAAATCTCAGTTTAGTAATAACTCAGTGAAACTGAATTTAAACTGAGTTCAACCCAATTCATCGTGATGTGAATTTAAAATTAAGAATGAATTCTGAAGTTAAATCTACAGGCGACACTGCTACAACGCTGTCTATCCTCCTGTGTCAATGGTTTGTTTTTTACCCCTGATTAAACGTTACATACTGCATCCGACTGAGGTTTATTCTGTGAGTGTGTGCGCACGTAATTAATGTTGGGGCGGGGGTTTTCTTCTGGGTTCATTTGAGGCTCCAAAGATGTTTTCCCAGATACTCGCCAACAGTTTTTCTTGTCGCCATCAAAGGTTAGCGGCCACTCAATGAGAAATGGCTTTACACTATTGCTTGCGAGCAACAATGTTAGCCTGGCGTTTTTTTACCGTATTTTCCCGGATTATAAACGCTCTGGAGTATTAATCGAATCAGCCATAAAATGCATCATAAAGAAGAAAAAAACATGTATAAATCACACTAGTGTATAAGTTGCACTTTTGGGGGAAATTTATTTGATAAATCCAACACCAGGAACATACATGCCATCTTGAAAGGCAATTTAAACTCAAAATAAAATAGAGAACAACATGCTGATAATATGCTAACATATATGACGTATCAACAATTCAGTTCAGGAAACTTTATTTATCCCCGTGGGGCAATTAGGACTTAACATGCACGCTCTGCAAAAGAAACATGAAAAACAATGACAAACATGGGCTACAGTGCAAAGGGCCTGACGGTACTCGCTGTGTGTACAGCGCCGCGCGATCTTAGTTCAGAAAGGAAACCACTGGGTAAGCAAAGGGGAAAAAAAACATGCTCGCACTATCCTCCTGTGAGGATAATTTAAGTCCAGGAAAAAAAAGGCCCGCACGTAAAAAGCATGACAGTTACAACAAGTCACAAGACATACCATGTAATGAGGGGGCGAAAACAAGGAAAGTGTTGGATTTTTGTTTATTTTGGTGGTGGGGCATTTGTGACCCAAGTTTATTTTGTCGCCCAAGCGGGAATGCTGCTAACATTTATGATGATGATTATTATTATTCGTGGTCGAGGTATGATTATTATTTAAACCAGAATTCAACACCAATTTCTGATTTTCATTCATTTTTTTGAATCCTTTTTTTGGTTTTGTTGTTTCATTATTATTTATTTCGGTAAGAGAGGGTACCAACCTGGAAATCCTTTGTGGAATTTAGGATAGAAATGGAGCCTGACAGAACAGCCCACGACATCGTCTTCAGGCGTCACGTTGTCGATCTCTTCTGCTCAGTGGCAGAAATGCTCTTGAGGACAACTTCCGGGAATCGAAAAAGAAATCGCTTGTTCCATTTGTGTCTTGTGCCAAATTCTATTTTTGTCCAAAAATTAATCTGAACCTGTTTTAAGCCTTCTTTGTTACAGACAACAGACTCAGGCATTACTCATCTGTGCTGTATGTTACACATACGTACAGCACATTTGACAATAAAGTTGTAATCAATCAATCAATCAATTAAGCTGCATTTCAATGTTGGCATTTCGATATTAAAAAAAGGTTCAATGACAACTTGTTTTCTACTTTTAATATCTGTTTGCAAACGTAATGACCAAAACTCCTCTTGTTTTATGTTGAGGGGGAAGAAATTTCATCTGTGCTGTATGTTACACATACGTACAGCACATTTGACAATAAAGTTGTATTCAATTCAATTCAATTCAAAAGAGCAACGGACTACACTCCGATCCCAGAGAGCCACTGTCCTGCCTGTTTTAGAATGCAGGTGCGTCCAATTATTAAATAAGTCAACATTGTTCATTCATCATGTTTTATTATGTCTGTAGTGTGCATGATTTACGTCAGGCATGTTTTTTTCCCCATAATTGCCATGGACTATTGACTTATGCAAGTGCTTACCCAGTGACATTATGATTAAAAAAACTAACACAGTGGCAGCTCCAACCTTCTTGGCAGGAAGACAATTCTGAGGTGGTGAGTAGATTTGTGCTAACTTCATTGTACTCACGACGAATGACACCCCTTATATCCGACCACATCAGATTAAGTAAAAATAATGAAATGAGAGGAAAGCATGCTCTTTTTTACTTTTTTTTTTGTCTTCCTGGAAAAGTGGGCATGTCTAGCAAGGCACGTCACCTGGAATCTTTGGAAGTTGCCTTGTCCACAGTACGAGAAAAAGGCAGCTTGGGGCGGGGCCTCACGTGATCAGAGAGGAGCTTCAGTGATGTGATGAGATCTTGAGTTCAGAAGACGAAGCAGAGTTGACCGAAATTTCCTCAGCATGTTGCTGTCAGCTTGGTTGCTGGTCATCATCACGGTGGCAGGTGAGCACTGCTTGGCAAGGCAAAGAGTCATTCAACCGAATGCTGAAATTGCTTTTTTCTCATCATTCAGGCACCAGCGGCGAGCTGGTGGCAGTCACGACTGAAATGTTGGCATCAAAAGGCAGTCGGGTGACACTGTCATACGTTTACGGCAATAAGGCTACTAGTGGTGATTATTTCTTCTGGTAAAAACAACTTCCTGGACAAGCGCCACACTTCCTGCTTTCACACTTAGGAAATGGCAAACCATTGAAGGGCAAGCTGGGAATGTCGGTCTGCACATAGAGGAAGTGTCGCTTGAACATTTCCTGCTCCTGAACTCATCACACGGCTTAACTAGATTATACAAAGCCCAATTCTAAAGTTTGGACGCTGTGCAATATATAAACAAAAACAAAATATTATTTTTCACCCTCGTGGGCTGTGGTCTTAGGAGTCCACATTTCAAATTGTTTTTGGTCATCATAGTCATTGTGTTATCTGGGCTAAAGATGGAAAGGATGTCTGCAGTGTTATTCACGCCAATAGTTTTTGGGGATCTGTAGACGTTCTTGTCAGGGAGGTGTGATGACATTCAGAGACGACATGGTGATTTTTGAAGGGCACTCTTGTGTTATGGTGCTTCCTATGTGCTAGAAGAAGCCTGATTCTCCTCAATGGCTTATCAGCCAATATTTATTCACAAGACGGAGAAGCAGATCGGGCCAGGACGAATTTCAGGTGACACGACACAGTACGGTGCTGTGACGAGGGAGGACACGTCTTTGAATGTGCAAGTTGATGTCATTGCAACAGGAAGTGAAGGCCGTGCCCACTAAGCCACAAGTTAGCAGTCATGTGAAGGGCGAATGATGCGCCATGAAGCTCATGCCAACTGGCGCGCCTGCACAAAAACACTTGCAGCCACATCGTGTCGTAGGCCAAGAGGCTGCTCACAGGAGGAGATGAGCCATAGTGACAACACGCTGCTGCTGTGCAGGGACATTGTTGTCTCATGGGCTCATTTCAACTTCATCTCATACTCACTGATCTTATGTTTTGTTTTGATGTTATGCAAGCACAAGGAAGTCAATGTGTGATGTGACTCGGAGAGCAGCAGTGATTTTGTTTTCATATACTGGCATGCACAACAATGAAAATGTTATCTGGCTTTCTCTTCATCACTGGCGCAAGAGAATACAAGTTGTCCCAGAACATTCCTGACATCCACGACATAGCTCATTCGTGCAAAAGGTCTGCATAAATATCGACCAGGAGACCAACAGCTGCTGACTGTTACTGTTCATAAAGTGACATCCATCCATCCATCCATCCATCCATCTTCTACCGCTTATCCGGGGCCGGGTCGCGGGGGCAGCAGCTTTAGCAGGGAAGCCCAGACTTCCCTCTCCCTAGCTACTTCTTCCAGCTCTCCCCGGGGGATCCCGAGGCGTTCCCAGGCCAGCTGGGTGACATAGTCTCTCCAGCGTGTCCTGGGTCGTCCTCGGGGTCTCCTCCCGGTGGGACATGCCCGGAACACCTCACCAGGGAGGCGTTCAGGAGGCATCCGAATCAGATGCCCAAGCCACCTCATCTGGCTCCTCTCGATGTGGAGGAGAAGCGGGTCGACTCTGAGCCCCTCCCGGATGACCGAGCTTCTCACCTTATCTCTAAGGGAGAGCCCGGACACCCTGCGGAGAAAACTCATTTCGGCCGCTTGTATCCGGGATCTCGTTCTTTCGGTCACGACCCATAGCTCGTGACCATAGATGAGGGTTGGGACGTAGATCGACCGGTAAATTGAGAGCTTCGCCCTTTGGCTCAGCTCCTTCTTTACCACGACAGACCGATGCAACGTCCGCATCACAGCAGACGCTGCACCGATCCGCCTGTCGATCTCTCGCTCCCTCCTGCCCTCATTCGTGAACAAGACCCCAAGATACTTAAACTCCTCCACTTGGGGCAAGATCTCCTCCCCGACCCGGAGTGGGCACTCCACCCTTTTCCGACTGAGGACCATGGTTTCAGATTTGGAGGTGCTAATCTTCATCCCAACCGCTTCACACTCGGCTGCGAAACGCTCCAGTGAGAGTTGGAGAGCCCTGTTTGAAGGAGCCAACAGTACCACATCATCTGCAAAAAGCAGAGATGCAATACTGAGGCTACCAAAACAGACCCCCTCAACGCTTCGGCTGCGCCTAGAAATTCTGTCCATAAAGGTAATGAACAGAATCGGCGACAAAGGGCAGCCTTGGCGGAGTCCAACCCTCACTGGAAACGATTCCGACTTATTGCCGGCAATGCGAACCAAACTCTGACCTCGGCAGTATAGGGACCGAACAGCCCGTATCAATGGGCTCGGTACCCCATACTCCCGAAGCACCCCCCACAGAACTCCCCGAGGGACACGGTCAAACGCCTTCTCCAAGTCCACAAAACACATGTAGACCGGTTGGGCGAATTCCCACATACCCTCGAGGACCCTGCTAAGGGTGTAGAGCTGGTCCACTGTTCCACGGCCGGGACGAAAACCACACTGCTCCTCCTCAATCTGAGGCTCGACTTCCTGACGGACCCTCCTCTCCAGCACCCCTGAATAGACCTTACCAGGGAGGCTGAGGAGTGTGATCCCTCTGTAGTTGGAACACACCCTCCGGTCCCCCTTTTTAAAAAGAGGGACCACCACCCCGGTCTGCCAATCCAGAGGCACTCTCCCCACTGACCACGCGATGTTGCAGAGGCGTGTCAACCAGGACAGCCCCACAACATCCAGAGCCTTGAGGAACTCCGGGCGGATCTCATCCACCCCTGGGGCCTTGCCACCGAGGAGCTTTTTAACCACATCGGTGACTTCGACCACAGAGATAGGAGAGCCCACCTCAGAGTCCCCAGACTCCGCTTCCTCCAAGGAAGGCGTGCTGGTGGAGTTGAGGAGGTCTTCGAAGTACTCCGCCCACCGGCTCACAACGTCCCGAGTCGAGGTCAACAGTGCCCCATCCCCACTGTACACAGTGTTAGTGGTGCACTGTTTCCCCCTCCTGAGACGTCGGATGGTGGACCAGAATTTCCTCGAAGCCGTCCGGAAGTCGGCTTCCATGGCCTCACCGAACTCTTCCCATGCCCGAGTTTTTGCTTCGACGACCACCGAAGCTGCATTCCGCTTGGCCAGTCGATACCTGTCAGCTGCCTCTGGTGTCCCACAGGCCATAAAGGCCCGATAGGACTCCTTCTTCAGCTTGACGGCATCCCTTACTGCTGGTGTCCACCAGCGAGTACGGGGGTTGCCGCCACGACAGGCACCAACCACCTTACGGCCACAACTCAGATTGGCCGCCTCAACAATAGAGGCACGGAACATGGTCCATTCGGACTCAATGTCCCCCGCCTCCCCCAGGACATGGGAAAAGCTCTGTCGGAGGTGGGAGTTGAAACTCCTTCTGACAGGGGATTCCGCCAGACGCTCCCAACAAACCCTCACAATACGTTTGGGTCTGCCAGGTCGGACCGGCATCTTCCCCCACCATCGGAGTCGACTCACCACCAGGTGGTGATCAGTTGACAGCTCCGCCCCTCTCTTCGCCCGAGTGTCCAAGACATGCGGCCGCAAATCCGATGATACAACCACAAAGTCAATCATCGAACTGCGGCCAAGGGTGTCCTGGTGCCAAGTGCACATATGGACACCCTTATGTTTGAACAAGGTGTTCGTTATGGACAATCCGTGACGAGCACAGAAGTCCAATAACGAAACACCACTCGAGTTCAGATCAGGGGGGCCGTTCCTCCCAATCACGCCCCTCCAGGTCTCACTGTCGTTGCCCACGTGTGCATTGAAGTCCCCCAGCAGAACAAGGGAGTCCCCAGCAGGAGTACTCTCCAGCACACCCTCCAAGGACTCCAAAAAGGGTGGGTACGCTGAACTGCTGTTGGGTGCGTACGCACAAACAACAGTCAGGACCCGTCCCCCCACTTGAAGGCGGAGGGAGGCAACCCTCTCGTCTACCGGTGTGAACCCCAATGCACAGGCACTGAGCCGGGGGGCAATGAGTATGCCCACACCTGCTCTGCGCCTCTCCCCGTGGGCAACTCCAGAGTGGAAGAGAGTCCAACCCCTCTCGAGAGAGCTGGTACCAGAACCCAGGCTGTGTGTGGAGGTAAGTCCGACTATATCCAGTCGGAACTTTTCTACCTCGCACACCAGCTCGGGTTCCTTCCCTGTAAGAGAGGTGACATTCCATGTCCCTAGAGCTAGCTTCTGCAGCCGAGGATCGGACCGCCAGGGTCCCCGCCTTTGGCTGCTGCCCAGCTCACATTGCACCCGACCCCTTTGGCCCCTCCCATGGGTGGTGAGCTCATGAGAAGGGGGACCCACGTTGCCTCTTCGGGCTGAGCCCGGCCGGGCCCCATGGGTATAGGCCCGGCCACCAGGCGCTCGCCAACGGGCCCCGCCTCCAGGCCTGGCTCCAGAGGGAGGCCCCGGTGACCCGCGTCCGGGCAAGGGAAACTTGAATCCATTTATTTTACTCATCATAAGGGATCTATTGAGCCATGCTTTGTCTGGTCCCTCACCTCGGACCTGTTTGCCATGGGTGACCCTGCCAGGGGCATAAAGCCCCAGACAACTTAGCTCCTAGGATCATTGGGGCACGCAAACCCCTCCACCACGGTAAGGTGACGGCTCATGGAGGGGTCATAAAGTGACAAAAAACTCTTTGGATTGGATTTCTGTTTTTGTCATAAAGTGACAAAAACAGAAATCCAAACCATCCCCACTCTGCGCACTGATATGAACGCAGCTTTGATGAGCTCACTTTTAAAATCCAATAGAGACCCAACTACGACCCTCCACTTATCACCGACTGTCCTGAAATCAAACCCGTTTAACACTTAGAGTCCCAGCTTTTTCCAGTTCTGCTGCCCCCCCTTCCAAAATTTGCAAATTCCACTCAAGGTGCTCGTTGTCTCCATTGAATTGCCTCCTGTGCATGTTCAACCCTGGGCGTGTTTGATTCTCAACAGCTGTCCACAAACATCCATTTTTGTCTTTTGAGTCAAGAAACATTTTTATTTATTTATTTGCCATGAAAATTATTTTTATAATGGCCATCATTTTATGGAGGGAAGACTTGCATACTGCCAAGCCTAAAATGTTAGGGGACAGAGGAACAAAATTAGCACCCCACACATTTCAATTTCAGTTTAGAAAAACAACAAACTGTAATTTGAAAAAGAAAATTTGTATTTCACGCAAAGATAATAAAAAAAAAAGGATAACTGTACCAAGCGGGACAAATGTTTCAAGCTGCATACAATCTTCACATCTCACATTTGTCACATGACCAAGGTGAAGTCCGCCTACATTTGCCACAGGTAAAGGAGATACCTTTCAGTCCCGAATCACACACAGAAGTTTCTTTTGTGGGGGAGAGTGGCAAATTTACCTGTGAGACACAAACGATTTCACGCACACCAACGCTCACACTGAAATAGCGCAATTAAGTCATTTTTAACTCATGATCAAAAAATAAATAGCAATTGGCTTGCTAAATGATGTGGGATTAGACTCTCATTCATCCAGGTCATGGCAAAAGTTGAATGGGGGTGATCTTCTTCTATATTGCTGATTTTTTTCTTTCAAATGACTTTCTACTATAACAACAATGTGTTTTCATGCTGATTTGATGTCTTCGTTGCATTGCATTCATGACTTATTAGTTTCTCTGGATGTAGAATCTTGATGGCCTCTTTTGAATCATCCAAAAAATAAGGAACCAACAGCCTTTAAAAAAAAAAAAACATTTATTGAATTTTTGTTGATATAATGACGCATTTTATAGCTCACCGACATGTAAAAAGCGACAAGTTCTAACACGAGCGCAGGAGGAAGAGGAAGGTGGTGGCGCCGCGCTGGTTACTCTGGTGTGCCGAACCACAGGCCCAGTGTCACGACACAGTTGATGGCAAGCGTCTTGGCGAAGATGAGGCAGAGGGTGAGGGCGGTGAGAGACAGGAGGTTCACCCTCTTGTCTGCCGGCGACATGCACATTTAACTCAGCCCGACAGGCTGCACCTCTCACATGTTCTATACTAACCTGGCACCAACACGTCCTGGCACTGCCCTTGTCCACTGTCACCTGTGGCGGTAAAACAGAAAGAAGGCGTGAGGTGGTGACTCCATTAAGATGAATGGAGGCCTCACCCCACACTCCTCACCTTCCTCGCACGTGTCGTTATGTGCGGCTGTTATCACTGCCACCTGGTTGAAGAGCGAGCCATCCGATATTCGCACGGCGCGAGACTCCTCGAGCCTGTGCCCTTGTCCTGCCTTCTCCGTGGCATTGCGTCGGCTGAATCCGGTGGCGAGACATGCCGTTAGGTCGCTAGCTTCAAGTTTGTAGAAGGATGGCTCAAAGTCCTCCCTTAAAACACCGACCAGATTCTCACATTAAAGGGGAAGTTGTGCCAAAAGTTTTCATGACCATAATGTGGAATATGAATGACCAATTGAAGCGGCTCCCCTCACTCCTTTTAAAATCAAGGCAGTCGAAGGATTTTGTTGGAGCAGAAATTGACTTGCTGGGGTCAATGTATGAGATTAGTGCGTGCAAAGTGCATTAATAAAGCTAAACTCTTCCCTTGCGGTTCATATATTTGGCCGGACAATTGACATGGGCAATTGGAGAACAACTTGAAAACCTGTTCATGCTGTTCGAGCATTCATGGGGACCAAAATTATGAACGGCTATGTTTTTTTCAGTGTGTGGTTTCTATTTTTAATTTAGCACAAAAGGAATATGGAAATACAACAACCATTTAGATTTTTTTATCCAGTGGTGCAATTTGTGTTATGGTGTTTATTTGTAGTTTGGAAGAAACTTGCTGGTTCCTGACATGTCTAATATGCAATATCGCTTTCACATTAAGTTTGTGACAGAGTTTGTGAAAGTTTCACACAAAGCATGTAAACATGTAACAACCAAATCCCCAAATTTCATTTAATTGAGCTGCCAAATAAACTTTGCCATGTTTCCATTCACCAAGGTCACCACTCAATCTGGTTTCAAACATCGACTACACATTCAGACAAAATATGAACTAGCTAAGTTTCTTTTTGAGATTTTATTTGAAAACCAAATTTAAGAAATGTTCTTCCAAAAAACAACAACATCCCACTTACAAGTTTCCACCTTCAATCTGGTTCCACCTCCAAAAAATAACCTGTCAGATCCTGTCATACATTAGTTGCTTCCTTTACAAGAACCTCCTGAGATCTGTTTTGAACTTGCAAACCTCAACAGGCTTTGCGGTGTAAAAAATGCACACAAAAATGTATTTTATTTTGTTTTATCTCATCTTATTGAGGTAGTGACACAATTTGGGTTGTGATACGTAAAAGCCAAACTTACGAGTCACCACAGTTAGTCTGGTACCGCTTCCGAAAAGTAATCTCCAACCTCCTGACACACATCAGTTGGTCCCCTAACAAAAACCTGAAGAGAAACTTTGACAAGAACACAATCGGAATCCTTATGGGGTGGCATGGCCCAGGTGCTATTGTGGTCGTTTTCCAGCCTGAAGGTCATGGTTCCAATCTTCAGCCCGAGAGACCATGCCCAAGGGTCCTTTAGCAAAATACCAAAGCTCCAACTTGGTCCTGATGCTGATGAGGATTGTTCAAGTGATTTGAGTGCCTTCAAAAGCGCGATACAAGCAAAATCCCATTTATCATCTACCTTCATGTTTCCACGCACAAATAAAGGTCTTGTCAGTGTACCCATTATCTGCTCGTTCCAGCTGCATCTATGGGAAAATTTACCAGTTGCGACACTCAAATTAGTTTCCAACAACGGTCCACCTCTTCACAGCGGCATTCCTCAGGGCTTGGTTCCTTGTCCACTAGACTTTCATGGCATCAATGTCAACTGGACACCCTTCTCCAAGTGTCTTGGATCATGTTAATTGCATCAAAACACCTGGGTACATTTTTCATCATGTTGCCATAGCACTTAAGGCAATAAAAGAAGATTCTTGGCAGAAGCAAGCAGCGGAACCTTTCCCTGAAAAACAGAGTGGAGAAAGAAAAACAAGTGACAATGATGTCGAAACAAGTTCCACTGTCATGCTTGTCCCGCCCCCTAAGACAATCTTGAAGCCTGCAGCAGCCTTCTTGCAACAACATCCACTGTGACACAAAGCCGGAACCACGTTGGCCATGCCAACTACCACTGGATTCACTATGCTGACATCATGTTGCCTCTCTGTTCAAAGTTTCGATCAAAAGCCACTCACATCGATTTTGATGTTACCAGGTGGTCCCAAGTAATGGTATAAACGACAGTAAAATGGTACAGGATCCGACATTAACAGTGGCCCAATAGCCTTATGGCCCTGGACCAGTATGGCACTGGGCCACCACCGACAATCTCGATGCGGGCTCGGTAGTCCAGGACAAATTTCATAAATAGGAAACTGAAAATCTTGCTTTTAAACTAAATATTGTTTGATTTGAAAATTGAGTTTTGAGTTGTCAGGCCAGGTAATCAAACTGTATTGATAAAAAAAGATTTTTTTGCTCTTATCAGTCAAGGTTGTCTTGTTTGAGCTTCCTGTAGGTGGCCACAATATACAAAAAAACCAACATACAGTAAACATTCCCATCCCCGGAATTCTATGAAAAGGAATATCCTTCACCCGTAATAAAAACCTATGCATTAACGTTTTGACTACGATATTACATGTTACCGGAACTACGTAAGCGGAAATTCCACTAGCCGTAACCCGGATGGAGACGTCATGCAGCGGGAGCTTAAATACACGCAACGCTCCACCCGATACGCGGAAAGACACCAACGGAGACACCTTTTCACTTCGCATTTTTTGATAATCAGATTCGAAACGACGACGTGTAAGTGAGTTTTTATTGCCGTGCGTTTTACTGTAATTGCGAACGATTTCTAACTTTATTCACTTACGTCCTGTTGATCGCGGCACGAGCTTAAAAAGCAATGCCCACTCAACACAACTGGAGAAGATGGAAGAAACGTGTTTGCTTCGCCGTTTATGTCATCGAATTCGAAACGACTATGTGTCAGTGACTTTTTATTGGCGTGCGTTTTACTGTAATTGCGAACGATTTTAACTTTATTTACTTTCGTCCTGTAGATCATGGCATAGAAAACGAGGAAGAACCCAACAAAACAAAACAACCCAAAATAGACTCATTTTTTCCCAAGACTGAAAAAAATCAACATTAAAATACTGTACATACTATACTGTGTTGTGGTTTTTTAAATCTACACCTGTACTGTATACTGTACTGCTGTTTTTGTTATATAAACAGTTTTTGGACAGTATATTTTTGCATTTTATTGCTTGTGTTGTTACACATGCAGTTTTCAACATACTTGCAGGTTCATAAAGGACATGTACCATGCTCATTTCCCAAAAGAGGAATTTCTGTTATAAGGACAGATTGGACAGCGCAAACATGAGTCCGTACTAGAGAATATTTACTGTATTGTGCTGGTGCGTGCTCAATTATTTTCCACAACAATATGTATTGGCTTGAACAAGAAATAAACTCAGAATTTTTTTTTCATCCAGATCTGTACTTTAATCGTAGTAACACCAAGCTAAATTATAAGGACTATTGCCTGGCCACAAGGAGCCAAAAAAAAAACCAAAACATAAAAAAAAAAAAGCTTGCAAAGGCAAGGTACAAGGGAATACAGAGAATACACAAAAGAAATATCACAAGTCCAATTACGTGAAACCAAATATCAAGATCGATAAAAAACAAATTATATATTTTTTATATTTATTCTTCAGGCATCAAAAGGGTTTTTACATCGGTGCTGCCCCACAAATGAGCATTTGCTCCGGACCAAATTTAACCCACCTCAGGGAGGTGGGTTAAAAATGTGTTCCAGAGTAAGCTGTTTTCAGGGGCTACACCGGTGTAAATTTGCACGTGTGAACGCTCTCCTGGGGCAGCACCGGCGTAGCACCAGAGCAAATGTTGCCGTGTGAACACCCCTATTTACTTTATTATTATCTATAAATGAGTTTGATTAAAATCAAGACATGACAAAGATGACATTCAAGTGAACCACGGTGCGCTGATGCGACTCAGGGGTTCACTCTTCTCTGCCTCAAAGCAATGCGAGACTTCCATTGTGCATTTGTGATGTCACTGCCTCAGCAAGCCAGCGTTCATGCAGACTGTGAGCGCAGACATAAGTCGGGCGCTTGTATGTGTGCTGACGCACCTTGGAGCTTGAGTGAGATCGAGATGTGAAGTCGCTGCCGCTTTCCACTGACGTCTGATCGCTTTTGTTGCCTTTTTGTGACAGGAATCAACGGCCAGACCGTGCACCAGCTGGAAAGGGGCGTCCACACCTTGGCGGGTGCGGCAGTGACGCTGGACTGCAGCTATGATAGTTCGGCGTACGGCGACTACATGTTTTGGTACAAACAAGAAGAAAACTCATTGCCTGACTTCATCCTGAGGAGAAATCAGTTCGGTTCCGGCAAGAATGCGAAAAAGTACAATGAAAGGTTTCGCTCCCGCATGCATGCTAGGGCGCGGCAACCTCCTCTGCATATCTATCGTGTGAAGCCCAGCGACTCTGGAGTCTTCTCCTGCGCCCTGGAGCCCACGCTGACACATTCACTGGCGTGCCTGCACAAAAAAACCCTACGTACGCCTTATCTCATAAGTGACATTGGGGGCGTGGCCTAACCTGAGTCCAATATGTCTCACTGTAGCAGAGCTGCAACTCAGCGTGACAACAGACTGCTTTCATGCTCAAGGATGATATTGTCTTGTCTCGTTTTTTAACTATGCTCTGTAGTGGGCCTCGTACCGTGTGTATTCTCTAGTGTATTTCATCTGATACTACATGTAGTTTTCTTCTGGTATTATAACATTTCTCCTCGTCAGTTCTCTTCTCAAGTTATGTTGACATTGCAGCTCAGATGTCAATTTGGAGGCCAGCGACAACCGAAGCTGCTCACCAGTGACATGATAGCCTACCTGGCAAATGTGGCAGGCTAAGCTGCAATAAAATGACAAAAGTAGCGAAACGACACCAAACTCCATCCTGGTGATGCCACAGCCTTTGAGAACGCAACACATAAAGCTTGTATAAAAGAATTAATGGCTAAGCTCAGTGGGTCTCCCAACACATCATAGGTAAACTTTTTAGGTCGACGTCTTTCCCTACCAGAGCGTCGCACGCCTACCGTCTCTACGTCAACATCATCAAGTTCGACAGCCTCAGTACTCGGTCTGGAGTCTGATGGAATGGAATCCCTGTCAGTCAGGGTGCTTGTCATGTCAGGTTTAGGGATATCAACTTCAACCTGGTCTGGACATCTAGCATCTGTGGATGATAACTCACCACTACCCAAACCAGGAATCTCATGTTGTGAGGTCTTGTCAGATCTTTCAAGGTCAAGTGTCGATCTGTCTGGCACTGCAATATCAGAAGGTGACACTAGAGGTTGAACATGTGTAGGAGCTTGGAATTCAGGGGGAAACTTCTCAGTTCGGACATAGGGGCCCTTCATAATTATTTGCGGCTCCCACGAACCAATATAAATTTCCTCTTCATCGCTCATCTCTTCCATGTCACTGTACAGTGCTTTACTCCCACTGTCGGTGGTTTTCATCTTGCTTCTTTGGCTCCTTGTCCAAGTCTTCCTCATTTTTCCTCCTTGAGGATCTGATTCACTTTGATCCACGACAGGTAAGAACCCACAAGGAGAAGTAAATCCCTGTGTTAAGTGCGGTGAGGGCCATCTCCGGTTTCAAGGTTTAACGACATAAACGGGACTGTCTTTGATGCGTTTTACTACTGTGTGAATGGTTCTCTCCCAATGATCTGCAAGTTTGTGCTTTCCTCTGATGTTAACATTCTTTACTAGGACTCTGTCACCAACATAGAGCTCAGCCACCCTTATCTTTTTGTCAAAACGTGTTTTATTCTTCTCACCCATCTTCTTTGAGTGTTCGGAAGCAAGAGCGTAGCTCTCTTGGAGGTTGTCACGAAGAGTTCTGACATAATCTGAGTACGATGTGGGACTACCTCGACCGGGGTAAGTACCAAGGACAAGATCAATGGGCAGGTCAGGTCAGGTCATCCCGTGGCCTAGAAGGCCGTAGGGGTGCCATGGTGGACGTCTGGGCAGTCAGGGATCTCCAGCACTCTCGGTCCTTCGCTGTTCGTAGCAGGGTCTGGAAGCTGCAGTCAGTCCATTCCTTGATGTTGTCCATCCAGCACTTTCTCTGTCTGCCTCTTCTCCGCTTCCCTTCCACTGTCACCTGTAGGATGGTTTTGGATAGCGAGGTATGCCTTGTAACATGGCCATACCAGGCCATTTTGCGACGTTTTACCGTTGAGAGTACAGGCTCCTGTTCTCCAGCGAGGGTGGTGACTAGCTGTCTGACATAGTCATTTGTCCGGTGTTCTCTGTAAGATACATGGAGCATCTTTCTGTA
Organism: Hippocampus abdominalis; assembly: GCA_018466805.1. NCBI lineage: Eukaryota > Metazoa > Chordata > Actinopteri > Syngnathiformes > Syngnathidae > Hippocampus > Hippocampus abdominalis. Next base: position 228,908 of record CM031711.1, read on the forward strand.
GCTCTTGTTCTCAAAGGACTGAATCCTGCGTTCCGTGTCTGCTTTGAGTGTCCAACTCTCACAGCCGTATAGTAAAGTGGAGATTATCAGTGATTTGTATAGCCTGACCTTCACCGTGAAGCTGATGGTATTGCTCCTCCAAATTCTGGCCAGTCTTGTCATGGCTGATGTTGCTATGCCTATTCTCGCTTTAATCTCCTTTGTGGAGCTGCCATCCTCACTCACAAAGGACCCAAGGTATTTGAAGGCCTTAACCACTTCCAGGGTTTGCCCGTTCATTGTGATGCTTGTTGGTGTTGTTTTATTGTGGCTATTGACCAGTATCTTGCTTTTCTCTGCACTTATCTCCTTGCCGTAAGCCCTCGCTACCTCTTCAAGTCTGGTGGTAAGATCCTGGAGTTCAGCTTCGCTTTTTCCCATAAGGTCTATGTCATCAGCGAACCGGAGGTTGCAGATGGGTCTTCCTCCGATGGATATGGAGGTGTGGAACGTTTCAAGGGCCGCATCCATGATGTTTTCCAGAAAGACATTGAATAGGACAGGGGACAGAAGACATCCTTGGCGGACACCGATCGATGTTTTGAAAAGTTCTCCCATGGTGTTGTTAATGAGAACTGCACTACTTGAGTTTGTGTAGAGGGATTGGATGACCTGGATGAGATTATTGTTAAAGTTGTAGTTTCGGAGCACCTGCCACAGCCCCTCATGCCACACACGGTCAAAGGCTTTTTTAAAGTCGATGAAGTTGTGGTAAAGGTCCTGTTGATGCTGGAGGTGTTTCTCGATGAGTAATCTGATGTTAAAGATCTGCTCCGTGGTACTCCTTTTTGGTCGGAATCCTGCTTGTTCTTCTGAAATGATTTCCTCTGACTTGTTCTTTAGTCTATTCAGGATGATCCGCAGCAGCACCTTGCTTGCGTGGCAGATCAGGCTGATGGTCCTGTAATTCTGACACTGCCTTGAGTTCCCTTTCTTAGGGATGGGAATAACGAGAGATTGTGTCCATTTTTGAGGCCATTGCTTAGTTTCCCATATATTTTGACAGATGTGTGTGAATACTTTTATTGTCTCATGCCCTCCATGTTTCAAAAGCTCTGCAGGAATGTTGTCGATGCCAGGCGATTTGCCAATTTTCAGGCTCCTTACTGCCTGCTCCACTTCCGCCTGGAGTATTGGCGCGTCGGCATCTTTGCTGGTGGTCTTTGTGGCGTCGGTAATTATGTTAAGGTTGGGTTTTATTGTGAAATTGTAGAGTTCCTGGCAGTACTCTGTCCATCTTCTGGTTACTGCTGACTTTTCGGTTAGCAGGGCACCGTCCCCATCTTCTATTATTGTTGCTGAATGTTGCTGTGTCTTTGTCAGTGTCTTCAGTGTGGCGTATGCGACTTTACTGTTGCCCTGTCGTATCCCTGCGTCTATGTTTTCACATTGCTCTGTGATCCACTTCTCCTTCGCTTCCCTCATCCTCTTCCTGATATTTTTGTTCACCAGAGTGTGTTGTTCTGCTGCCTCTGGGTCATCCTTCTTGGTCCTTTTTAATGTCCTTCTATGGTCACATAAATCAAGGATGTCATCTGTGACCCACGGATTCTTTTTCTTTCTAACCTTCCCGAGTACTTCTGTTGCTGTTTCTACGAGTATGCTCTCCATAGTGTCTGTCAATGAGTCTATGTCTTGTAGTAGGTTAAGTGTCGCAAATTTCCCTCCTATGCTTGCCTCAAATATTCCTGCAACTTGTGGGTCTTTCAGTTTCTCTAAGTTGAACCTGATGCGTGGTGTACTGTGTTGCTTTTGTGTTATAAGTTTGAGTCTGAGCGTCAACAGTACCATATCGTGGTCACTTCCCACGTGCGCGCCAGGAAACGTTCTGGTTTGGGCTTTGTTGATGCTTGACTTGAATCTTTGTGGGGTCAGTATGTAGTCGATTTGATTGTGTGTCGCACCATTTGGTGAATGCCATGTCGTTCTGCGGGAGGTTTTGTGTGGAAACAGTGTGTTGGCTGCGGTGAGCTTATGGCTCCTTGCGAATTCCAGAAGTCTTAGGCCTCTGTCGTTCGTTTCTCCTAGCCCAAAACGCCCTGCTGTCCCTTCCCAGTGCTCATAAGCGTCTGTGCCTATTTTGGCATTCCAGTCTCCCTGGACAATGAGAAAGTCGTTCTTGGGTGTTGCCTTGATGGTGTTTTCTAACTCCTCATAAAAAGTTTCTACTGCATCATCATCACAGTCCATCGTTGGGGCATACACTTGTATGATGGTAATATTCATGGGCCGCGCAGCGATCCGGATGCTGATGAGCCTGCTGGATATAGGCGTGCAGCTGATGACGGAGTTAATTTTGCTCTTGTTGACAATAAAGCCAACTCCATGTTCGCATCCAATTTGGCACTTCTCAAGACATATGTTAGGGGATTATCATCAGTCAGGACAACGAAAGAGGAACCATACAGGTAATCATTAAACTTGTCACACATGGCCCACTTGAGGGCCAAGAATTCAAGTTTATGTGTGGGATAATTCTGTTCGCTTTTGGAAAGCCCTCGATTAGAATAGACAACTGCCCGAATCTTCCCTCCCTGCTGCTGATAGAGCACAGCTCCCAACCCATCATGACAAGCATCAGTGTGTAGTACATATGGAAGCTGTGGGTCTGTAAAAGCGAGAATAGGTGCTGAGGTCAGTTTCTTAATGATCGAATGAAAAGCGGTCTCACACTCTGGAGTCCACAGATCAGCAAGTGACTGATTAGGACAACGAGTCAACTGGGATGGCTCTCGTTTGTAAATCTTTCCTCATTTCTTTGGTGGATGATAGTTTGCAGTGAGGCAGTTAAGGGGTTTAGTTATCTTGGAGTATCCTTCAACAAAAGGCGATAGTATCCAGCGAAGCCTAGAAAACACTTCAATTCTTTGAAAGTAGATGGTCGTGGCCAGGTTTTCAAAGCTGAGATTTTGTCAGGATCGGTATGAACTCCACGTGCATCCACAACATGCCCTAAGTATTTCACTGAATCTCGAAAGAAGTGGCACTTTTCTGGGGACAACTTAAGTCCATAGTCTCTGAGACGTGACCTTCATTAAGCTGTTTTCGTGCTCCTCTAATGTGTCTGAGAACACAATTAGATCATCCAGAAAAACAAGCACTTTGTTGAGGTGGAGGTCACCAACGCACTTCTCCATGAGGCGTTGGAAAGTGCCTGATGCATTTGTGACGCCTTGCGGCATCCTGTTAAACTCGTAGAAGCCAAGGGGGCACACGAAAGCCGTCTTAGGCTTGTCCTCTTCGGCTACTTCGACTTGATAATAGCCAGACTTAAGGTCCATGACAGAGAACCACTCTCCTCCACTGAGAGCTGTGAATGTCTCTTCAATATTCGGTAGGGCGTATGCATCTCTAATGGTCCACATATTTAGCTTGCGATAGTCTATGCATAGGCGAATTGAGCCATTCTTTTTCTTAACTGAGACAATGGGTGAAGCGAAAGGGCTTTGAGACTCACGAATTATTCCAGCATTGAGTAACTGTCTGAGATGCTGTTTGACTGCTTCTCTGTCACTTGGGTGGATAGGTCTTGGCCTTTCTTTGAAAGGTGTCTCATCATGTAACCAGATCTGATGTTTTACAGCAGTGGTGTGGCCATATGACATTTCATCAAGGGCAAAAACTTCAGAAATAGATTGTAGCTTTTTCTGGTTGCGCTCTTTCCATTCATGCGGGATGGGAGACTCATCAAGACTGAATGGGGGTCTATTGGATTCCTGTTCTGGTTGACTTGGGGAAGACTGAGATAGGACAGATTCTAAAGGGGAAACCAGCTGGGCTGCACAAGCTTGAGCCACGACACTGGTGGGCCGCAATGTCACATTATGTTCGCTCACGTTATGCACTATGACCAGTACTTTGGTACTCGCCCTAAAAGGGATGTCCACTAAAGTTGATTCGATTAGCAGTCCTCCTGGGAATCTGTAATGGTCATGCTGTTCAAGTACAAATTTTGTGTTCTGGTTCTTCCGTCCTAATCTCACAATCCCCATAAGACACAATTTTTGGTTTGCAAGGACTGTGATTGGCTTCTTACTATGCAGCATGACAGGGTAGGAATGAGTATCACTTCTTTGTGCCTGGGCAACATGTTGGAGGATCATTGCAAACTGTTTAGAAGGTAAGGTCTGAATAAACTTGGGCCCATTTTGCTCCACTAATTGCTCATGAAGTCGCAAAAGCACGTTCGTCCCGATCAGCAGTGGGATTCTACTGTTGAAGTGACATTCAGGAACCACGAGTGCTAGTACGACCAATTGCTGCTCTTTTCCTGCTATGTGCTGTGGAAATGAAATGTTTGTTTGAATGTAACCTAAGTATGGGACATTTTGTTCCTTCGATCTCAAGAATAGTGTGGATGGGTTGGATGGTAAAGGTGCTCTTTGTGAAAAGTTTCAGAAATTGTTGTCACTTATGAACCGGAATCTATGATGGATTCGCATGGCGTACCTTCAACAAGTACAGAGGCTGCACAGCGTGGGCCTATAAGACCTTGGGGTAATATCAATTGAGGGTTGAAAATGTCAACAGGTTGGGTTTGGCACGCGGTTTGCTGTTCAATGCCCAGGGATTTGGGACTCTGAGAATCAAGGGTTTCAGCTCCTGGCCGTCCCACCGCAGGAGCTGTCACTAGTTTAAAGCAAAAGGAGCTGTAGCTTGTCTTGCACCAAAGTCTGCTTGTTTCTTCTTCAATTCTGCATTCATTTCTCTGACAAGAGTGGGATTTGGCTCATTTGTGCAATGATTCCCTTCCCCACACTTGAAACAAAACCATGCACGAGGCATTCCAGGAATTCTAGTAGAGGTTTGTTTCTGTTTCATATTTACAGCCAAGAACTCCTTGGGCTTGGGGTTCTCGGATTTGCATGTAACCCTCTGGTTCTGGACAAATATTTGAACTTGTTTGGTCAACTCAGCAATTTGATTTTCAAGTTTAGCAGTTTCATTTGGGGGTTGTTCAATGGGTTGTGGAGATACGGGGGAGTTTGTCGGTAGGGTGGTGTCTCTCTCCTTTTTACTCAACTTTTCGACTTGTCTCATGAGTTCATTGATTTTCAAATCAAGTTTCACAGTTTTGCTATCTGATGAAGTGGGGCCTACAAGTGGTACTTGGTCAAAGACTAGAATGCTAAATGCAGAGTGGGCGTGTGCAGCAGCCTTTGTTGCACCCAAATGTTTCTTCATCCGATCAAACTTGGCTGACCGTTGGTCTTCTTCTGTCCTCAACATGATAAGGAGGTCAGGGAATGAGGGAGGGGAACCCTTTTTCCCTTCAAGTTGGAGACCTATTATCAGACTCTGGTCCCAGCAGCCCCGAATAGATTGTTTAAGGAGCAGCTCATCTGCATTCGTAGCAGCTGCTCCCCCTCTAGAAATTACTCTGGTGAGAAGACTGTGGAGGGGGCTCAAGAAAACAGAGGGGTTTCCTGCGCTGTTCTGGTTGGAGCAAAGAAAAGAAGTGAAGAGTTCTTCTCCATCCTCGACAACACCAAAAGCAGATTCAAGCTGATTGACATCAGTGTTTGGTGACGCAGTGACACCAAGAGGCTTTACAATTCTCTACAAGCTCTCAAGGATCCTTCTCATCTTGATTGCATCAGTCAGGGAAGAGTCACTGAGTAAGAGATCAACTTGGCCGCGCCATGTCTCATAGTCTACTTCACCGTTGGGTCTGAGAAGGTGCGTATTCTCGTGTGTGATGTGTGAGTTGGCTCATTACGTATAATGTGCTCAACTACTACCTTCTGAACATGAGGAGGGTTGTAAAGGCTCTCATCTATACGGACATTTCTAGGGCTAGAAGCACCAATGGGTTCCATTGGTTCACTTCGATCGGAATAGTGAGTGGCAGTGTCAACATTCTGGTCGGCAGTCGGTTGTGTTGTAATTTTTGGTGTTGTATTTCGCTTTGAAGAAAGCTAAGAAAGCCAGCTTTTCCACTACTCCCCATTAACTCAAGTTATCTAAGGTATCGATGGGCCACTTCTCTGCCCATCTCGCCTTGCGCAATGTCTCTAACAGTTTTAGAAGTCCAAACTGAACTTGGATCAACAGGACTAACAAGTCCCCCTAAAGTCAAAGGATCAATTTTCAGAATAGCCTTTTCTGATTCATAGACAATAAGAGTTCTGCCTTTAGGCTGATGTAACTCATCAGGAACTCTAATGACCTTAGCTATTCTGCCATTTATCACAAACACATCAGAGATGTTATTGTAGCTGGCGGCAGCATTGAGTTAATGGGTTGTCATGACAACAAAAATATAATTTATTTCGGCTTGTTATTTTGTAAAAGTGCTTTATGTTTCCTTATCATACTTGATATGTATGTCTTTTCGTTAAATAGTTTCAATAAGTATTTTTAGAATATTTCTCAAAGATCGCTTTCGGTTCCGGGTCACGTGCCGCAGGGCGAGGAATTAGAAAGATCGAGTAGACAATTTACGAGAGAGAGAGAGAGAAAGAGATTGTGGGAGAAACGAACCTCCACCGTCTGGTCGATTTGTATTTGAAATCATCTACTTTCGGTTTACCAAGGTGCACACGGTATGTCATTGTTTGTGTTTATTTATTAATGTCTTGTAAAAGGTATTATTGTAATGTTGATATTGTTGCTTGAAACGTGTTTTAGTTTTCACGGTGTTCCACCATTAAACGTTTTTGGACATCAGTACGAGGCGTCATCCTTGACCGGGGTAGATACAGTTATCATCAGTGCAACTTTGTTCAACCCCTGTAACGAACAAGGTTCTCTGACCATCAATTCCAAATCGTTCACAAAGATCAATTTTTTTTGGTAAAGAAATCCAAACACACTAATCTGTCACCTGTGTCTTCGGGGTTGTGTTGGGGGTAACGAAGCTGCTATGCCAATCTAGTGGCTGGCTCGCCAAATTGTGTAGCCACCCTCGGTGCAGCTACTCAGTGTTACCCTTCTAATAAGTTGTCAAGGATCAGCTTTCATTTATCCGGAGCAGTTTTTCTTTCGACCTGTATGGGAGAACGCTAGAAAGTTCTGTGTCCTTCGCGAGCAAGTGTCATCGCTCTTAGCGCTGTGGTGCATTCAAAGTCAATTGGGAAGTGTCATCGCTCCTAGCGCTGCGGTGTGTTCAAGGTCAATCCAGAATATCAGTATCGCTAATAAACATCACTAACAGTAACTAACAATAAAATAACGGTCTTAAATAGTCTGGGTTACACTTGCTCTCTCTTTCCTCACTCGCCGCCCAATGCATTGCCTATTCACCCCCGCCCATTGGACACCTCCTCTGTCCTGTGTGCACTTCACGCCCTAACAAAGACCCACGTTGATAAAACGGCCAGAAATGCTTGGCTTGTGGTTGACTCTCTTCCCAAACCCTGCACTCACCTCACTAATCCATTGTCGGCGCACTCAACGCGTCGTCATTCAAGACCCTTATTGGCACCGAATTTTACACTGTGTCCAGCGTCCACTCACTGCCCTTGCCTGTCAAACATCCTGTTTTTTTTTCAGTTCAAATGCACCAGCTTTCACAGATCGCCCCACCCTTCAGTAGTCCTGATCGCCGTATTGGCGACCCACTTCCATTTCCTGACCCCGAGGATAAAGAGTATTTTATGTAAATACGACAATGCCATCACTCTGCCTTCTTCTGTCTTTCGTAAAAACAGCTTTGCACCTTGAGTATAAATTTCGGTTCCCACCCCTTAATGATGACTGTTTTCAAACCACATGACCTCTGATGCTAATTTTGGGAATCTCTCTTTCTCTCTCTTTGCACATAGGATTGTGCCTTTGTTTTTGTTTTGTTTTTCCTGGTTGATCCTTAGGATAAAGAGAGAGGAATTGGAATGGGAATTTGACATAAAACAGCACTAAATGAGAGTAACTGTTCGTACTATTGAATGCTGACCGTACCTTTGAATGCTGACGAGTTATTTTGTGGATTTTGTGGACAAAGTTACACTAGTCTTTACTCTGTGTAGCTGCTCAAAATGCTGATTGCTCTTGCCTTCACCACCTCCCAACAAGACAAAATGAGCACGCAAGATAGGGAGAGGCTCCCTTGACAGTGAATGGTTTCCCTCCATGTTTTTTTCTTTTCTTTTCCTTTCCTTTCTTCAAAAAATCTCATCTTTTTTTACATACTTTCGGTGTCTTGGTTTCCCTGGACACGACAGGACTATATCCAGTCGGAACTTCTCTGCCTCGCACACCAGCTCAGGCTCCTTCCCTGCAAGAGCGGTGACATTCCATGTACCTAGAGCCAGCTTCTGAGTGTCGGGGGTCCTGTGGCTGCTGTTGTCTTCTGTCCCAGGGACTCAACCGATGACCACAGGATACTCCAGAAATGTAGTCAAGGCGTTGTTCTTGTTTGCCTTTTTCATGAACAAACATGTTACTACCCTCAGTATAAAAAAGAGAAAAATATGAGATAACTTTCAATTATTCCAACAAAAAACGTCCTTTTTTGGGCTCCTGCTTTTCTATCTCACTCCATTTTCTAATTTATTACAACAATGTCATCAGGCGCCGACAGGTATGGCAGCCTCGGTTACACGCTCCATAGTACTATCCCTGTTTTTGTCATTTTCGTTAGTTTTTGGCGACCCTACGCGGCTTACTTACACGAGGGAAAAGTTGCTTAGCATTGGGGAGTCTACGCTCTGACTTTTTTCACCAGCACACGAAAATCCACATGGTTTTTCGGAGCTAATCGCGAGCGGAGCGGCTGCGCTGTACGGAGCATGGAAACGCCGTCAGAGGAGGGGGAAGCGAGCCGGCGTGCTAGTCAAGCTCCGGTAGCGTGGATTTCGAACCCCGCTCCCATCGATCCATCTTGCTAATCTATGATCTCTGCCAAACAAGATGGATGAACTCTTTCTCCTCACAAAGACCAACAAAACCTTTGCACGTTCTGCTGCGCTCTGCTTCACTGAAACTTGGCTCAGTGACCGCCACCCGGATTCCGCGCTACATATACCCGGCTTCCGCCTACTCCGAGCCGACCGCGACACGGAGCTATCAGGGAAATCGAAAGGTGGTGGGATTTCTATATCAACGAAGAATGGTGCACTGATGTCACGAAGCTCGACGCACACTGCAGCCCGGACCTGGAGTCGCTGTCTTTAAACTGCAAGCCATTCTACTCGCCACGTGAGTTCACCTCCTTTTTACTAGTCGGTGTTTACATTGCGCCACAAGCTAACGCTAACACGGTGATACAAACGCTAGCTGAACAAGTAAACAAACTCGAACGAAAATATCCAGAGTCACCCCTGATCATTTTGGGCGATTTTAATAGAGCACATCTTAACCATGAACTTCCCAGATATAAGCAGCACATTGACTGTTTCACCAGAGAAGGCAACATCCTAGACTACTGCTATACAACAATCAAAAATTCATACCGATTGATCGCCCGCGCAGGATAAGGTCTTTCTGGCCACAATTTAATACACTTAATACCTACATACAGACAGAAACTCAAATGTGTTAAACCGGTTGTTGAGACTGTGAAAAAATGAACCAAAGCTAGCTCTACAAGAATGCTTTGACTGCACTGATTGGGGCGTCTTTGAAACTTCAACGGGCACACTGGATGAATACACAGACACTGTATCATGTATCATGTGTGTACCAACGAAGTCCTTCCGCTCCTTCAACAATAACAAGCACTCCTAAACTCAGGCAACTCAGGAAAGAGAAAGAGGCCGCATTTAGAGGGGGAGATCGGGCACTGTACAAACACGCCCGAAATCAATTGACAAAGGAAATTAACATCGCTAAGAGAAGCTATGCAGAGAGACTGAAAAAAAGTTCTCTGCTAACGACTCTGCATCTGTGTGGAATGGCCTGAAAGCAATCACAAACTATAGAATGCCATCCCCCAAAACAGTGAACAATAAGGGTCTTGCTGATGAACTAAACATGTTTTTCTGCCGATTTTAAAAGGACACCCCCATTTCGCACATACACCCACCTCTACCAGAAACTACTATAGGCCTGTTGCTCTGACGTCTTTGGTCATGAAGTCCTTTGAACGCCTTGTGCTGAACCACCTAAAGAACGTCACCGGACCCCTGATGGACCCAAACAGGTCTGTGGAGGACGCAGTCAACATAGGTCTGCACTACATCCTCGAGCACCTCGACAGCACAGAGACCTACGCAAGGATCCTGTTTGTGGACTTCAGCTCTGCGTTCAACACCATCATCCCGGAACTCCTCACCCCCAAACTTCTCCAGCTCGGTGTGTCCCCTACGATCTGCCAGTGGATCCTCAGCTTCCTGATGGGACGGACACAACAGGTGAGACTGGGAAGAACAACATCATCAACACGCACCACTAGCACTGGAGCCCCACAGGGATGCGTCCTCTCTCCACTGCTTTTCTCCCTCTACACGAACGATTGCACCTGAACAAGCCCAGCTGTCAAACTCATAAAGTTCACAGACGACACCACGGTCATCGGTCTCATCAAAGACGGCAACGAGTCTGCGTACCGACAACAAGTGGAGCAGCTGGAGCTCTGGTGCAACCGACACAACCTAGGGCTGAACACGCTCAAGACTGTAGAGATGATCGTGGACTTCAGGAAACATCCTTCACCACAGCTGCCCCTCACACTATCCAACTGCCCGGTTTCAACTGTCGAGACCTTCAAGTTCCTGGGAATCACATTCTCCCAGGACATGAAGTGGGAGGCCAACACCACCTCCATCCTGAAAAAGGCCCAGCAGAGGATGTACTTCTTGAGGCTGCTGAGGAAGCATGGCCTGCCACAGGAGGTGCTACGTCAGTTCTACACGGCAGTCATTGAATCAATCCTGTGTTCTTCCATCACGGTTTGGTGAGGGGCCGCCACAAAAAAGGACAAAATCCGACTTCAACGGACAGTTAGGACGGCGGAAAAAATCATTGGCACCACCCTACCCACTCTTGAGGACTTGCACACTGCAAGAATCAAAACAAGGGCACGGAAAATCCTACTGGATCCACCACACCCTGCCCACCACCTTTTCCAGCTACTCCCCTCAGGCAGGCGCTACCGATCCATGCGCACCAAATCCAGCAGACACTTAAAACAGCTTCTTCCCTCTAGCCATTAACTCCCTAAACAGTCACTGACGTATACTCCAGGCACTTTAAAGCGCTCAAGGACATCTGCACAATTGCACACTTCTTGTACAACAAATACTGCTACTGGTCATTTTAAAATGGTTCAATGATTTTCTGCACCAACTGGGCAACTGTTATAGTATTGTATTCTACCACTGATCACTTTAGCTCTGCTTGATACTTTGCACTTTGTCTCACAGTTGTGACTGGGTGGTACCACCGCACTACGATTCGCTTACATTCCGAAATGTCCTTCCATACTTATTTTTCTATACTTATTTGTCATGTCCTTGTTTATGATGATACTAATGCAGCGTGTTATACGGGAGTCAAATTCCTTGTGTGTTCTACATACGCCAATAAAGATGATTCTGATTCTGATTCTGACAATAACAAAACTTTTCAATGCAGCCAAGGAAAAGAAAAGCACAAAAACTAAATCAGCCTTGGCCCATGGACTCATGAAGCCTAATCAGATGAGGGGTGAAAACTTCATTGATAATTGTTCATCTCATCAACACAGTTGTGATTGTTTGTTTGTTTGTTTGTTCATTGAACATAAAAACATACACAGGAATAAATTGACAGAAAGTAAGAAAAAAAAAAATTGTAAAAGGAAAAGAGAAATCAGTCATCATACAACACAATTATGTTCAAAGGAGTAGGAAGAAGTAAAAAATGTATCTAGTCCTACCCCAAGTTATGTGTTTATATATATAAATAGATGATTTTTTATATAAATCAGAAAAGAAATAAAGAAAGAAAGAAGAAGTCTCCATAAAAGCTCATGCTTTTACCCTTGACCGTGATATTTTTCCTACTTTTGGTTTGTATCTGGATTTTATACTTGCACACCCTGGTACTCTTATGTCAATTTTCTTGTATTCATAATGGATATTGCACTACCTTTCTCTCTTTATCAACTTAGTTATTATATTTAATTAATGTTTAGAGTTTATCACCTTAACTCTGATTGATGTAGGTTGTTTGTACTATTTTCTTGAATTCGTTTTTGAACTCAGGAAGCGATTTACTCATTTCCAGGTCCGTTTCGAAATTATTCCACAGATTCACACCTATGACAGATACACTTCTTTGCTTTATGTTTGTTCTTGTTTTGGATTTTTTGTATAGGTTGGTACCTCTCAAGTCATAGCAGCTATCTCGAATTTCGAAACATTTCTGAATGTTTTGGCAGAGCAGGTTATTGTGAGCTTTGTACATTATTTGGGCGATTTTAAAGTCAACCAGGTCATAAAATTTCATCGTGTTGAATTGAATAAATAGTGGATTTGTCGGTTCCGTATATTTGGATCTATTAATAATTCGGATTGCTTTTTTTTGTAGTTTTAAAACAGGGAGTGTGTTTGTTTTACAGGCATTTCCCCATATTTCCACACAGTAAATCATATATGGTAATAATAATGAAGAGTATAAAGTGTACAAAGACCTCTTATTGAGCACATCCTTGGTTTTGTAGAGGATCCCTATGGTTATGGCTATTTTTCTCTTTACGTTATCGATATGTGGCTTCCAACATAGTTTTGAGTCTATTACTAATCCGAGAAACTTGGTTTCATACGCACTTTCTATCTCAATTGAGTTTACCATGATTTTAGATTGGTTTTTGATTTGTCTTATGCCAAAAACAATTAATTTAGATTTTTTTCAAGTTAAGTGACAATTTATTCCAGTCGAACCAATTTTTTAGTTTGTTTAATTCATTCTCTACAATTGTCAGGAGCTGTTTCAGATTTATTCCAGAACAGTAGAAGGTTGTATCATCAGCAAATAGGACACATTTAAATTGTTTTGAGACCGTGCAGATATAATTTATATATAAGATGAATAGTTTTGGACCAAGCACAGACCCCTGAGGAACTCCATGAGTAATTTTCAGTTGATTCGTTTTTTTATTGTTAAACTGCACATACATCTGTTTTCTAGATAGCTTTTTATCCATTTATAAGCTACACCTCTAATACCATATCACTCTAATTTATTCAATAATATACTATGATCTATTGTGTCAAATGCTTTTTTTAGATCAAGGAAAATCCCAACAGTAAATTCTTTGGTGTCTATGTTAGTGGCTTATTTTTAAAAGTTCTTACAATATATGATACTTCTTCTTGTTTTACAGCGGTAAGGAACATCGTGGAAGAGTTTTTTCCACGTATATCTATCTATTTCAAACATGTTTGTTGGATCAGGAATTAGTTTTGCTAGGTTGCTGCCGATATTGACAAAGTACTCATTAAATTCAGTTGCTATTTCTGCAGTTTTTTTTCAGTAATAGTATTTTTGCCTTTTATAAAATACTCTGGATAATCCACTTTTTAGGACTATTTCTGATTACTTGATTAAGTATTTTCCATATTTCTTGTGTGTTGCTTTTATTCTGCTCTAATAGTGCTTGATAATGGTCTCTCTTACGAGTTTTTATGATATTTACTAATTTATTTTTATAGGTCTTATATTTTCTTTCTGCCTCTTTAGTTCTCAATTTTATAAACAATTTATATACATTGTTTTTCTTTTTACATGCATTTTCTATGCCTTTCGTTATCCATGGCTTACTTGGGTCTTTGTACTTTTTGGAGACTTTTGTTAGTGGAAAATGTTTATCATATAAGGAGATTATGGTAGACTGAAATGCATCAAACGCTGTATTTGGGTCTTTGTTTGAGTAGACCTCGGTCCAGTTTTGTTTTTCTAGGTCTTGCTTAAAAGCATCGATGGAGCGTTGGGTTCTTCGTCTTATTTCTGATATGTGAGTTGTTGACTTAGTTTTTCTTTCAAAATAATTTTGAAAAACTGCAAAGACTGGTAGATGGTCACTTATATCTGTAATGAGAAGTCCACTTTCCATTTTATGATCAATCTTATTTATAAATATGCTATCTATTAATGTGGCCGTGTCAACGGTTATTCTACTAGGTTTCAGGATTACTGGGAAAAGACTGTTGCTGTACATTGTATTTATAAAGTCCGTTGTTTTATTGTGTCCATTTGGGTTTAATAAGTCAATGTTAAAGTCGCCACACATTATTCGTGTTTTCTTATCGTTGTAGTAGCTGAGCATATCTGTTAATTTTTTATTGAATGTGTCAATACATGATCCTGGTGTCCTATAGATGCAACTTATGATGAAATTTGATGCCTTTTTATTATGTATTTCAATAGTTAGACATTCCTTTAGGTTTTCTATTGTGCTTGTCATTCTCTCGATTTTACTGCATTTAAGTGCTTTGTCTACATATATTGCAACCCCCCCTCCTTTTTTGTTTTCCCTATTAGTTGCAAACATTCCATATCCTTCTATTTGCATTTCACTTGTTTTTTCATCGTCAAGCCAGGTTTCTGATATGGCAATTATTTTAAATTAATTGAATTTAGTCAGGTATTCTTTGATTTTTGTAAAGTTTTATAGAGACTTCTACTGTTTAAGTGTTTTACTGAAAGTGCCTTATCCAATTTTTCAGTCTTGTTGAATTGTGCATCCAGGTAAAAGTCAGAGTTTATTACACTGTGTCTGTTCTTGAAGAAGTTATTGTCTGGGTCCAGATTGTTCTCAGGGTCGAATGGCTTGTGGTCAGTATCATCAAAGGGTTGGAAGTCCATGTTTTTGGTCCATGTTTTTTGTGAATTTCTTGCTTCAGTGGAGAAAGAGTCTTTGTCGTCGGGTGGTGAACAGTTGTCAGTATGCTACTTGATGGTGTTGAACTCGAGTACTGGTGCGGGGGTGGACGATAAGTTTGTCATGTCAAAAGTAGGCAATTTCCCCTCTGTCACGTGCAGCTTTTAATTTTGGAAAGAGCTCTTTTCTTTTTTGTCGTACGGCTTCTGTAAAGTCTTCGTTGATGTAGATGTTGGAACCTTTTAAGTATTTTGCCTTTTGTAGGATCCTTGTTCTGTCCTTGTATTTTTGAAATTTCACCACAACTTGCCTTGGTCGAGGTCTCCCAGGTTCTGGCCTTCCTGTGCGGTGAGCTCTCTCCACCTCAATTTGCCCCTGTATCTGCATTCTCTTTGAGGATTTTTTGCACTTTTTCCTCTGTTTCAGTCCATGTTTCTCCCAGTGTTTCCTCTATTCCATCAATTACCAGGTTGTTTCTTCTTGACTGTCCCTCCAAGTAGTCCGTCTTGTCTGTTAATGCTAGCAAGCTGTCACATATTTTGTAGATTTCAGTTTGCATGTCTTTGGAATGGCCAGTTTGATTAATTTGACTTTTTTAATGTCGTCTACCTCTTTCTGGGTAAAGTTGATGCTGGTTTTTATTTCTTGGACTTCCCTGGTAAAAGTGTCAAGTCGTGAGTTTGTTGAGTCTATTATCATTTTGACAAATCCTTTGAAACTTTCCTGTTGCTGTTGCAAGAGCGCCGTAAAAAGTTCTTTTTGTTGGTGGAGTAATTCATTTACTTGAGTGAGGGTCAGGAAGTCTTCGTCCTGCTTTGTGTCTTGCTTCTGCTTGGGTGGCATTTTCTCGAGTCTCGTTGCTAGCCGGGTGTATGCTAGTTGGTGACGTGTCCAATGGGCTTGCTGCTGGCCCGGATGTTGCTGACGTGGCAAGTGCGTTTGCCGGCTCCCTCACGCTCGCCGTTGAGCTGTCTCCCGGCTCCCTCCGGCTCGCAGGCGTTCAGCTGGTTGGTCTCAGATTCTTCATCTGAGCCGTCTGCAAAAATGTTTGATTACAAAGTGAGCAGGAAAAAGGTTTCTTACCGGTGTGCGTTTTTGCGTGCCTTTTTAAACTTCCCTTGTGAGAGAAGCTTGGGCCACAGTCTGAACAGGTGAAAGGGTTCTGATATGCTTTTTTTAAACTTTCCCTCCAAATGAATCCTTGGCCACAAACTGCGCAGGGAAAAGGTTTCTCGCTAGTATGCGCTCTGGCGTGTGATTTTATGGTTCCCTTGTGAGAGTATCTTTGGCCGTAAATGAAGCAAGCAAAAGGTTTCTCACCAGTGTGGGTTCTTACGGGTGTTTTTAAGGTTTCCTTACAATAGAATTTCCAGAATCAGAATCAGAATCATCTTTATTGGCCAAGTATGTAGAACACACAAGGAATTTGACTCCGGTATAACATGCTGCATTAGTATCATCATAAACAAGGACATGACGAATAGTATGAAAGGACATTTCGTAATGTAGTGAACCGTAGTGCGGTAGTACCACCCAGTGACAACTGTGAGACAAAGTGCAAAGTATTAAGCAGAGCTAAAATGATCAGTGGTAGGATACAATACTATAACAGTTGATGCAGAAAATCATTGAACCATTTTAAAGTGACCATTAGCAGTATTTGTTTACATGAAGTGTGCAATTATGCAGATGTCCTTGAGCGCTTTAAAGTGTCTGGTGCGGTGGAGTATAAATCAGTGACTGTTTAGGGAGTTAATAGCTAGAGGGAAGAAGCTGTGTAAGTGTCTGCTGGATTTGGTGCGCATGGATCGGAAGCGCCTGCCTGAGGGGAGTAGCTGGAAAAGGTTGTGGGCAGGGTGCGGTGTATCCAATAAGATTTTCCGTGCCCTTGTTTTCATTCTTGCAGTGTGTAAGTCCTCAAGTGTGGGTAGGGCGGTGCCAATGATTTTTTCCGCCGCCTTAACTGTCCGTTGAAGTCGGATTTTGTCCATTTTTGTGGCGGCCCCAAATCAAACCGTGAGAGAAGAACACAGGATTGATTCGATGACTGCCGTGTAGAACTGACGTAGCACGTCCTGTGGCAGGCCATGCTTCCTCAGCAGCCTCAGGAAGTGCATCCTCTGCTGGGCCCTTTTCAGGATGGAGTTGATGTTGACCTCTCACTTCATGTCCTGGGAGACTGTGATTCCCAGGAACTTGAAGGTCTCGACGGTTGACACAGGGCAGTTGGATAGTGTGAGGGGCAGCTGTGGTGAAGGATGTTTCCTGAAGTCCACGATCATCTCTACAGTCTTGAGCGTGTTCAGCCCTAGGTTGTGTCGGTTGCACCAGAGCTCCAGCTGCTCCACTTGTCGGTACGCAGACTCGTCGCCGTCTTTGATGAGACCAATGATCGTGGTGTCGTCTGCAAACTTTGACTTTGACAGCTGGGCTTGTTCAGGTGCAATCGTTCGTGTAGAGGGAGAAGAGCTGTGGAGAAAGGACGCATCCCTGTGGGGCTCCAGTGCTCGTGGTGCCTGTTGATGATGTTGTTCTTCCCAGTCTCACCTGTTGTCTCCGTCCCGTCAGGAAGTTGAGGATCCACTGGCAGATTGTAGGGGACACACCGAGCTAGAGAAATTTGAGGGTGAGGAGTTCCGGGATGATGGTGCTGAACGCAGATCTGAAATCCACAAACAGGATTCTTGCATAGGTCCCTGTGCTGTTGAGGTGCTTGAGGATGTAGTGCAGGCCTATGTTGACTGCGTCCTCCACAGACCTGTTTGCCCGGTAGCCAAACTGAAGAGGGTCCGGCAGGGGTCTGGTGACGTGCTTTCGGTGGTTCAGCACAAGGTGTTCAAAGGACTTCATGACCACAGACGTCAGAGCGACAGGCCTTCATCGTTCCGTTCCGATGTTGCCGGTTTCTTGGGAACTGGGGTGATGGTAGACTGTTTGAAGCAGGATGGGACCTCACACAGCTCCATGGATCTGTTGAAGATTTGTGTGAAGACCAGAGCCAGCTGGTCAGCGCAGACTTTCAAGCAGGAGGGGGACACTTTGTTAGGCCCCGCAGCTTCCTTGATATTCTGCTGCTTGAAGACCCGTCTCACGTCCTGTTTGTGGATCTGTAGGGGAGAGAATGAGGGTGGGGGGGAGATAGAGTAGTTTCTGGTAGAGGTGGGTGTATGTGCGAAATGGGGGTGTCCTTTTCAAATCGGCAGAAAAACATGTTGAGTTCATCAGCCAGATCCTTCTTGTTTACTGTTTGGGGGGATGGCATTCTGTAGTTTGTGATTGCTTTCAGGCCATTCCACACAGATGCAGAGTTGTTAGCAGAGAGTTGCATTGCTTGGTATAAAATGGTTACAAAACAGACCTTTTCAGACCAAGGCTTTTCACAAGGCATTCAGAAAAGCTTTCACACTTGAAGACAGGATAAAAGTAATAAAGATGAAAGATGGAGGAAGTAAAGTAAAATACATCATGTAAGAAATATATGCAAGTGAAAGTGAAAGCTCATCATAAATTTTACAATTTTTTTTCTTTCTACGCGGGCTATATGAAGTGTCAAATAAATGTATGCTCATACTTATGTGCTATTGGAATAAAAATAAACAATACACACTTACATTTTTTTATGTGTGTTTGTGTTTGACGTCTGAGATACAATTTGCTATCATCAAAAGTCCCCTGTTGTGAGAAATATCTGGCTGCAAACATGATTTCATTGTAGAGGAGTTCTACTGTATTTTCTATCAAAAAGGACACCAAGTGTGTGACGGTGAGAACTGTAGAGGATGTCGATTTTGGATTGAAAGTAGGATAGGAATGAATTGCATTTGTCAACAGAAAAAGGTTGAAATATTGTCACTGGGTTTGAGGAATTTCTTGATGGTAGAGAAGAGAACATTTTGGTTTTTGGAGTCAGTGTGGATCAGCTTGGAGTAGTAGGAGGGACGGCTGGAGTTAAGTGTGGTCTTGTAGAACTGAAGGTGGTCGTGAAGCCGAGAAGATTAACAGCTAGCCAGGATCTTTAGTAGCATCTGACCATCTTTGAGACCATATTCGAGACATGTTATAATGAAGGTCACTAATTGAATCCAGGCAAACCGTCCATTTTTGAGCTCCTATTTTCATACCTCACGGCAGGGAAATAGGGCCTCACCAGTCATAAATCTCACCGATATTGAGATGGAAGGTATTGTAGAAAACTCAGCTGATCCAAGCTTTTTGAGCAATGAAAACTTTATTGGCCAGCAAGCAACACACAGCATCAAACAACAATACATATGGCGCCATCACACATTTAATGACAAAATGGAAAATGCACATTTTATTCAGGATTGCATCCAATTAGATTAAAAAACACATAACACGATATGCGGGGTGCTATCCAGAGAAGGACAGTTCAATTTTGAGAAACGAAAACAAGAACTAATAAAAATGACCTCCACCTCCTCCTTTGAACCCTCCCTTTGACCCCTTTTGAAACCTCCTTTAAAAACTAATTAAAACAAAAAACAAAAAAGTAGTGTAAGAGGACATGTATTGAGCTGGTGTGAGAAAAGAGGATGTACAAAACAAGGTTAGATGAAGGCAACTGATTCGCTGTGGCGACCCCTGAAGGGAAAAGCCGAATGGAAAAGAAGTGAAAGAACAAAAACTGCTATTCAAAGCCAAATAAAAACAAATTAGCAAAGAGAATATAAAACTATTAGAATGCCGACAACAATGCAAGAGTTAAGAATTCATTTCAACAACAAAAAAATGTTTCAATGCAGTCAAGAAAAAGAAAAGTAATAAAATCAGCCTTGATGCATGAAATCATGAAGGCTGCTCAGATGAGAAGTGAAAACCTCATTGAAAAATGTTCATCTCATCAATACACTTGTGATTCTTCAATCAAGACATCCACGAGAATCTTTGGCCAAAACCTGAATAGGCAAAAGATTTCTCACCGGTGTGGGTTCTTGTGTGACCTGTTAAGGTCCCCTTTGAGAGAATCGTTGGCCACAAACTGAGCAAGAAAAGGGTTTCTCACCAGTGTGGGTTCGTTTGTGATTTATTAAGCTTACCTCCTGATAGAAACTTTGCCTGCAAATCATGAAATCATGAAGGCAGCTCAGTTGAGGAGTGAAAATTTCATTGAAAATTGTTCATCTCATCAATGCACTTGTGATTCTTCTTCTCAACTCAACTGTATTTATTGAGCACTTTTAAACAGCCATCGCTGATCTGAGACATCCAAGCCACAATCTGAACAGCCAAAATGTTTCTTACCAATATGGATTCTTATGTGTTTAATTAAGTATGCGTTTCGAGAGAATCTTTTGCCACAATCTGAACAGGAAAATGGTTTCTCACCAGTGTGGGTTCTTGAGTGTACTTTTAAGTTTTCCTTCCGAGGGAATCTTTTGCCACAATCTGAACAGGCAAATGGTTTCTCACCAGTGTGGGTTCTTGTGTGACGTGTTAAGGTTCCCTTATGGGAGAATGCTTGGCCACAAACTGTGCAGGCAAAAGGTTTCTCACCAGTGTGGTTTCTTTTGTGATCATTTAAGATATCCTTACGAGAGAATCTTTGGCCACAATCTGAACAGGCAAAAGGTTTCTCACCAGTGTGGGTTCTAACATGCGTATTTAAGTCTCTCTTCCGAGAGAATCTTTGGCCACAATCTGAACAGGCAAAAGGTTTCTCACCAATGTGCGTTCTTCTGTGTTGATTTAACACTCCCTTGTTAGAGAATCTTTGGCCACAATCTGAACAGGCAAAAGGTTTCTCACCAGTGTGGGTTCTTGTGTGACGTGTTAAGGATCCCCTTTGAGAGAATGCTTGGTCACAAACTGTGCAGGCAAAAGGTTTCTCACCACTGTGTGTACTTGTGTGACTTTTTAAATTTGCCTTCTGAGAGAATGTCCGGCCACAGTCTAAACAGGTGAACCATTTCTCACTAGTGTGAGTACTCATGTGTCTTTTCAATTGACTCTGATAAGTAAATGTTTTGCTACATTGAGAACATTTCCAGGGTTTGTTGTCAGTGCGACATGTCAGATCACCATCAGATTCTTCATACTCCTCCTCCTCAAAATCATTTGATAATCTGTTGCCACCATCCTTCGTGCAAGGGTGCTCGAGCTCCTCCTCTTTTTTAATGTACAGGGCCTGCTCGTCTTCTTCTTTAAATTGGGAGATCTCTTTATTCTCCTCTTCCGTTTTAATATGAGGGGGCTGTGCATCCAGCTGCTCGGGACAAACATCTTTGCTGACCTCTGCACGACATGAGAAGACAAACACACATGGAAGAATGGTTTATAATTACAACGAAGGTTACTCGGAGAGCAAGATGAGTTCATATTACAACTGAATATGTGACATTAACAGCATCACATATTAGTGGTCGATTTTTTTATCTCGCTTTGATTATTTTTATCCATGGTGGTGTTTTAATCCATTCCTTGGTTATTTGTGAAAAGACTTGTACATAGTGTGACATTGCACATTTTTGAGTGGCGGACAAGTCCCAAGCGCCTATTCTACCCTGGACTGCCTGCATTGTGGAGTGTGAAGGGTTTGTAATGGGAATCTGACATCTAACCGTGCTAAAATGTAAGGAACTGTCTGTACCTTTGAATGCTGGCCAGTTATTTTGCAGATAAAAAGAGTTGCCTGCTCATGCACTAGACTGCATTCTGTGTAGCTGCTCAAAATTCAGATTGTGCTGACCATAACCCCTCCCAAAGAGAAGGAAACTAGATAAAAAGAGAGCGCAGGATGCAAGGGGGGGGGGGGGGAATGCTCTCTTGAGAGATCTGTGAATGGTGTCTCTCCATGTTTTCTTTTCTTTCTAAAATAAATCAATTTAAATAATATTTGTTGTCTTGGTCTCCTCCGTGAGCCGTCACCTTACCGTGGTGGAGGGGTTTGTGTGTCCCAAGGATCCTAAGAGCTAAGTTGTCTGGGTCTTTATGCCCCTGGCAGTGTCACCCATGGCAAACAGGTCCTCGGTGATGGACCAGACGAAGCACGGCTCAAAAGATCCCTTATGACGAACAAAATGGACTTCAATTTCAATTGCCCGGATGCGGGTCACCGGGGCCTCCCTCTGGAGCCAGGCCTGGAGGTGGGGCTCGTTGGCGAGCGCCTGGTGACCGGGCCCCATGGGTGTATCGAATGACATCTCTCTTGCAGGGAAGGAGTCCAAGCTGATGTGCGAGGGAGAGAAAGTTCCGACTGGATATAGTCGGACTTACCTCCACACACAGCCTGGGTTATGATACCAGTTCTCTCAAGAGGGGTTGGACTCTCTTCCACTCTGGAGTTGCCCACGGTGAGAGGCGCAAAGCAGGTGAGGGCATACTCATTGCCCCCCCAGCTCAGTGCCTGTACATTGGGGTTCACACCAGTAGACGAGAGGGTTGTCTCTCTCCGCCTTCGGGTGGGGGGACGGGTCCTGACTGTTTGTTCGTGTGCACACAACAGCAGCTCAGCGTACCCACCCTTTTTGGAGTCCTTGGAGGGTGTTCTGCTGGAGGATGTCAGTGCTCACGTGGGCAATGACAGTGAGACCTGGAAGGGTGTCCATATGTGCGCTTGGCCTCAGTTCGATAATTGACTTTGTGGTTGTTTCATCGGATTTGCGGCCGCATATTTTGGACACTCGGGTGAAGAGAGGGGCGGAGCTGTCAACTGATCACCACTTGGTGGTGAGTAGGCTCTGATGGTGGGGGAAGATGCCGGTCCGACCTGGAAGACCCAAACGTATTGCGAGGGTTTGTTGGGAGCGTCTGGCGGAATCCCCTGTCAGGAGTCTTAACTCCCAACTCCGGCAGAGCTTTTCCCATGTTCCAGGGTAAGCGGGGGACATTTGAGTCCGAGTGGACCATGTTCCGTGCCTCTATTGTTGAGGCGGCCAATCTGAGTTGTGGCCGTAAGGTGGTTGGTGCCCATCGTGGCGGCAACCCCCGTACTCGCTGGTGGACACCAGCAGTAAGGGATGCCGTCAATCTGGAGGAGTCGTCCTATCGGGCCTTTATGGCCAGTGGGACCCCAGAGGCACCTGACGGGTATCGACTGGCCAAGCGGAATGCAACTTCAGTGGTCGCCGAGGTGTGGGAAGTGTTCGGTGAGGTCATGGAAGCTGACTTCGGGACGGCTTTGAGGAAATTCTGGCCCACCATCCGACGTCTCAGGATGGGGAAGCAGTGCACCACTAACGCTGTGCACAGTGGGGAAGGGGCACCGCAGACTTCAACTCGGGACGTTGTGAGCTACTGGGCGGAGTATTTCGAAGACCTCCGCAACTCCACCAACAAGCCTTCCTTGGAGGAAGCAGAGTCTGGGGACTCTGAGGTGGGCTCTCCTATCTATGTGGTTGAAGTCACTGATGTGGTTAAATAGCTCCTCGGTGGCAAGGCACCAGTGATGGATGAGATCCGCCCGGAGTTCCTCAAGGCTCTGGATGTTGTGGGGCTGTCCTGGTTGACACGCCTCTGCAACATCGCGTGGTCAGCGGGGAGAGTGCCTCTGGATTGGCATACCGGGGTGGTGGTGGGGAACCGGAGGGTGTGTTCCAACTACAGAGGGATCAAACTCTCTGTGCCAGAACCAGCAGGCTCAAAAAACAGTTTCTTCCACCGGGCGGTCAGGAGACTCAACTCCCTCCCTGCTCTGCCCGCTCTCCCCACCCTCTGCCTCTGCCCAACCCCTGCCTCTTGTCACAGACTATGACCCTCCCCTCATTATCCAACATCTGCATCTTGCGAATTGCGTATTGCACAATGCACTACCTCACTTTACCACATTAGCCACAAGTGCCATTGTTTATGCTGTTGTATTGTCCATATTGTCTATATTGCTTATACTGCTCAGATTGCACATTATGTCTTTTATACAGTGTAGCTGCTATCTTCTCAGCTGTGTGTTTAATGCACAGCATGTTTGCATGCAAATTGCACGGAGGATTGAGAGAAAGAAATTTAATCTATGCTGCATGTCACATGTAAGCATATTTGACAATAAAGATGACCTTGATTCCTTGATTCCTTCCAAGAGAATCTTTGGCTACAAACAAAGCAGACAAAAGATTTCTCACCGGTGTGGGTTCTTGTGTGACATGTTATGGTTCCCCTTTGAGAGAATCGTTGGCTACAAACTGAGCAAGAAAAGGGTTTCTCACAAGTGTAGGTTCTTTTGTGATTTATTAAGCTTCCCTCCTGATAGAAACTTTGCCTGCAAATCATGAAATCATGAAGGCTGCTTAGTTGAGTGAAAACGTCATTGAAAACTGTTCATCTCATGAATACACTTGTGATTCTTCATCTCAACTGAACTGTATTTATAGAGCACTTTCAAACAGCCATCGCTGATCTGAGACATCCAAGCCACAATCTGAACAGGCAAATGGTTTCTCACCAGTGTGGGTTCTTGTCTGGCGTGTTAAGGTTCCCTTATGGGAGAGAATGCTTGGCCACAAACTGCAGGCAAAAGGGTTCTCACCAGTGTGGTTTTCTTTTGTCATTTAAGATATCCTTATGAGAGACACTTTGGCCACAATCTGAAAAGGTTTCTCACCGGTGTGGGTTCTAAGATGAGTTTTTAAGCCTCTCTTCCGAGTGAATCTTTGGCCCCATTCTGAACAGGCTAAATGTTTCTCACCAGTGTGGGTTCTTGTGTGACGTGTTAAGGATCCCTTTTGAGAGAATGCTTGGTCACAAACTGTGCAGGCAAAAGGTTTCTCACCACTGTGTGTACTTGTGTGAACTTGTGTGACTTTTTAAGTTTGCCTTCTGAAAGAATGTCCGGCCACAGTCTAAACAGGTGAACCGTTTCTCACTAGTGTGAGTTCTCATGTGTCTTTTCAATTGACTCTGATAAGTAAATGTTTTGCTACATTGAGAACGTTTCCAGGATTTGTTGTCAGTGCGACATGTCAGATCACCATCAGACTCTTCATCCTCCTCCTCCTCATCATCATTGGATGATGTGTTGTCACCATCCTTCGTGCAAGGGTGCTCTAGCTCCTCCTCTTTTTTAATGTAAAGGGCCTGCTTGTCTTCTTTAAAGTGGGAGATCTCTTTGTTCTCCTCTTCCTCTTTAATATGAAGGGGCTCTGAGTCCAGCTGCTCGGGACAAACATCTTTGCTGATCTCTGCACGACATGAGAAGACAAACACACATAGAAGAATGGTTTATAATTACAACGAAGGTTACTCGGAGAGCAAGATGAGTTCATATTACAACTGAATATGTGACATGACCAGCATCACATATTAGTGGTCGATTTTATTTTCCTTGCTTTGATTTTTTTTTTTTATCCATGGTGGTGTTTTAATCCATTTTTTTGTTGTCCTTGGTCATTTGTGAAAAGACTTGTACATAGTGTGACATTGCACATTTTTAAGTGGTGGACAGGCCCAAAGCGCCAATTCTACCCTGGACTGCCTGCATTGTGGAGTGTGCTAAACAGTGCTAAAATGTAAGGAACTGTCCGTACCTTTGAATGCTGGCCAGTTATTTTGCAGATAAGAAGAGTTGTCTGCTCATGAACTAGACTGCATTCTGTGTAGCTGCTCAAAATTCAGATTGTGCTGACCTTAACCCCTCCCAAAGAGAAGGAAATGAGATAAAAAGAGAGCGCAGGATGCAGGGGGGACAAAATGTTCCCTCGACAGATCTGTGAATGGTGTCTCTCCATGTTTTCTTTTCATTTTAAAATAAATCAATTTAAATAATACTTGTTGACTTGGTCTCCTCCGTGAGCCGTCACCTTACCGTGGTGGAGGGGTTTGTGTGTCCCAATGATCCTAAGAGCTAAGTTGTCTGGGGCTTTATGCCCCTGGCAGTGTCACCCATGGCAAACAGGTCCTCGGTGAGGAACCAGAAAAAGCACGGCTCAAAAGATCCCTTATGATGAACCAAGTAAATGGACTTCAATTTCCCTTGCCCGGAAACAGGTCACCGGGGCCTCCCTCTGGAGTCAGGCCTGGAGGTGGCGAGCGCCTGCTGTCGGGCCCCATGGGTGTATCGAATGACATCTCTCTTGCAGGGAAGGAATCCAAGCTGATGTGCGAGGTAGAGAAGTTCCGACTTGATATAGTCGGACTTACCTCCACACACAGCCTGGGTTATGGTACCAGTTCTCTCAAGAGGGGTTGGACTCTCTTACACTCTGGAGTTGCCCACGGTGAGAGGCGCAGAGCAGGTGTGGGCATACTCATTGCCCCCCGGCTCAGTGCCTGTACATTGGGGTTCACACCGGTAGACGAGAGGGTTGTCTCTCTCCGCCTTCGGGTGGGGGGATGGGTCCTGACTGTTTTTGCGTACGCACCGAACAGCAGCTCAGCGTACCCACCCTTTTTGGAGTCCTTGGAGGGTGTTCTGCTGGGGGACTTCAATGCTCACGTGGGCAATGACAGTGAGACCTTGAAGGGCGTGATTGGGAGGAACAGCAGCCTCGATCAGAACTCGAGTGGTCTATTGTTATTGGACTTCTGTGCTCGTCACGGATTGTCCATAACAAACACCTTGTTCAAACATAAGGGTGTCCATATGTGCGCTTGGCCTCAGTTCGATAATTGACTTTGTGGTTGTTTCATCGGATTTGCGGCCGCATATTTTGGACACTCGGGTGAAGAGAGGGGCGGAGCTGTCAACTGATCACCACTTGGTGGTGAGTCGGCTCCGATGGTGGGGGAAGATGCCGGTCCGACCTGGCAGACCCAAACGTATTGCGAGGGCTTGTTGGGAGCGTCTGGCGGAATCCCCTGTCAGAAGGAGTTTTAACTCCCAACTCCGGCAGAGCTTTCCCCATGTCCCAGGGGAAGCGGGGTACATTGACTCCGAGTGGACCATGTTCCGTCCTTCTATTTTGAGGCAGACAATCTGAGCTGTGGCCGTAAGGTGGTTGGTGCCTGTCGTGGAGGCAACCCCCGTACTCGCTGGTGGACACCAGCAGTAAGGGATGCCGTCAAGCTGAAGAAGGAGTCCTATCAGGCCTTTATGGCCTGTGGGACCCCATAGGCGCCTGACGGGTATCGACTGGCCAAGCGGAATGCAACTTCAGTGGTCGCTGAGTTTGGTGAGGTCATGGAAGCAGACTTCCGGACAGCTTTGAGGAAATTCTGGTCCACCATCCGACGTCTCAGGAAGGGGAAGCAGTGCACCACTAACACTGTGCACAATGGGAATGGGGCACCGCTGACTTCGACTCGGGACGTTGTGAGCCGGTGGGCAGAATACTTCGAAGACCTCCGCAACTCCACCAACACGCCTTCCTTGGAGGAAGCAGAGTCTGGGGACTCTGAGGTGGGCTCTCCTATCTATGTGGTTGAAGTCACTGATGTGGTTAAAAAGCTCCTCGGTGGCAAGGCACCAGTGATGGATGAGATCTGCCCGGAGTTCCTCAAGGCTCTGGATGTTGTGGGGCTGTCCTGGTTGAAACGCCTCTGCAACATCGCGTGGTCAGCGGGGAGAGTGCCTCTGGATTGGCATACCGGGGTGGTGGTGGGGAACCGGAGGGTGTGTTCCAACTACAGAGGGATCAAACTCTCCGTGCCAGAACCAGCAGGCTCAAAAAACTGTTTCTTCCACCGGGCGGTCAGGAGACTCAACTGCCTCCCTGCTCTGCCCGCTCTCCCCACCCTCTGCCTCTGCCCAACCCCTGCCTCCTGTCACAGACTATGACCCTCCCCTCATTATCCAACATCTGCATCTTGCGAATTGCGTATTGCACAATGCACTACCTCACTTTACCACATTAGCCACAAGTGCCATTGTTTATGCTGTTGTATTGTCCATATTGTCTATATTGTTTATACTGCTCAGATTGCACATTATGTCTTTTATACAGTGTAGCTGCTATCTTCTCAGCTGTGTGTTTAATGCACAGCATGTTTGCATGCAAATTGCACGGAGGATTGAGAGAAAGAAATTTCATCTATGCTGCATGTCACATGTAAGCATATTTGACAATAAAGATGACCTTGATTCCTTGATTCCTTCCAAGAGAATCTTTGGCTACAAACAAAGCAGACAAAAGATTTCTCACCGGTGTGGGTTCTTGTGTGACATGTTATGGTTCCCCTTTGAGAGAATCGTTGGCTACAAACTGAGCAAGAAAAGGGTTTCTCACCAGTGTAGGTTCTTTTGTGATTTATTAAGCTTCCCTCCTGATAGAAACTTTGCCTGCAAATCATGAAATCATGAAGGCTGCTTAGTTGAGTGAAAACTTCATTGAAAACTGTGTGTACTTGTGTGAACTTGTGTGACTTTTTAAGTTTGCCTTCTGAAAGAATGTCCGGCCACAGTCTAAACAGGTGAACCGTTTCTCACTAGTGTGAGTTCTCATGCGTCTTTTCCTTCAAGGAAGCAGAGTCTGAGGACTCTGAGGTGGGCTCTCCTGCCTCTGTGGTTGAAGTCACCTATGTGGCTAAAAAGCCCCTCTGTGGCAAGGCACCAGGGAAGGATGAAATCCGCCCGCAGTCCCTCAAGGCTCTGGATGTTGTGGGGCTGTCCTGGTTAACACGCCTCTGCAACCTCGCGTGGTCATCGGGGAGAGTGCCTTTGGATTGGCAGACCGCGGTGGTGGTGGGGGACCAGAGGGTGTGTTCCAACTACAGAGGGATCACACTCCTCAGCCTCCCTGGTTAGGTCTATTCAGGGGTGCTGGAGAGGAGGGTCCATCAGGAGGTTGAGCCTCAGATTGAGGAGGAGCAGTGTGGTTTTTGTCCCGGCCGTGGAACAGTGGACCAGCTGAAGACCCTTAACAAGGTCCTCGAGATTATGTGGGAGTTCGCCCAACCAGTCTACTTGTGTTTTGTGGACTTGGAGAAGACCTTCGACCGGGGAGTTCTGTGCGGGGTGCTTCGTGGATATGGGGCCCATATCAGGGGGTTCGATAACGGAAACGGAATCGTTTCCAGTGAGGGTTGGACTCCGCCAAGGCTGCCCTTTGTCACCGATTCTGTTCATCACATTTATGGACAGAATTTCTCGGCGCAGCCGAAGCGCTGAGGGGGTCCGTTTTGGTGGCCTCAGTATTGCATCTCTGCTTTTTGCAGATGATGTGGTACTGTTGGCTCCTTCAAGCAGGGCTCTTCAACTCTCACTGGAGCGTTTTGCAGCCGAGTGTGAAGCATTTGGGATGAAAATCATCAACTCCAAATCTGAAACAATGGTCTTCAGTCAGAAAAAGGTGGAGTGCCCTCTCCGGGTCGGGGAGGAGATCTTGCCCCAAGTGGAGGAATATTAGTATCTTGCAGTCTTGTTCACGAGTGAGGGCAGGAGGGAGCGAGAGATCGACAGGCGGATCGGTGCAGCGTCTGCTCTCAATTTACTGGTCGATCTATGTTCCAACCCTCATCTATAGTCACGAGCCGTGGGTCGTGACCGAAAGAACGAGGTTCCGGATACAAGCAGCCGAAATGAGTTTTCTCCGCAGGGTGTCCGGACTCTCCTTTAGAGATAAGATGAGAAGATCGGTCATTAGGAAGGGGCTCAGAGGAGAGCCACTTTTTCTCCACATCGAGAGGAGCCAGATAAGGTGGCTCGGGCATCTGACTAGGATGCCTCCTGAACGCCTCCCTGGTGAGGTGTTCCGGGCATGTCCCACCGGGAGGAGACCCCGGGGACGACCCAGGACACGCTGGAGAGACTGTCACCCAGCTGGCCTGGTAACGCCTCGGGATCCCCCGGGGAGAGCTGAAAGAAGTGGCTAGAGAGAGGGAAGTCTGGGCTTCCCTGCTAAAGCTGCTGCCCCCCACGACCCGACCCAGCGTAATTGGTAGAAAAAAAGGATGGATTTGTCTTGGTTTCCCTGGACAAGACAATCTGGCACCCCAGATGGGACCCGAGTGATTGCTTGAGGGGGTGACGGACGAGAATTGGACTGCGCAACCTTCTTCAGAAAAAAAAAAAAAAAAAGAAAAGAAAAAAAAAAGAACTCTGTCCTTGTAAATTTGAGATGGGCGGGATTCCCATCCGGCTCTCTAAAAACTTCCCTCTCAACGAGACCTCAGAGGGAAGATTATAAGTAATGATAAGTGAATTTTTTATCAATTTGAAGATGAGATTCATCCATCCACCCAACCATTTTCCAATCCGCTTATCCTCACAAGGATCGCGAGGGATGTTGGAGCCGCTCCCAGCTGTCTTTGAGCAGTAGGCGGGGACATCTTGAACCGGATGCCAGCCAATCTCAGGGCACAGAGACGAACAACCATCTGGCGCTCACACTCACACCAAGAGAAAATTTTGAATGTCGGGACAATCAGCCTGCCATGCATGTTTTTGGAATGTGTGAGGAAACCGGACTGCCCGGAGAAAATCCACGCAACATGCAAACGCCACACCGGTAGACCGAAGCTGGAATTAAACCCGGTACCTCTGCCCTGTGAGGTTGACGCACTAACCACTGGATCTAATTTATTATTTTTCTTTTTGTCAGTGTGTCAACATTGGAATGATTGCCTGCTCCGATTGTTATCGTTGAGTAGTGTTTATTTTTGTTGTTGGCTTTGTTGAGCAATGTTACGCTGATTGTTATCGTTGATTAGTTTATTTTTTTGCTACCACCTTGAGGGGCGTGGAGCGTTGATTGCTACTCTGATTGCTATAGTTGAGTAGTTTGCAATGTTACTCCGATTGTTATTGTTGAGTAGAGTTCTGACCTTGAGGGATGTGGAGCATTTGTTACTCGGTTTGGTATCGTTGAGAAGGGTTTATTTTACTTCGACCTTAAATTTCATAGAGCATATTATTTTTATATTATTTGCAGTGCAGCAAAGCGAGCAAAAAAAATTAAGCTCAATTAATTAGGTCTGTAATTAATCAAATTAATCTATTTTAATCTCATCTCAAAATTACTGAGAAAACCCTTTTTTTTCATTTCAAATGTGTTACATTATTGAGGCAGATCAAAAGATAAAAGAAAAAGTGGAGACGGAGACATTGAACCCCCCGCTCGCCGCCGAAGGTGGCGAGAAGGTTGGGTACCCGGCGGCGGGGTTTTAGGTGCCGAGGTCGGCCGGGTCGCGATGGCACCGGCGGAGAGGCGGGGGGCGGAGAGGTCCCCGCGCCGGCCGCGGCCCGGCCTGGACTAAGTGTGGTAGACTAGGCGAACGGCGCGCGTCGACGGGAGCGCGGGCGCGCGGGGCCGTCGGGGTGGGCGGTCGGGGGAACGCGGACGGGCGCCTGACCGGGGGTGAGGGGAGGGTGACGAGTACCGTCCCCCCCCTACGCCCGCGACGCCCCCCGCCGCCGTCCCGCCGCCCCGCGGCCGGCTCCGCCGCCGCCGCCTCTTTGTTTGCTACTTCCCGCTCCGGACTTCGGGTGAGGCCGTGGCGCGCGCCGGGGCGCGTCCGCGCCGCCGCCGACGTCCTCCCGCGGGTCGGGCCGCGGGGCGGGCGCGTAGGTCCATGCGATGGGGTTCGATGCCTTCAGGCCAACGACCTGTGCACCTAGCCCACCGCCCGTCCCCGTAACGCCCGCCCCCCGCCTCTCCCCCGGGGGCCGCCTTCGACGTCGCGGCCGCCGCCGCCGTCGCCTCCGCCGTCCTCCTCTGCCGCCCTCGGCGTTCAGATTCGCTGCTCCGGACTTCGGGTGAGGCCGTGGCGCGCGCCGGGGTGCGTCCGCGCCGCCGCCGACGTCCTCCCGGGGGTCGGGCCGCGGGGGCGGGCGCGTAGGTCCGCGCGATGGGGTTCGATGCCTTCAGGCCAACGACCTGTGCA
Organism: Hippocampus abdominalis; assembly: GCA_018466805.1. Taxonomy (NCBI): domain Eukaryota; kingdom Metazoa; phylum Chordata; class Actinopteri; order Syngnathiformes; family Syngnathidae; genus Hippocampus; species Hippocampus abdominalis. The sequence goes on from CM031711.1 coordinate 260,397, forward strand.
CCTAGCCCACCGCCCGTCCCCGTAACGCCCGCCCCCCGCCTCTCCCCCGGGGGCCGCCTTCGACGTCGCGGCCGCCGCCGCCGTCCTCCTCCGCCGTCCTCCTCCGCCGCCGCCCTCAGCGTGGTGTGTGTTTGCGCGGGCCGCTGGCCGCTCTCCAGTAATGATCCTTCCGCAGTGGCATTTTAAAGTTGCTTTATTTTTTCAGCGGACTTGGACAGCCATTTACTTTCTGCTGTATTTGAGACTAATCAAAGTCCTACCTGCAACCTTTAGTTTCGACCATGAGGGGGAATATCACTGTTTTGTTTGTTTTTGTAAATCTCCAAAGAATTACAAAATAAAAATGAAACAGAACATCAGGTCCTTAGATAGTGCTTAGGTTAACATATCAAAAACAGTGAGAACATTTTCTGAGCAATATAAGTACTCATCACTGAACTTGCTTCAGATAATGATAAATAAAACAGACCCTTAAATCACAGTGCACTAAGTTAGCACTTCTGAATTGACACTGTTCATCATCAGAATCACCTTTATTGGCCAAGTATGAAGAGCACACAAGGAATTAGGCTCCGGTAGTACAGGCTGCACTACTATCATCATAAACAAGGATAAGTAAGGAAGGAAATTCCGTCATGTAAGTCTACCGTTGTGCGGTGGTACCACCCAATGACAACTGTGAGACAATGTGCAAAGTATCAAACAGAGCTAAAGTGATCAGTGGTAGAATACAATACTATAACAGTTGTACAGTTGGTGCAGAAAGTCATTGAACCATTTTAAAATGACCAGTAGCATCATGACAAACTAAAAGCACTGAAATAAACATCAATCACTTCTAGTAGTCTACAGAGGACATATCAACTATGCCTCATACGTGGAGTGTTCTCGAGTTTAGTTTGCCAAAGAGCTTTGCTATGTATGGCTCGCTCGCTATATTGCTAACGCTTTCGGTGCTAACATTAGCTGTGTCTGCACCCGTGACTGGGTGCTTTTCATTGATGTGGTAGGCTAAATTTGAGATGCTTGGGTGGTACGCAAACTCCTTACAAATTAGGCACAACACTATCAATTGTGTCGTCAGGGCGTTTTTGGAATATACATTTTCCATTCATTGTACCGAAAACTCTCACATCCTGCTCCATTTTCACCTCCCCACCCCTCACCGCTGCTTAGTAAGCCCGCCCAACTCCAATGGGAGCCTATGGAAGCTATGATGGACAGACCCTTCCACCCCCTCCAAGCCACCCTGACAGCACTGGGCAGCTCCTTCAGCCAGAGACTGTTACACCCGTGCTGCAGGGAGTGGTACCACCGCTCGTTCCTGCCGACTGCTGTCAGGCTGCTGAACAAACAATCGTAAAAACCTGGACTCACTAACCCACATTCACCCATTGTAAATTGTGTCTCTAAACGCCCCCTCCCCCCTTTTCAATTTTGCTGCTGTCGATTGCAAATTCCTCCAGTGTCAGACAAATAAAGGTTTTCTTATCGTTACTTGTCTTATCAGCTTCGGCTAAACAAGCCCCAACATAATGGCAGCCAATCAATGGCTTCAGTTGTTACCCCACCCTCAACAACTCGAACACAGGAAGCCAAAACATAAAAAGGGCTATTAGAAAAAAGGCAACCCATCCATCCATCCATCCATTTTCCACCGCTTATCTAGGGTCGGGTCGCGGGGGCAGCAGCTTTAGGAGGGAAGCCCAGACTTCCCTCTGCCCATCCACTTCTTCGAGCTCTTCCTGGCGGATCCCGAGGCGTTCCCAGGCCAGCTGGGTGACATAGTCTCTTCAGCGTGTCCTGGGTCATCCCCGGGGTCTCCTGCCAGTGGGACATGCCCGGAACACCTCACCAGGGAGGCGTCCAGGAGGCATCCTAATTAGATGCCCGAGCCACCTCATTTGGCTCCTCTCGATGTGGAGGAGAAGCTGCTCTACTCTGAGCCCCTCCCAGATGACCGAGCTTCTCACCTTATCTCTTAGGGAGATAACTGCGGGGAAAACTCATTTCGGCCGCTTGTATCTGGGATCTCGTTCTTTTGGTCATGACCCATAGCTCGTGACCATAGATGAGGGATGGGACGTAGATCGACCGGTAAATTGAGAGCTTCGCCCTTTGGCTCAGCTCCTTCTTTACCACGACAGACTGATACAACGTCCGCATCACAGCAGACACTGCACCGATCCGCCTGTCGATCTCTCGCTCCCTCCTGGCCTCACTCGTGAACAAGACCCCAAGATACTTAAACTCTTCCACTTGGGGCAAGATCTCCTCCCCAACCCGGAGAGGGCACTCCACCCTTTTCCGACTGAGGACCATGGTTTCAGATTTGGAGGTGCTGATCTTCATCCCAACCGCTTCACACTCGGGTGTGAAACGCTCTAGTGAGAGTTCGAGAGCCCTGCTTGAAGGAGCCAACAGTACCACATCATCTGCAAAAAGTAGAGATGCAATACTGAGGCCACCAAAACAAACCCCCTCAACGCTTCGGCTGCGCCTAGAAATTCTGTCCATAAAGGTGATGAACAGAATCGGCGACAAAGGGCAGCCTTGACGGAGTCCAACCCTCACTGGAAACGATTCCGACTTATTGCTGGCAATGCAAATCAAACTCTGACATCGGCAGTATAGGGACCGAACAGCCCGTATCAGGGGCCTCGGTACCCCATACTCCCGAAGTACCCCCCACAGAACTCCCAGAGGGACACGGTCAAACGCCTTCTCCAAGTCCACAAAACACATGTAGACTGGTTGGGCGAGTTCCCACGTACCCTTGAGTACCCTGCTAAGGGTGTAGAGCTGGTCCACAGTTCCACGGTCGGGACAAAAACCACACTGCTCCTCCTCAATCTGAGGCTCGACTTCCTGACGGACCCTCCTCTCCAGCACCCTTGAATAGACCTTACCAGGGAGGCTGAGGAGTGTGATCCCTCTGTAGTTGGAACACACACCCCGGTCCCCCTTTTTAAAAAGAGGGACCAGCACCCCGGTCTGCCAATCCAGAGGCACTCTCCCTGATGACCACGCAATGCTGCAGAGGCGTGTCAACCAGGACAGTCCCACAGCATCCAGAGCCTTGAGGCGGATCTCATCCACCCCGGGGGCCTTGCCACCGAGGAGCTTTTTAGCCACATCGGTGACTTCAACCACAGAGATTGGAGAGCCCACCTCAGGGTCCTCAGACTCTGCTTCCTCCAAGGAAGGCGTGTTGGTGAAGTTGAGGAGGTCTTCGAAGTACACTGCCCACCGGTTCACAACGTCCCGAGTCGAAGTCAGCAGCGCCCAATCCCCACTGTACAAAGTGTTAGTGGTGCACTGCTTCCCCCTGAGACATATATATACATATATACATATACATATCAGAATCAGAATCATCTTTATTGTCCAAGTATGTAGAACACACAAGGAATTTGACTCCGGTATAACACATTATTATCATCGTAAACAAGGACATGACAAATAGTATGAAAAGACATTTCGTAATGTAGTGAACCGTAGTGCGGTAGTACCACCCAGTGACAACTGTGAGACAAAGTGCAAAGTATTAAGCAGAGCTAAAATGATCAGTGGTAGAATACAATACTACAACAGTTGGTGCAGAAAATCATTGAACCATTTTAAAGTGACCACTAGCAGTATTTGTGTACAAGAAGTGTGCAATTATGCAGATGTCCTTGAGCGATGTATATACAGTAAACATTCCCATCCCCGGAATTCTATGAAAAGGAATATCCTTCACCCGTAATAAAAACCTATGCATTAACATTTTGACTACGATATTACATGTTACCGGAACTACGTAAGCGGAAATTCCACTAGCCGTAACCCGGATGGAGACGTCATGCAGCGGGAGCTTAAATACACGCAACGCTCCACCCGATACGCGGAAAGACACCAACGGAGACACCTTTTCACTTCGCATTTTTTGATAATCAGATTCGAAACGACGACGTGTAAGTGAGTTTTTATTGCCGTGCGTTTTACTGTAATTGCGAACGATTTCTAACTTTATTCACTTACGTCCTGTTGATCGCGGCACGAGCTTAAAAAGCAACGCCCACTCAACACAACTGGAGAAGATGGAAGAAACGTGTTTGCTTCGCCGTTTATGTCATCGAATTCGAAACGACTATGTGTCAGTGACTTTTTATTGCCGTGCGTTTTACTGTAATTGCGAACGATTTTAACTTTATTTACTTTCGTCCTGTAGATCATGGCATAGAAAACGAGGAAGAACCCAACAAAACAAAACAACCCAAAATACTCATTTTTTCCCAAGACTGAAAAAAATCAACATTAAAATACTGTACATGCTATACTGTGTTGTGTTTTTTTAAATCTACACCTGTACTGTATACTGTACTGCTGTTTTTGTTATATAAACAGTTTTTGGACAGTATATTTTTGCATTTTATTGCTTGTGTTGTTACACATGCAGTTTTCAACATACTTGCAGGTTCATAAAGGACATGTACCATGCTCATTTCCCAAAAGAGGAATTTCTGTTATAAGGACAGATTGGACAGCGCAAACATGAGTCCGTACTAGAGAATATTTACTGTATATGTATGTCAAACCTCGGTTTTGGGACGTCTCGGTTCTCGTACAATTCGGTTTTCAAACAAAAATTTCGAGTTTTTTATGCCTCGGAATCCGAACAAATTTCGGTTCTCGAACTAACTGAGCGCACTTGAATGCGTCACTTTACTCCTCTCGGCTTCGCTAGCTCGTGTAGCAACGCTACCTCGTATAGCTTCGCGACGCAGCGAAGCCGAGAGGAGGTAGCAAAGCCGAGAGGAGTGAAGTGACGCTCCCTCCTGTCGCCGCGCTCCCTCGTGTCGCGTAGCGACACAGGAAGCGACCATTGTGAGCAGACGTTTTTGTACTGTTCAATAAAAAAAAGCAGACGTGTTTGGTGAGATGCTTCTGTTAGGACTAGTTAAATCCCCCTCTTTTCATAATGGTTTGCCCTGGCAGCACGGGGGGAGGGTAGGGGGAGACTTTCTTTTTTTTCACGGCCGGCATTTTTCAATGCAGCCGCACATAATGAACACTCTGGTGTCCGGTGTCTCATTATTATGCAATAATCGTACAGAAACAGCTTGTGAGCAGACGAGTTTGTATTGTTCGATTAAGAGTTTTCTTTTTTTAAAAGCAGACGTGTTTGGTGAGAACTACGTAATATTGGACTGTTATTTTTGCATCGTGTATCAGCCCCTAATCATGGCACCAAAGAAAGCAAGTGGAAGTGGTGAACCTGGTGAAGAAAAGAGGAAAATAGTGTGCAAAACTATAGAATTTAAGAAAGATTTAATCGCAAAATATGAGTCAGGTGTGTGCGTGTGTGTGTGTGTGTGTTGGCGAAGGAGTTCGGGATGCCGAAATGCCCCGCCTACTGCCTGCTGACAGCTGGGAGAGGCGCACGCCCCACGACAGATAGAGAGAGAGATGTTCCTTCAATTTTTATGTTACTATGTTAATGTTAAAATTGGTAATCTCCCATTACATTTGTACAGTTTATGGTGTGAAATTGTAAAAATAAGTGGTTTAAAAAAGTTGTTTTTTTGACTTGGAATGGATTAAAACATTTTACATTGATTTCAATGGGAAAAATAGTTTCGGTTTCCGAACAATTCGGTTTCCGAACAGTCTTCTGGAACGCATTAAGTTTGAAAACCGAGGTTTGACTGTATATATACACACATATACATATATATACGTGTATATATATATATATATATATATATATATATATACGTATATATATATACATATATGTGTGTATATATATATATACATACATTCTGTATATTTATGTGTATATGTAACAACAATTATTTAGTTATTTATATACACACACACACACACATGTACATATATATATATATACACACACACACACACACACACACACACACACACTGCGTATAAGAAAGACCACAGATGAAGGCTGTTAAGAAAGAGTACGAAACAAGCGATACGAACAGTGTGATCCAACCTAATCTGTGAAGAACAACTCTTGGCTGCATCCTGCCAATGGCGCCCAGCAGTTGACGTTTTCCCTTGTGGTCCTCTTTTTCTTCACAAAGTTCCTCCTCGTACTCTGCTGTCCTTCTTGCACACATTTTCACACGAAAATTACAACAAAACTTTGCGCTTATGATCTCTGCTGAGCGTTGTGTTGATCACAAGCGCTTCTTTGTTAGCGGCAAGCATGTTAGGCTAAGCTAAACTAGGCCGAGCAACATCAACGTACATCGAGACGGCTTTAATCGGCAATGATTCAACGAAAGGTATTTCAGCCGAGCGAACTGATGGTGGACGCCCCGAGTGGAGGTTTGAGCACGTTTCCGACAAATTAAGGAGAATTCGGTGAAGTGTCTATCCCTCCTCGTGCGTGAAACCAGCCACCATAGCGATTGTTAATACTGTGCATTACGGTAATCTGCCGCCAGCGAGCGGCGTTGGCTACCTTCAAAATAAAGCTCTCCAACTCAGGCATGTACGTCAGCGGTTTGGGTTCATAATGTTAGAAAATAATTTCTTAAGACCCTTTATTTTGAAATGCTACATTTGATCTGAATTGATCTACTGTGTTTGGATACCTGGGGTGCTCCAGTGTCCGAAAGACCTGGTCTGGTTGAGGGATAACTAAAAATCATTTCTTCAACATTTTTAAAAATCGTCAACACGTCAGATTTCAGAAGCCTTTTATTTTGAAATGGGACATCAGATCTGAATAAGAGTCGTCTGGTTGGATACGTGGGACATCTCTTTTTTCGGCTAGCAAGACAGGCTAAATTAGCAAAGCTCGGCCCAGAAATTTGAGCAAATTACAACATAGTTTAATGGTGTTTTGATATACATCCTGCGTTGAAGCTTCAGTGCTTTCACTTGTGGTTCAAGAATGGAATTGTGGTTTATCAGAATGTTTTTTCTTCTTTCTTGTAATGTGTGTTGTCATTTGGTGGGCAGAGGACCTAAAGTAGAGGCGGCCAACCAGTCAGAGACTAAGAGCCAATTTTTTTCCTGTGTTACTGCAAAGAGCCACATCGTGCGCACACACGCCACCCCTGACCTAAAGAGATGTTCGTCTCTCTTTGAAATCACGTGCTAAACCCCAGTGGAACGAGAAAAAGACGCAGTGGCCAAGACAGTTATTGTGGTTAAAAAACTATATTTATGTAACCAGGTGAACCATACTTAGACTTTTGCAGTGAAGGCTTGATAAAAACACACCCTTGATAAAAACATGCGGGAACATAGTGCGCGAGCGAGAATTAGACCAGGAAGTGAAGTGAGGGTGACATACACGTGAAGGAGGGTAGTAGCTGAACTGTGCCTACTGCTTGTCCCCATTTGATACACTCATGATCGTCATTGTAACCCTGGAGATATTCAGGTAATTGGTTGCTATTTTACCATGAAGCTTGTTAGGTGTTATATTTGGATGGGTGATTAATTATTTGAATGGTATTTGTAGAGCAAACTATCGTGGTTTGGAGTTTGGAAGCTGCCGCTAGTGAGTCGTGTGAACAGCTGTATAGCGCAAGTGTTCGCAATGTTACAAGATGTAAATATGTTTTTTGACTATGAAATGATATGAACTGTGTTATCTGTTCTTTAGAGGGGGGATCATTTGCGTTTTTCCACGTGTTTTGTATGCACCCAACACGCCGGAAAGTGTAAGTAAGTGTGTCCTCTCATCACATTAGATTGTAATGATTAGTCGGTCTGCAATTTTAAATTTCATGGATTGTTCTGGCTTGGAAATAATGTATTTTTATTTCTCTTTGCTTATTAAGCAAGCCACTGCTTTGTCTATTATGGTGTAATTGCCTTTAATCTGTTATATAATTTTCTTTGATCTCTTAGATCCCTTTTCGAACTCTCTTAAAATCCAGTTAACATCTCAGTCTTTCTTCTTAATGCTGTACAATTTTTTATTGTTCAGTCGGGAATAAAACCCACATAAAAATTATTTTGTGTTCAGTCCAGTCTTTCCAAAGACCCGGCTACATTTATATTATATTCTCACAAGCCGTTCAAGCCACCGGCTTCTAAGAAAAGTAAGCAACCTTGCACAAAAGAAGGAGAGAGCATAACCATTATGCAACAAATATCGACATTGTTTAATCCCAGATTTGATGAGATGGAGACAAATGTCAAGAAAATGACAAATGACATGAAAATAACACTGAAAATCGAGCACCTCAAGAAAACAGTAGACTTTGCCTGCACTGAAATACGAGATATAAAATCAAAAGTAAAACAAGTTGAGGGCCGCGTTGGACTTGCAGAGAAGAAAGTGAGCATGATGGAGGGGTGGCTGTCTGAATTTGAAAACTACTCCCGGCATTGTAATCTACGACTCTGCGGTGTACCTGAGAAGAAAAAAAAAAATGTCCGTGAAGAGGTGATATCGATCTGCCAGGCGGTGTGACTCGGAGAGAAAAAACTAATTTCTTCACGTCCTTGACACCATACATTGACTGGGACAGCTGAAAAATGATGCCTCCAGGCCTTGAGGGATTATTCTCCAATTCCCGTCGCGACTCTTCCGAGACACCATCTGAAAGGTTGCAAAAAAATCCAGTTTTCTTCAAAACAACAACATGCGCTTTGCTGAGTATTTGTCACCATCTACAAGGGAGAGAAGAAACAACTCTGGCCGCTGGTGGCATAGGCACATGAGGAAAGAACGATGGCTTATGACATTGGTGATCGAGCCCTTGACAATGGAATGAGCTGCTTTTTATGATTTAAGACTTCCTCTCCAACCTTGGCTGGTGGGTAACTGGAACTGTTAACTCAAATACTGTATTCTAAGATTTGCGGAATCTGGATTGCTCTCCAGGTTCGTCTGAGAATATCTTTTGTATTCCTCTGAGGAATGGAATTAGTTATTATTAAACATGTTTTTACTACATTCTTGTTGTGATGAAAGAAGAATCACATTCCTTCAGCTGGACCACCAGTGTTGTGGTCCTCGAGCCGGTCCTTGGCCTCGAGGACCGGCTCAAGGACCGGAAGTCGGTCCTTGGCCTTGGCCTCGGGGGCAAGTCCTTGGTCCTTGGCCTTGGCCTCGGAGGCAAGTCCTTGGTCCTTGGCCTTGGCCTCAGAGGCAAGTCCTCAGGTCCGAGGACCGCAAAAATCATAAAGAAATTAAACAAACTACATCCAGAGAAACCCATATTGTTGGATTTATCTAGCGCTTTAAGAGGGGCGGGGCTGCCACTGAAAGGTGACAGTTAGCGCAACGTATAAAGAGCGGCATCACAGTTAGTTTCAATCACGGTCAGTTACCGTTCGCGATCGGCAGTTTAAATAGTGTGTAAACAGTGGTGTCTTTTATTTAGTTATTTTTGCACAGTTGTCACATCTGTGCGGTGGCACTAGAATGTTTGTTTGAACCAAGTAATTTGCAGTGTTGTGTCCGAGGACCGGCAACCCGAGGCCAAGGCCAAGGCCAAGGACTTGGAAAATGTTCCGAGGCAAGGCCAAGGCCAAGGACTTGAGAAATTTTCTGAGGCCAAGGACCAAGGACTTGCCTCCGAAGCCAAGGCCAAGGACCAAGGACTGATTTTGAAGCCGAGGCCTAGCCGAGGACAAGGTCATGGATCAAGGACTGATGTTGAAGCTGAGGCCTAGCCGAGGACATGTATAAAACAATGCTATCATACCACTTGGCAGGTCTTAATGATTTGCAACACCCCTCCACCATAACCCCTAGCACCCCTCCATCATAACCACTAGCACACGTCACTCCCTAACGCGGCCAAATACAAGCAGAAGAGAAAGCGAGCAAAAAGTGGTGGCAAAGAGAGTCCGCGTGCCCAGTTAGCTTCCTATCTGGAGAACAAGGTGGCGGGCGAGGAGCCGGTGGCATTTTGGAGACCTGGCGGGATGGCCAGTGTGAAGTGGCCAGCGTTGCAAGTGTTTTTATTCAAAGAGTAGAACAGTCAGGGTACGTTTATTTATACTGAGAAAAAAAAATCATAATTGATGAATTAATGTTTTTGTTGAATTGAATTGAATTGAATACAACTTTATTGTGCAGTCGTTTCTTAATATGAAGTAAATCAACACTCAACAGGCATGACATGGCACGGAAGACAAGATGATAAATGCTGACATAGAGCTGTTAATACGTCCAGGTGCAGATCTTACTGTGTTAGGCCAGATCTGCCACTCATGCGCGCTCGCGTGAAAAAAACGTACTTAAAAAAAATCGCTGGTGTATTAGATTGAACGAAAGCTAAGAGGAGTCAAGCGAAAAGTCTGATTTAATAAAATACGCAGATAAGCATGTTATACATGGCGATCGAACAAATTTATTTTCTTAATGATCACATAAGTCAAGCAAGTAATATATTGGGCAAAATAGCCATATTGATATACACTGCGGCGGCCCGGTAGTCCAGTGGTTAGCACGTCGGCTTCACAGTGCAGAGGTACCGGGTTCGATCCCAGCTCCGGCCTCCCTGTGTGGAGTTTGCATGTTCTCCCCGGGCTTGCGTGGGTTTTCTCCGGGTGCTCCGGTTTCCTCCCACATTCCAAAAACATGCATGGCAGGCTGATTGGACACTCTAAATTGTCCCTAGGTGTGAGTGTGAGTGTGGGCGTGGATGGTTGTTCGTCTCTGTGTGCCCTGCGATTGGCTGGCAACCAATTCAGGGTGTCCCCCGCCTACTGCCCGAAGACTGCTGGGATAGGCTCCAGCACTCCTCACTAGGGTCGCGACCCTAGTGAGGATCAAGCGGTTCGGAAAATGGATGGATATACACTGCGATCAAAGAAATTATATTTTCGTTAAGTAAAGCAAGAGTTGCGATAAAAGTAATTTCTTGGGCGATAAAATAGCCAAACATGATGTATCACTTGAAGGCAAAAAAAAAGTGTATTTTTATATGTGTTCAGTTATTTCCGTTTTCACGGCCCTCTGAATAGGGTTTGTCAGTCGGCATGGAAGGATTACTTGCTCTGTCCATTTTTTATCATTTATTGAAGCAGATGGTTGTTGCAGAAACAGTAGAATGATATCAGAAGCAGTAGCAGATAGCATAAGCAGATGCAGGATAGGTAGCAGATTCAGGATAAGGAGCAGTAGCAGGTAGCAGGTAATAACCTAAAGTAAACAAATGCAATTTAACGAATATATATCTACCTTAGACATTACAATGTAAATGTGTATAGTTGACATTAATTAATTTAATACCTTCAACTTAGAAACCAATAGAAACAGAAATGGAGAGGCCGGGCAGCCTTGGCGCACTCCCCGATTTAAAGAAAATCTGGGAGAGGTGCCATTTCTCAGTTTGATGGAGCTATTGCCATTGGCATACATAGTCTTGACAATTTTACAAAAGAAATCACCAAATCCGAATTGTTCCATACAGCGAAAGATGAATTCATGTTCCACCGTGTCAAATGCCTTGTAAAAGTCTAGAAATAGGAGGTAACTATTGTCAGAGCAGAGGAATGAGTAATCAATCAGATCTAGGACAAGCCTGATATTATTGGAAATGTGTCTTTTACTCATGAAACCAGATTGAACCTCATCAATAATTGGGTCGAGTACACCTTTGATTCTCCTAGCTATTATGGAAGCAAATGCTTTATAGTCGTTATTTAATCCTACATTTTCACTAAACTCACATGCACACGGAAACTGTGACGCGGCAGGTTCACGCCCAGCTTGCATATGACGTAGCTGAGCGGTTTATTTTCCAAATTTGCGCGCTTCAGTCTCGATTTACATACGGCAGATAACAATTTTAGAAAAAATACATGTAAATAACCCTTAAACTGTAGCACAATATATTTTTAATATTTCCCTATGCCACCATAAAGAAGTCAAATCTGTGCTTGGAGCACATACAACCCCCCCCTCACCCATATCGGGCTAATGCTAATTGTCATTGTTAGCGCCATTCAAAATTCAGGCTAAACTAGACAGAATTGTCTTCGTGTTGTAACTGTCACAAAGGACAAATGTTAACCTAAGCACGAAATAAATTTACTCGCCACGTCTTTTCTAGATGTCTCACCGGAGCGTGCATGGGCAACTGGGGGCAAAGAGCGTCGTCGTTAACTGCGAGCGCTGTCCTCCTCTTCCTCCTCCTGGGCAATCGGCTGGTGCCTCGCGAGGTTCACACTCAGTGAGGGCCCCGGCAGGGCTTTCGCCTGATTATTGTTTCAGGAGGGTTGTGGGGCGGCTAAACCAACTCCTCTCCGTTCCAGCGGGGCGAGCACTGGGCGCCTCACCTTCGGGTGAAACACCACCTCCTTTCCGGGCCGGCTGGTGGGCATTTAGCCGCGTCAGGGGCCCAAGAGCCCCGGCGTTCCCCCTCGCGCTACTCGTAGACATCCCACCACTCGAGGCTGCGTGCGCTGTTTTTCTTATTTCTTCTTCTTAATTAGCGGGTGGCAGCTAACGTTTGCGGTGCATCACCACCTCCTGTATCGGAGTGTAGCAACACTTGACTGTTGGATATTAAAGTGCATACGTGAAAAAAACCAAAAAACACGAAAATTCAAAACTTGTACTTGTACCCTCTTTCGCTGACGCCAGTCGACTTTAACATATTCGTACTTGACAACGTTTAATTTGTGTGTGCGCACTAGCGAGAGTGCACAAGAATTAGTAGGTAAATGTGTGTGCGTGCACGCTCGCGTTGCGCGCGCGTGTGTGCGCGCGTGTGTGTGTGTGCGTGTTTAATGAATGGAATTCCACATAGGTGTGCAATTGTAAAACAAGGCCATGTGTAGAAAAAAAAATCTGAAACTGCATTTAAGGGTGGCTCAATACTGGCTGGCCATATGTAACGGAGTGATATATTGAGGTTATTAAATTAACGCGGAAGTGACGCAACAGCGCATAGTATGGCACTCGCTTCTCCCCGTAGTTCAGGTAGAACTATCAGGGAAGTCACAGGGTAAGTTGCATTTCATTGACGGTCCGGATTCATTTCTAGTTTAATTACAATATTCCACTTTGTTTTCCCTTTTTCCACGGCGCTGTGTATTTAATTAGTTCCCTGATTTGTCCAGAGTCCACATTGCTTTCTGTGTCGTTATTTAATTTAAGTTTTGTCAAATGAAAGTTTTTATCCATTGAGTTAATAGTGCTTTTCTGTTGCGCAGTTGTTTCCGAGACCGAAAAGCCCCGTGACTTCACCTATCCCTCTTGCCATACTGTGGTGCAGGTAATGTTTGTTTCCTTTTGGTTGTACTGTAAATAGTTTTTCATGTCGTATTTCATTTGGTTGTTTGTGTAACTGGCGTGTGCGTGTCGCGGCCGCCATTATTGTGCATTGCGCGGCCGTTCTGCTGTATGTGATGCGTTCAGCGGCGTCACGTAAACAACGGTGTGTGCGCGTTTTCTTTCCTTTTTTTGTGTAAAATAATTACTAACGATCACCCATGTTTTGTTGTGTATTTTCTCTTGTTATGGATGATGTTAGTTCAGGGAGAACTATCAGGGAAGTCACAGGTTGTTTCCGAGACCGAAAAGCCCCGTGACTTCACCTATCCCTCTTGCCATACTGTGTTGCAGTAATAAAAATTGAGAAAAAGCCACATCTGGTGTTCTGGTGTTCTTGATGCGGCAGCGACGTGGAGCTCGAGACCATCACAGTTGTGACCCCCGTCACACATATACGGGCCGAGTTGTCAATTTATTTCTGGCCCAAATCTGGTTTTCCAGAGTCAAGCCAGTGCTTCCTTTGCCACGCCTGGGCAGTGTTCGCCCCACATGCATTATGCCAGTGCCGACACAAGGCCAGCTGTGCCACCTTCACGCCGAATCCGGGCCAGATGCCTTTGCTGACTGGGAGCTTTTTCCAGTTTTGCTGCATCCCCCCTCCATCTTCCAAAATTTGGTAGTAATAGACCAGATCGTAGTATGGTTGCATTCATGTATGCTTCAAATCATTTAAATGTGCCTGGCGTTAGGAGGGAGGGGAGAGTGGATGTACCTTCCAAAGTTAGATTTGCTCAATTTTGTTTCATTTTCATCCTTTTTCTTCAGAACAGGTCAACATGTTTGTTGTTTGGAATACATAGCATCCAAAAAAATTTCAGAACCTGAAATTCTTTCTCACTTTGCCAATATTTTTTCTTTTATTTTTACCTCCTGTAGGTACAACCACATGGGAAGGAGATCCCTAGCAAAGACACTAACAGAAATGATGTCCCGAGGGAAAGAGACGGTGAGACATTTAATGGGAGGGCAGGAGATTATCTCCCTGACGACCGATATCTGGACAGACCGAACGATGAGGAGTTTCCTTGGAGTGACTGCCCATTTGCTGGCTCCTCATCCGAAGATTCAAACATACTCGCTCTTATCCATCCTGCTGACATGTCAGAAGTTCAAGGGAAGGCACACAGGAGAGGCCATTGCAAGGTCTTTTGACAATGTCCTTGAAGACTTTGGTATTGGCAACAAGGTAAGCCTGTTACATAACTGCCCCCCCAATCAAGGCCCCGTTCCAAAAAAAAAAACCTGACTGCGCTATTGATGCATGTACAGTCAAACCTCGGTTTTCGTACTTAATCCGTTCCAGAAGACTGTTCGGAAACCGAAACCATTTTTCCCATTGAAATCAATGTAAAATGTTTTAATCCGTTCCAAGTCAAGAAAAGAACTTTTTAAAACCACTTATTTTTAAAATTTCACACCATAAACTGTACAAATGTAATGGGAGATGACCCATTTTAACATTAACATAGTAACATAAAAATTGAAGGAACATCTCTCTCTCTCTCTCTATCTCTATCTGCCGTGGGACGTGCGCCTCTCCCAGCTGTCAGCAGGCAGTAGGCGGGGCATTTCGGCATCGTGAACTCCTTCGCCAACACAGACACACGCACACCTGACTCATATTTTGCGATTAAAACTTTCTTAAATTCTATAGTTTTGCACACTATTTTTCTCTTTTCTTCACCAGGTTCACCACTTCCACTTGCTTTCTTTGGTGCCATGATTAGGGGCTGCTCCACGATGCAAAAATAACAGTCCAATATAACGTAGTTCTCACCAAACACGTCTGCTTTTTAAAAAAAACATTCTTAATCGACCCCTCCGTGAGCCGTCACCTTACCGTGGTGGAGGGGTTTGTGTGTCCCAATGATCCTAGGAGCTAAGTTGCCTGGGGCTTTATGCCCCTGGCAGGGTCACCCATGGCAAACAGGTCCTAGGTGAGGGACCAGACAAAGCACGGCTCACAAAACCCCTTATGATGACTAAATTAATTGGAACCCAGTTTCCCTTGACCGGACGTGGGTCACCGGGGCCCCCCTCTGGAGCCAGGCCTGGGGGTGGGGCTCGTTGGCGAGCGCCTGGTGGCCGGGCCTGCTCCCATGGGGCCCGGCCGGGCTCAGCCCGAAGAGGCAACGTGGGTCCCCCTTCTCATGAGCTCACCACCCATGGGAGGGGCCAAAGGGGTCGGGTGCAATGTGAGCTGGGCAGCAGCCAAAGGCGGTGACCCTGGCGGTCCAATCCTCGGCTGCAGAAGCTAGCTCTAGGGACATGGAATGTCACCTCTCTTACAGGGAAGGAACCCGAGCTGGTGTGCGAGGTAGAAAAGTTCCGACTGGATATACAGTAAATATTCTCTAGTACGGACTCATGTTTGCGCTGTCCAATCTGTCCTTATAACAGAAATTCCTCTTTTGGGAAATGAGCATGGTACATGTCCTTTATGAACCTGCAAGTATGTTGAAAACTGCATGTGTAACAACACAAGCAATAAAATGCAAAAATATACTGTAAAACAAAAACACCAGTACAGTATACAGTAAAGGTGTAGATTTAAAAAACCACAACACAGTATAGTATGTACAGTATTTTAATGTTGATTTTTTTTCAGTCTTGGAAAAAAATGAGTCTATTTTGGGTTGTTTTGTTTTGTTGGGTTCTTCCTCGTTTTCTATGCCATGATCTACAGGACGAAAGTAAATAAAGTTAAAATCGTTCGCAATTACAGTAAAACGCACGCTAATAAAAAGTCACTGACACATAGTCGTTTCGAATTCGATGACATAAACGGCGAAGCAAACACGTTTCTTCCATCTTCTCCAGTTGTGTTGAGTGGGCGTTGCTTTTTTAGCTCGTGCCGCGATCAACAGGACGTAAGTGAATAAAGTTAGAAATCGTTCGCAATTACAGTAAAACGCACGCCAATAAAAACTCACTTACACGTTGTCGTTTCGAATCTGATTATCAAAAAATGCGAAGTGAAAAGGTGTCTCCGTTGGTGTCTTTCCGCGTATCGGGTGGAGCGTTGCGTGTATTTAAGCCCCGGCTGCATGACGTCTCCATCCGGGTTACGGCTAGTGGAATTTCCGCTTACGTAGTTCCGGTAACATGTAATATCGTAGTCAAAATGTTAATGCATAGGTTTTTATTACGGGTGAAGGATATTCCTTTTCATAGAATTCCGGGGATGGGAATGTTTACTGTAGTCGGACTTACCTCCACACACAGCCTGGGTTCTGGTACCAGCTCTCTCGAGAGGGGTTGGACTCTCTTCCACTCTGGAGTTGCCCACGGGGAGAGGCGCAGAGCAGGTGTGGGCATACTCATTGCCCCCCGGCTCAGTGCCTGTACATTGGGGTTCACACCGGTAGACGAGAGGGTTGCCTTCAAGTGGGGGGACGGGTCCTGACTGTTGTTTGTGCGTACGCACCCAACAGCTGTTCAGCGTACCCACCCTTTTTGGAGTCCTTGGAGGGTGTGCTGGAGAGTACTCCTGCTGGGGACTCCCTTGTTCTGCTGGGGGACTTCAATGCTCACGTGGGCAACGACAGTGAGACCTGGAGGGGCGTGATTGGGAGGAACGGCCCCCCCGATCTGAACTCGAGTGGTGTTTCGTTATTGGACTTCTGTGCTCGTCACGGATTGTCCATAATGAACACCTTGTTCAAACATAAGGGTGTCCATATGTGCACTTGGCACCAGGACACCCTTGGCCGCAGTTCGATGATTGACTTTGTGGTTGTATCCTCGGATTTGCGGCCGCATGTCTTGGACACTCGGGCGAAGAGAGGAGCGGAGCTGTCAACTGATCACCACCTGGTGGTGAGTCGACTCCGATGGTGGGGGAAGATGCCGGTCCGACCTGGCAGACCCAAACGTATTGTGAGGGTTTGTTGGAGCGTCTGGCGGAATCCCCTGTCAGAAGGAGTTTCAACTCCCACCTCCGACAGAGCTTTTCCCAAGTCCCGGGGGAGGCGGGGGGCATTGAGTCCGAATGGAGTTGTTGAGGCTTCCAATCTGAGTTGTGGCCGTAAGGTGGTTGGTGCCTGTCGTGGCGGCAACCCCCGTACTCGCTGGTGGACACCAGCAGTAAGGGATGCCGTCAAGCTGAAGAAGGAGTCCTAGCGGGCCTTTATGGCCTGTGGGACACCAGAGGCAGCTGACGGGTATCGACTGGCCAAGCGGAATGCAGCTTCGGCGGTCGCCGAGGCAAAAACCCGGGCGTGGGAAGAGTTCGGTGAGGCCATGGAAGCCGACTTCCGGACGGCTTCGAGGAAATTCTGGTCCACCATCCGACGTCTCAGGAGGGGGAAACAGTGAACCACTAACACTGTGTACAGTGGGGATGAGGCACTGTTGACCTCGACTCGGGACGTTGTGAGCCGGTGGGCGGAGTACTTCGAAGACCTCCTCAACTCCACCAGCACGCCTTCCTTGGAGGAAGCAGAGTCTGGGGACTCTGAGGTGGGCTCTCCTATCTCTGTGGTCGAAGTCACCGATGTGGTTAAAAAGCTCCTCGGTGGCAAGGCCCCAGGGGTGGATGAGATCCGCCCGGAGTTCCTCAAGGCTCTGGATGTTGTGGGGCTGTCCTGGTTGACACGCCTCTGCAACATCGTGTGGTCAGCGGGGAGAGTGCCTCTGGATTGGCAGACCGGGGTGGTGGTCCCTCTTTTTAAAAAGGGGGACCGGAGGGTGTGTTCCAACTACAGAGGGATCACACTCCACAGCCTCCCTGGTAAGGTCTATTCAGGGGTGCTGGAGAGGAGGGTCTGTCAGGAAGTCGAGCCTCAGATTGAGGAGGAGCAGTGTGGTTTTCGTCCCGGCCGTGGAACAGTGGACCAGCTCTACACCCTTAGCAGGGTCCTCGAGGGTATGTGGGAATTCGCCCAACCGGTCTACATGTGTTTTGTGGACTTGGAGAAGGCGTTTGACCGCGTCCCTCGGGGAGTTCTGTGGGGGGTGCTTCGGGAGTATGGGGTACCGAGCCCATTGATACGGGCTGTTCAGTCCCTATACTGCCGAGGTCAGAGTTTGGTTCGCATTGCCGGCAATAAGTCGGAATCGTTTCCAGTGAGGGTTGGACTCCGCCAAGGCTGCCCTTTGTCGCCGATTCTGTCCATAACCTTTATGGACAGAATTTGTAGGCGCAGCCGAGGCGTTGAGGGGGTCTGTTTTGGTAGCCTCAGTATTGCATCTCTGCTTTTTGCAGATGATGTGGTACTGTTGGCTCCTTCAAGCAGGGCTCTCAAACTCTCACTGGAGCGTTTCGCAGCCGAGTGTGAAGCGGTTGGGATGAAAATTAGCACCTCCAAATCTGAAACCATGGTCCTCAGTCGGAAAAGGGTGGAGTGCCCACTCCGGGTCGGGGAGGAGATCTTGCCCCAAGTGGAGGAGTTTGAGTATCTTGGGGTCTTGTTCACGAATGAGGGTAGGAGGGAGCGAGAGATCGACAGGCAGATCGGTGCAGCGTCTGCTGTGATGCGGACGTTGCATCGGTCTGTCGTGGTAAAGAAGGAGCTGAGCCAAAGGGCGAAGCTCTCAATTTACCGGTCGGTCTACGTTCCAACCCTCATCTATGGTCACGAGCTATGGGTCATGACCGAAAGAACGAGATCCCGGATACAAGCGGCTGAAATGAGTTTTCTCCGCAGGGTGTCCGGGCTCTCCCTTAGAGATAAGGTGAGAAGCTCGGTCTTCCGGGAGGGGCTCAGAGTCGACCCGCTTCTCCTCCACATCGAGAGGAGCCAGATGAGGTGGCTTGGGCATCTGATTCGGATGCCTCCTGAACGCCGCCCTAGTGAGGTGTTCCGGGCATGTCCCACCGGGAGGAGACCCCGAGGACGACCCAGGACACGCTGGAGAGACTATGTCACCCAGCTGGCCTGGGAACGCCTCGGGATCCCCCGGGGAGAGCTGGAAGAAGTAGCTAGGGAGAGGGAAGTCTGGGCTTCCCTGCTTAAAGCTGCTGCCCCCGCGACCCGACCCCGGATAAGCGGTAGAAGATGGATGGATGGATGGATGGATTCTTAATCGAACAATACAAACTCGTCTGCTCACAAGCTGTTTCTGTACGATTATTGCATAATAGTGAGACACCGGACACCAGAGTGTCATTATGTGCGGCTGCATTGAAAAATGCCAGCCGTAAAAAAAACGCACGCCGCCCCCCTTCCCCCGTGTTGCCAGGGCAAACCATTGTGAAAAGAGGGGGATTTCACTAGTCCTAACAGAAGCGTCTCACCAAACAGGTCTGCTTTTTTTGATTGAACAATACAAAAACGTCTGCTCACAATGGTCTCTTCCTGTGTAGCGACGAGACACAAGGGAGCGCCGCGACACGGGGGAGCGTCACTTCACTCCTCTCGGCTTCTTTACCTCGCGAAGCCACACGAGGTAGCGTTGCTACACGAGGTAGCAAAGCCGAGAGGAGTTAAGTGACGCATTCAAGTGCGCTCAGTTAGTTCGAGAACCGAAATTTGTTCGGCATCCGAGGCATAAAAAACTCAAAATTTTAGTTCGAAAACCGAATTGTACGAGAACCGAGACGTCCGAAAACAGAGGTTTGACTGTACTTTGATACAAGTTTGTTTTGATCACCATTTTTTCAGATGCCCCAATAATATCAAATACAATGAAAAGTTGATCATTAGGTCCATTTTGCTCTGGAAGGACAGAATATTGATATTTTGCTTGATTGAGGTATTCTTATTTTTATTATTTTATAAATGTATTGAATCATTTTAAAATACCAAATGGCATGGTTCTTGATAACTTAATTTGGTTGTCCCATCTTTTTGTTTTTCATTGTTTTTCTACCTGAGGGAAGGAGGACCAGGCTGCAAAATTTTCATTCCAAAGCCCAAAGGACACTGTTACAATGAGGTTTTGCTGTTATTTGATAGGGGCGAGATCTCATTCATTAACTGAAATGTGTGTTCTATAATGTTAAAGGAAATTCATTTATATTGATGTTTACATATACATTGTTAATGACAGCTCACAGGTTCAGTACTAAGTATTTGCTCATTTTATTTTTACACTATCGCAACAACCTGGAAGCAAATAACATACTTATTAATTTCACCTGATTTACCAAGGCTCAATTGTCTAACTCTCAGGATTTGCAACGTTCAGAATCTATCTGCACTGAAAATGAATATCATTTATGCTATCCTATGTACCTTGACAGCTTGACTGCAGAAGTGACTAGTGACCAAGTTATACAAATCATTGTCAGAGCCATGTGTCCTTCCACAATTTCAGTTGTCACCTGCCAAAAAATGTTGGATAACTGTGAGGCTTATGATTTTTTTTTTATGTCTTTCTTTCCCCTGGTTAGGCGGAGTTCATTGTGACGGACAATGTGTCCAACATGAAACGCGCGTTCTCCTTGGAATTTCCGGAGACAGACCCGTCTGGAGCCGATGAGGAGGAAGGGGCTGGTGTAGAAGATGGCGACCTCTGGGAGGACCAGGATGAAGAGGATGCGGGGGCTGTGAGACAGGCATTGATCTTGGCCTCCATACACAGGGATCCCATGCTTTGTCCATACACTCCAATTAGTCATCGGAGACGGTCTTAAAGAACTGCGGGCAGTTGGGCATGCCATTGCAAAGGTGTCAAAGCTGACAACAGTACTGCACAAGAGTGCAGTACTCAAAGAAAGGTATTAATACTACTGTAATTAATTATACAGCCCAGTAACCCTAACTTACCCAGGCTTTTTTGAGAGGTGATATTTCTCGGGTAAATTGGGGTTAAATGATTTTCAACTAATGGTGATGTTACTAAATTAAAGTCATGGTTCACTTCATTGTCTCTATTTTTGTTTTATTTTATTTTATTTTATTCCATTTGATGTTTTTAACATCGTATTTGTGTTTTTTAACTGCTTGTTGTAAGGTGTCTTTGAGTTCTTAGAAAGGCGCCCACAAATAAAATGTATTATTATTATTATTATTATTACTGTAAAGCTTCTACAATTTGCTGCAATTTTGTCGCAGTAAAACCTAACAGGTTATTTTTCGGGGGGATATTTATTTTTATTGAGGCTAAAGCTACATGTAATTGGGAGAGGCCCTGGGGAGCAGAGTCGGAGTTGTAGAAAATTTAAATGAAAAGTGAAGTGTACGTTGTACCTGAAACTCAAGGGTGCAAGTGTCTAGAACAGGGTGTCAAACTCATTTCACATTGTGGGCCACATACGGCCTCGGTAGATGTCAAGTGGGCCGGACCATTATATTATTATACCATACTCGGCTATATATAACCAAAATAATATGTCTTTCCTATGTTTTGGTCTAAAGAAGCACAAGAACACTAGGAAAATGTTGAAATTTAATGAACATATCTTTTACAAAACATTTCATGAAGCACCTAACATTTCTTTAGACAAACATGCAATTTACTTTTATCGTTCACATTTATGCATTGCAACTGATCCCACTAACTGTACAAAGGCACAAAACCTTAACAAGTAATTGGTATTGAAAAATATAGTAATGCCCTTTTAAGATCAAACGAGATTTATAAAGAGGAATTTTTAAACCATTTACCCGAGAATATAAAATCTAAATGTAATCCCTGCCTACACCTTACAAACTAAGGAGAGTGCTATAATATGTGTAAAGAATAAATTATTCACATGTCCTTGATAGCGTCTGCTGTGTTGGGTCTGTCTCAGTGACAGGCTGAGGCTGCGGTTGTCTTCTCTGATCAAAACAGTGAATCCATTAATTGCACCTTATTAAAAATATTCATTCCGTGTCTTTTATGCATTTTTTCACTTTTAAATTATCCTGCGGACCTGATCAAACCTCCTTGCGGGCCGGTCCGGCCCGCGGGCCATATGTTTGACACCCCTGGTCTAGAACATATTGTCATATTAAATACAGTACGCAATAATACATTCTTTTTTTAAATCTTTAAATTTTAAGGTTTGAGGAGCGTTTTGGTGTGGACCAAACATTACCAGCTGCGAACTCTACACGCTGGAGCTCTGTCTTTCTTCAACTCAAAGCTCTACAGAACCTACCAGGAGTTGATTGTCGAGCGATTGCGGAAATCTGTGAGCCGGTGGAGTTCAACAACATCATTTTCACACGCCAAGAGTGGGCTCAACTTGCTGAATTGACGACAATTCTGGAGCCTTTTGCTGATGCAACAACACTCACAAGGTATGTCAAGGCTCCACCTAGACAAATTTTTGGTGAAGGCCCATTTGGACCACCAAAATCATTAATTCTTTTTTGTTGGCCCAAGCATGGAATGAGGTGGCCCAAAACATAAGGAATATAGTTCATGTACTAGTACATTCTTGGACAAATTTTTGATGGCCCAATAATGGCTGCCAAAATATATTTTTT
Source organism: Hippocampus abdominalis (assembly GCA_018466805.1). Lineage (NCBI taxonomy): Eukaryota > Metazoa > Chordata > Actinopteri > Syngnathiformes > Syngnathidae > Hippocampus > Hippocampus abdominalis. Next base: position 283,029 of record CM031711.1, read on the forward strand.
AATATGGTTGTTCAAAGCTAAACTCCAGTGGTCCCGGACTCCCATGTCACAGTGAGAGGGCTACTGCTATTGTTGAGCCCCTAGGTATGCTATATGAAGTAATAAATCTAATATTTAACCCCCCACCCCCCTTCCCCCTCCAATTCTGCTGCTGAAGATTGCAAATTTCCCCAGTGCGGGACAAATAAATGTTTTCTTATTCTTATTGTTATTCTTAATGACACTTTGATCACCTTAAAATTTGGAAATAAATTATATTTTTAGTGTAGCAACTCTCATTTATCTTTTGCATTGGGGTATTCTACTCATTATTACAAAGCTATATTAACTTAATCTTGAGTATCATAGTGAATATTGTTACATACTTCAGGGCGACATACTAAGCATTTTTTCCTTGCTGGTCAAAACAAGTCATTAATCACTTGTCGGGCCAGTAACCAATTTGATTAGCCACATTTGAAAATTCTTGGGTTCTTAGGTTTAAAAAAAAATTGAATATTTTCCTTAAGTTGTGCTTGTTCTTAATTTCGCATTTCTATAAATGTGTTTAATTGACAGGTGATCAGACAGCAACCATTACAATGGTGGTGCCAGTTGTCCTAGACCTGAACAGTCATCTTTGCAAGTGGGCAGATGAAGCCAAGTTTTGCCGGCCGATTGTAGGGTGTCTTCAGTCTTCCTTGAAACGGCGATTCAGGGGGATTTTTGTCAGATGGTTGAGTTGAGCGGGCCTGCTGAGGATGAGCCCTTCTTCAAGAAGCTCTTCTTCATGGCCCCTGTCATCGACCCACAGTACATGCTGGAGTGGGTGAATGATGTCAGTATGCCAACGTGGTCTCTCGATGAAACGGAGGACAAGAGTGTAAAGGAAACCCTGAAAGGTACAATTCAAGATGTTCAGAGCAATTCCATGAGAATCGCTCAGAGTATAACATGAATAACATAAGATTATTTGCTGAAATATTCTTTTTGAAAAATTTGGTTCAAACATTTATTTACTGTACTGATTTTATTTGTAGGGCGGCCCGGTAGTCCAGTGGTTAGCACGTCGGCTTCACAGTGCTGAGGTACCGGGTTCAAATCCAGCTCCGGCCTCCCTGTGTGGAGTTTGCATGTTCTCCCCGGGCCTGCGTGGGTTTTCTCCGGGTGCTCCGGTTTCCTCCCACGTTCCAAAAACATGCATGGCAGGCTGATTGTGCACTCTAAATTGTCCCTGATTGTGAGTGTGAGCGTGGATGGTTGTTCGTCTCTGTGTGCCCTGCGATTGGCTGGCAACCAATTCAGGGTGTCCCCCGCCCACTGCCCGAAGACAGCTGGGATATGCTCCGGCACCCCCCGCGACCCTAGTGAGGATAAAGCGGTACGGAAAATGGATGGATGGATGGATGGATGGATTTTATTTGTTTGATGCAAAACTAATGATGATCTTTAACAATTTTAGGGTGAGTACTTAATGTTACTGTCAGAGATTTTCACTCGGACTGTTAAAGACTCGACGCAGGAACAGATCGACTTTCTCTGCCGGCAGGAGGTGCAGATCTCTCTGAAGCCACTCAGTGTGCGCTCCCCACTGTCACCTGACCTTTGCAACCTCTGCCGGCCTTTTTATTGACTGTATATGCAAATTACAAGGAATATATCAGAAAAACACTCCCATCTTCATTAACATGTTGCACCCCTGGGCGATCCCATAGGGTCGTCCCTCAGTAGACCCCAAAAACAAAGCATTCCCCTGGATTCAGCACCAACATCCATAAATTGACAGACACAGACATTTTAACGAGCGGTGCCTGCCCTGAATTGATATGCCAGAACCCTGGCCCATGACAACGTGACCGTTTGTCATTGTGGAGCCTTATGGAGCGTACAAGCACTTCCGTCCTAAGTTAAATCTTCCGATCCAAGTTGTTGGTTAACAGGCACCAGTGTGTCTACTAGTGAGGTTTAAATCTTTCTCTCTGAGATAAGGAGCGCATGGTCAGGTACCAGGCGCTCGGGTCCCTTGACCTCAATTTGACCCCTGATTCTCTGTGCTTCTAATGTGTGCAAAATGTTCTGAACACGAGGTCAATCAAGCATGTAACAAGATGAAACTTTAAAACATGACAACATTGTATTTTCTATTCTAACAGTTACTCACGTCATATACTCTAAAAAATTATCATGGAATTACCCTTTAATTATTTTGTTAATTATGCATCAGGCTGTAATTGCATATTCAGAAAGACTAAATGTCCATGGTTGCAAGAAAATGAATTATATTGAAAATTCTTCTGTTTGTATTTGTGTGTGCTTACAATCAATGCTATTACTAATTACTTCACTCTTTATTTAGCACATATCACGAACTATTACCAGGATCTTTAAATGATAGTAATACTTCATTCTGTACAAATAATCATTTAATTATTATTCATAATTTTTCAAAAACGATGTGTATCAAAGCAGCTTCACCTAATTAGGATGAAGAACCATGGTATTCCTTTATATTCTTTGGTGGACATGATGGAAGTAAAATGTTCTTATTGTTGTATCCATTGTCTCTTATTTTTTTTTCTACTCCCATAGAACAGAATTTATTAGAACTATTATTGAAAAGAAATCAGAGCAATTTTTATAACTTCTTTCTTTTATTGTGTAGAGCTGGTTGTGTATGAAGCTGAACGACTTGGGAAAGACCAGCCACCGGTACAACAGGAGGGTCCGCACGGAGGGAGCACTAGCGAGGACGAAGTACCGGCAAAGATGTCTAAGTTCGTGGCCAAATACAAGCAGAAGAGAAAGCGAGCAAAAAGTGGTGGCAATGAGAGTCCGCGTGCCCAGTTAGCTTCCTATCTGGAGAACGAGGTGGCGGGCGAGGAGCCGGTGGCATTTTGGAGACCTGGCGGGATGGCCAGTGTGAAATATCCTGCTTTGTTGTTGCTGGCGCAGCAAATCCTACCGATACCTGCGAGCAGTGCCCCTGTTGAGAGAGTTTTCAGCAGAGGGGGCATTATCATGCGGCCACACAGGGCACGGTTGTCAGCAGAAATGCTGGAAGTGTTGATGTTTTTGAAATGAAATGAAATGTGTTGGTGCTGTAGTGGTATTAGTAGCAGTATTAGTAGCAGTTGTATTAGTAGTTGTTGTGTAATACGTCATCAGGCGCCGACCGGTATGGCAGCCTCGGTTACACGCTCCCTAGTATTATCCCTGTTTTTGTCATTTTCGTTAGTTTTTGGCGACCCTACGCAGCTTACTTACACGAGGGAAAAGTTGCTTAGCATTGGGGAGTCTACGCTCGGACTTTTTTCACCAGCACACGAAAATCCACGAGGTTTTTCGGAGCTAATCGCGAGCGGAGCGGCCGCGCTGTACGCAGCATGGAACCGCCGGCGGAGGAGGGGGAAGCGAGCCGGCGTGCTAGTCAAGCTACGACAGCGTGGATTTCGGACCCCGCTCCCATCGATCCATCTTGCTAATCTACGATCTCTGCCAAACCAGATGGATGAACTTCTTCTCATCACAAAGACCAACAAAACCTTTGCACGTTCTGCTGCGCTCTGCTTCACTGAAACCTGGCTCGGTGACCGCCACCCGGATTCCGCGCTACATCTACCCGGCTTCCGCCTACTTCGAGCCGACCGCATCACGGAGCTATCAGGGAAATCGAAAGGTGTGGAATGGCCTGTAAAGCAATCACAAACTATAGAATTCCATCCCCCCAAACTGAATAATAAGGGTCTTGCTGATGAGCTAAACATGTTTTTCTGCCAATTTGAAAAGGACACCGCCATTTCGCACATACACCCATCTCTACCAGAAACTACCGTATTTTCGCGACTATTCGGCGCACTGTATTGTTGGGCGCAGTCTCAGTAACAGGTGCTATTTCTGTATTTTACACATACACAAAGCGCACCTTTTTATTGGGCGCCAAACATACGCCAGCTTAAACATACGGCATGCATTCACGCACGCACGCTAAAAACACGTTAGCTTGAAGCATACGGTAGCAAGCACGCTAGGACATACGGACACACGCTAAAAACACATTTTTAAAAAGCCAACGGAAGCAAAACTGAGTTCGGTTGTACTTTATTTATATAGTGCAAGCAGACACGTTAGTCCAAGCAGCCACAATCCATTCGCAATTGATGCCGATGTCCAGTGGTTGGAGTTCTTTAGTTAAGCCTCCCGGAATGACGGCAAGCTCGGAGTTCATTTGCTTGACTTGGTTTTTCACTGCTGCTGTGAGATGGGCACGCATGGAGTCACAAATCAAGAGTGACGGCGAGGCATGGAAAAAGCCGCCGTACCTGCTAGGGGGCGTGCCTCTTACGTGACCACATTTCACTCATTGGCGGACCTCACTCACGTCCAGCCATTAGCATCCTCTTACACGCCCACCCGTCATTCATTGGCGGACTTCCGCATGCCTATCCTCTCTCACGTCCGCCTTTTTTTTTTAATATATAATCAGAGTGTCGGCCAGACGTGCTCTCGGTCAGGTTTTGGAACTCAGCACATAGACAAGGCGCTCCGCAATGTAAGGCGACCCTGTCCATTTTGGAGAAATTTTAAGACTTTTAATAGCGCCTAATATTCGTGAAAATACGGTACTCTATCTACCCCCCCCCCCACCCTCATTCTCTCCCCTACAGATCCACGAACAGGACGTGAGACGGCTCTTCAAGCAGCAGAAGATCAAGAAAGCTGCGCGGCCCGACAAAGTGTCCCCCTCCTCCTGCCTGAAAGTCTGCGCTGACCAGCTGGCTCCGGTCTTCACACAAATCTTCAACAGATCCCTGGAGCTGTGTGAGGTCCCATCCTGCTTCAAACAGTCTACCATCATCCCAGTTCCCAAGAAATCGGCAACATCGGAACTGAACGACTATAGGCCTGTCGCTCTGACGTCTGTGGTCAGGAAGTCCTTTGAACGCCTTGTGCTGAACCACATAAAGAACGTCACCGGACCCCTGCTGGACCCTCTTCAGTTTGCCTACCGGGCAAACAGGCCTGTGGAGGACGCAGTCAACATAGGTCTGCACTACATCATCGAGCACCTCGACAGCACAGGGACCTACGCAAGGATCCTGTTTGTGGACTTCAGCTCTGCGTTCAACACCATCATCCCGGAACTCCTCACCCCCAAACTTCTCCAGCTCGGTGTCCCCTACGATCTGCTAGTGGATCCTCAGCTTCCTGACGGGACAGACACAACAGGTGAGACTGGGAGGAACAACATCATCAACCCGCACCACTAGCACTGGAGCCCCACAGGGATGCATCCTCTCGCCACTGCTCTTCTCCCTCTACACAAACGATTGCACCTCAACAAGCCCGGCTGTCAAACTCATAAAGTTCGCAGACGACACCACGGTCATCGGTCTCATCAAAGACGGCAACGAGTCTGCGTACCGACAACAAGTGGAGCAGCTGGAGCTCTGATGCAACCGACACAACCTCGAGCTGAACACGCTCAAGACTGTAGAGATGATCGTGGACTACAGGAAACATCCATCACCACAGCTGCCCCTCACACTATCCAACTGCTCTGTGTCAACCGTCGAGACCTTCAAGCTCCTGGGAATCACAGTCTCCAAGGACATGAAGTGGGAGCTCAACATCAACTCCATCCTGAAAAGGGCCCAGCAGGGGATGTACTTCCTGAGGCTGCTGAGGAAGCATGGCCTGCCACAGGACGTGCTACGTCAGTTCTACACGGCAGTCATCGAATCAATCCTGTGTTCTTCTATCACGGTTTGGTTTGGGGCCGCCACAAAAACGGACAAAATCCGACTTCAACGGACAGTTAAGGCGGCGGAAAAAATCATTGGCACCGCCCTACCCACACTTGAGGACTTGCACACTGCAAGAATCAAAACAAGGGCACGGAAAATCTTAATGGATACACCGCACCCTGCCCACCACCTTTTCCAGCTACTCCCCTCAGGCAGGCGCTTCCGATCCATGCGCACCAAATCCAGCAGACACTTACACAGCTTCTTCCCTCTAGCTATTAACTCCCTAAACAGTCACTGATTTATACTCCACCGCACCAGACACTTTAAAGCGCTCAAGGACATCTGCATAATTGCACACTTCATGTAAACAAATACTGCTAATGGTCACTTTAAAATGGTTCAATGATTTTCTGCACCAACTGTTATAGTATTGTATCCTACCACTGATCATTTTAGCTCTGCTTAATACTTTGCACTTTGTCTCACAGTTGTCACTGGGTGGTACTACCGCACTACGGTTCACTACATTACGAAATGTCCTTTCATACTTATTTGTCATGTCCTTGTTTATGATGATACTAATGCAGCGTGTTATACCGGAGTCAAATTCCTTGTGTGTTCTACATACTTGGCCAATAAAGATGATTCTGATTCTGATTCTGCTTTAGCTAGAGCTTGTCGATTAGAAGAAGAAATGACAGTTTTTAAAATAATTGCCTTTTCCCTAAGAAATTTTGCTAACATGTCAGATGAAGACGGACTACTATTAGCCTCAAAACAGGCTATATTAAACAAAGTATATCTTAACAAAGCTAAGGGAGCGTTTGTGAGTTTAAGGAAAAGATGGTTCGAGGAAGGTGAACAAAATTCAAACAAAAAAATGTTGATGACATCGTGACTGATGACCTAAAAAACAGCCAATTACTGCTTTAAATTTGATTTTAATCTATATCGGTCCATGTATTGTGAACACTCGTCAACTAATTTTCTATATTCTATTAGCAATGTCACACAGATACTATCCTAGCCTCCTGCCGTATTTTCATCCTAAAAACAAACATGGAATTGGTTGGCTGGTCTCTCGATGCCATCGACAAAATTTTCTCGACGAGAAGAGCAGGCAGTGGGGAGCCTACTTGCCCTTCGGGGACTTTTGCTGCTGGGTTCACCCTAGATCCTTGGAGGAAGTGGAGAATGGTGTGCCTGTCAACACTGTCCGTTGAGGATGTGGAAGACATCAACATTATCGGCCTTCTGATAACAGGTATGCTGCTGTTTGGTGTTAGCAGTTTCCTGTTCTATCGTAAAATTGAACCGACGGGAGCGGCTTTATTGGAAGTGAAGAAGCTGCCGGTCATTTTGGATGGCTTTGCGCAAATGTCCAATACTCAGACTCAGACTGTGCTCAACCGCAGAATTGATGCGGTTTTGGAGCGTCAAGATGGTCAACAACTTGGAGATGGAACTTGGTGCTTTAAATTGAAATCGCGGATTTAGCTGATCGACGCCATTAAGAAGACACTGGCCACGGACTCAAGGCTGTCTGGAATTGTTGGCGGCTGTCCAAAACAAACAACGCTATCTGGACTTTTCCGGTGGATGAAAGTACACATGGAAGCTAGTGCCCCACCATCACCCCCCTCCTACTCGGCCATGGACTGATAAGCCAGGACTGTCTCCATGAGCAGACCTTGACGAAGCAGCTGCGACCTGACATGCAAACACAACCAGACATCACACACGCACACACCCTTGAAATCACTGCCTTTATTGTTCTTTTTTTTTCCCCCGTGACGTGACCTCGATCTGCGGAGCGCTCGTTTCGGACTGAGCAGCTGGTCGTACGGGGCACGTTGCGCCCCCCCCCCTCCCCCCCCTTTCTATCCATCACCTCATTACATGTTATGTCTTGTGACTTGTTGTAACTGTCATATGCTTGCAGGTATTTTTTTCTCCAAGACTCTAATTATCCTCAGAATGAGGATAGTTCGCGCATGTTTTTTTTTTTTAACTCTCCCTAGTGGTAACCTTTCTAAACTAAGATCTCGGGGCGCTTTACATAGCGAGATACACTGTATCCCATGTCCGTCATTGTTTTCATGTTCTTGTGCAGAGCATGCCTGTTAAGTGATGTCTCGTTGCACAGAAACGTGTAATGACAATAAAGCGATTCAACATTCAACATTCAACATCAGACGCGCAGAGGAGCAGCAGACGTCTGACCACCTTTCCTTGATGAAAAACTTCCAGACTGCAATGACCAAAATCCAGAAGCTGCCCAACAAGCCCGAGATTCTTGCAGGAGATCTGCTGGATGAAGCCCAACACGTGGACAATCTCAAGTTCAATACGTGGGAACGAATGAAGGAACTGGTCTCTGTTGAGGAAATTTCGCCTTCCCATGAAAACTGTGGATACTAATCTCTATAATGAACATCTGCTGAAGCACTTAAGACAAACAAGGTAGTGTTTTGCTTTCCTCCTCTCTTTGTCCTTGGGCAACTTAACAGCCCCCAAACATCTTCCTCCCAGTCCTCCCATCTTAATAATAATAATAATAATACATTTTATTTATAAGCGCCTTTCAAGACACCCAAGGACACTTTACAATCAGACAAAACAACAAAACACCAAACGGTCTTTTTACGCTCTTCAAGGCTGTCAAGTTCCCTTGGAAAGGAGCTCCAATCTCATAATTTGTGCACAGCAGATGCCAAGATTGAACTGCATTGACATTTCTTTCTTCCTGATTTTTACATAAGGGGAAGGACTGCTCGCCCCTCATTTACATACTATGCCTATATAAACGTGTGACTGTATTTTTTCTGGGCTTCCTGACGAATTGTTTACAAGAAGTGTCTGCTGGATTTGGTGCGCATGGATCGGTAGCGCCTGCCTGAGGGGAGTAGCTGGAAAAGGTGGTGGGCGGGGTGCGGTGGATCCAGTAGGATTTTCCGTGCCCTTGTTTTGATTCTTGCAGTGTGCAAGTCCTCAAGTGTGGGTAGGGCGGTGCCAATTATTTTTTCCGCCGCCCTAACTGTCCGTTGAAGTCGGATTTTGTCCAGTTTTGTGGCGGCCCCAAACCAAACCGTGATAGAAGAACACAGGATTGATTCGATGACTGCCGTGTAGAACTGACGTAGCACATCCTGTGGCAGGCCATGCTTCCTCAGCAGCCTCAGGAAGTGCATCCTCTGCTGGGCCCTTTTCAGGATGGAGTTGATGTTGACCTCTCACTTCATGTCCTGGGAGACTGTGATTCCCAGGAACTTGAAGGTCTCGACGGTTGACACAGGGCAGTTGGATAGTGTGAGGGGCAGCTGTGGTGAAGGATGTTTCCTGAAGTCCACGATCATCTCTACAGTCCTGAGCGTGTTCAGCCCTAGGGCGTGTCGGTTGCACCAGCGCTCCAGCTGCTCCACTTGTCGGTACGCAGACTCGTCGCCGTCTTTGATGAGACCAATGACCGTGGTGTCGTCTGCAAACTTTATGAGTTTGACAGCCGGGCTTGTTGAGGTGCAATCGTTTGTGTAGAGTGAGAAAAGCAGTGGAGAGAGGACGCATCCCTGTGGGGCTCCAGTGCTAGTGGTGCGTGTTGATGATGTTGTTTTTCCCAGTCTCACCTGTTGTGTCCGTCCCATCAGGAAGCTGAGGATCCACTGGCAGATCGTAGGGGACACACCGAGCTGGAGAAGTTTGGGGGTGAGGAGTGTTGAACGCAGAGCTGAAGTCCACAAACAGGATCCTTGCGTAGGTCCCTGTGCTGTCGAGGTGCTCGAGGATTGACAAGAGATGGTACAAATTGATCAAGTTGGAATAGGAAATTGACTTGGGAAAAAAACAAATAATAGAACCGGATTCCAATTCAGTCTAAGAATGCATTATGCATTTTGACCACAAGATGGCGGCAGAACGAGTTATCTCAACTTGCAACAAGTCCAGGTGCAGGATACAGGATGTAAAGTAAATATGGTTAAAATAAACATACCAAAGCCAATATTTTTACAAATATGCCTTAAATAAATGGTTAATAGAAGGTGATGCATAAGATGGGTTATAACTGGATTATGCAGTTTTACAGATTTACTGTTAACTGTTGTTTTATTATTGTTACTTTACTTTCTTCTTTTGGAATGTTGTAATGAAATAACAACATGGTATTATTCATTTAGAATAGTTGTGTACTGTGATAACAAATGCTTTGAAACTGCTTTGTGTGAGCTTTAGTACCGAAGAACGTTATTTACTCTCGAATGATGTCTTCTGATGAAGGAACCAATCAAGAAAAGACCTGTTGATTATAGGAGAGTTAATGAATGAATATGAATTGTGTAAAGATGATATTCGTTTAAGCTGCATAAGGGTGATTTTGACATGTGTTATAAAATGTGCAGGATATGTCTTTCATACCTTTGAGGGAATGGAAAGTACCGTTCATCGAACAATGGAAAGTACCGAAATGTACCATGGTAAATATAGAACAGCTGTTAAGTAGGTAAAAGGGCATCTGACTGATGGGGAGGTTTGCTCCTCTCGAAAGCGAAAGGAAAGAAAGGTGTGATAAAGAGAAGATAAATAAATAAATGCAACCACGACCAGCTGGAGGGTGACACAACCACGACCAGCTGTGGGGTGATGCAACCACAACCAGCTGGGGGGTGATGCAACCATGACCAGCTGTAGGGTGACGTAGGCACAACCAGCTGTAAGGTGACGTAACCACAGTAGCAGATGGAGGCTATAAAAACCGAAACCCCACGGTTCGCGGGCGGACGTGTCAGGGCGAAGCCCTGTCCTCCCGGGACCATCAATTTCCGGTACCAAGACAAAAAATAGGATTATTGAGATGACTCCTTGTCGAGAGATTCAATATTACATTCAACTGGCACCACTCGAATACAGGTATTGGGGTGGCTTTTCTCTAATACTTTGTTTCGTTCCTACTCACAGTAGTTATTATGAAGCCGTTGTGTCTATAAGGAGAAACAGACAATATACCACTCTTGCTTGCCGAAAGAAACGAACCAATCATAGGTATTAGACGTCTCTAACCCGAAATTGTTGGCCTGATGATATGAAAATAGAAATTATAGAAATGGTACTAAAATATGATTATAGAAATTGATAAGTTAAATCACGGGTCGGTTAAGGCTTGATCAATCTTGACTCCCTCAATGATGATAGACATATCCTTATTTCATTCTTATTCTTATAATCATATGTACTCATTTATTCATTCTTAATCTTTTTTATCTTATTTTCCGTTTGTTTTCATTTTAATCATTGTGACATCGTCCTTGTTTGATTTTATGTTGAAACCATTATTTTAACTATGTTTTTGTTGTTGACGACAGTATTCCGCGTCTTGCGGTTACGATGGTTGATTAATGCATGTTTTACTATAATTGTCATATTAAAAAATTTGTTAAAATTCCTCATGTCGTGTTTCTCAGCTTTCTTTATGATTTAATTCATATTGCCACTCAACCTCCGTCGATGAAAGGTTGCCGGGCCGCGAACACCGGGCCGCGTGTTCCGTCTTGAAATATGCACAATTAATTAAAATAGTTTACTCCGGCGTAACAAATCAACGAAACAAATCCGAACGATAGATAGAGTAGTTTCTGGTAGAGGTGGGTGTATGTGCGAAATGGCAGTGTCCTTTTCAATCGGCAGAAAAACATGTTTAGCTCATCAGCAAGACCCTTATCGTTCACTGTTTGGGGGGATGGCATTCTATAGTTTGTGATTGCTTTCAGGCCATTCCACACAGATGCAGAGTCGTTAGCAGAGAACTGGTTTTTCTGCCTCTCTGCATATCTTCTCTTAGCGATGTTAATTTCCTTTGTCAATTGGTTTCGGGCGTGTTTGTACAGTGCCCGATCTCCACTTCTAAAATCGGCCTCTTTCTCTTTCCTGAGTTGCCTGAGTTTAGGAGTGAACCATGGCTTGTTATTGTTGAAGCAGAGGAAGGACTTCGTTGGTACACACATGTCCTCACAGAAACTAATGTATGATGTTACAGTGTCTGTGTATTCATCCAGTGTGCCCGTTGAAGTTTCAAAGACGCCCCAATCAGTGCAGTCTAAGCATTCTTGTAGAGCTAGCTTTGCTTCATCTGTCCATTTTTTCACAGTCTTAACAACCGGTTTAACACATTTGAGTTTCTGTCTGTATGTAGGTATTAAGTGTATTAAGTTGTGGTCAGAAAGACCCAATGCTGCGCGGGCGATCGATCGGTATGAATTTTTGATTGTTGTATAGTGGTCAAGAATGTTGCCTTCTCTGGTGAAACAGTCGATGTGCTGCTTATATCTGGGAAGTTCACAGTTAAGATGTGCTCTATTAAAATCGCCCAAAATGATCAGGGGTGACTGTGGATATTTTAGTTCGAGTTTGTTTACTTGGTCAGCTAGCGTTTGTATCGCCGTGTTAGCGTTAGCTTGTGGCGCAATGTAAACACCGACAAGTAAAAAGGAGGTGAACTCACGTGGCGAGTAGAATGGCTTGCAGTTTAAAGACAGCGAATCCAGGTCCGGGCTGCAGTGTGCGTCGAGCTTCGTGACATCAGTGCACCATTCTTCGTTGATGTAGAAGCAAATCGCACCACCTTTCGATTTCCCTGATAGCTCCGAGTCGCGGTCGGCTCGAAGTAGGCGGAAGCAGCGGAGATGTAGCGCGGAATCCGAGTGGCGATCACTGAGCCAGGTTTCAGTGAAGGAGAGCGCAGCAGAACGTGCAAAGGTGTTGTTGGTCTTTGTGAGGAGAAGAAGTTCATCAACCTTGTTTGGCAGAGATCGTAGATTAGCAAGATGGATCGATGGGAGCGGGGTCCGAAATCCACGCTGTCGTAGCTTGACTAGCACACCGGCTCGCTTCCCCCTCCTCCGCCGGCGGTTCCATGCTGCGTACAGCGCGGCCGCTCCGCTCGCGATTAGCTCCGAAAACCTTGTGGATTTTCGTGTGCTGGTGAAAAAAGTCCGAGCGTAGACTCCCCAATGCGAAGCAACTTTTCCCTCGTGTAAGTAAGCCGCGTAGGGTCGCCAAAAACGAACGAAAATGACAAACACAGGGATAATACTAGGGAGCGTGTAACCGAGGCTGTACATGCTGTGTACAACACGTGCGTTTGTGGCAGCCATGTCAAGGAGGTTATAAAACACAGGCATTGGCCATCTCCTTGTACCATCATGCACAGTGTAACTGCGCAATTTCTGGTCCATGATGTTGACACCTCATTCGAGATTGTGCAGGACAGCTGCGTCTTTGTCAGTTGGTAAGTACCCACTCGTTGAGGGGTACTTAAGAATACAATGGTCGGTAATTAGGGTGTTACACATAGTTGGTTTCTGAGTCTAAAGGCTAGGGAGCAGCCCAGGACAGAACTGGCACTCCTGACCAGTCGCTCCAGTCTCTTTCTGTCCCGGGTCACTCTTTTGCAGTGGGAGGCGTGGACCCAGGTGGACCTCTCAGTGACCTTGACGGCGGTGTTGGTGACGAGCAGCACTTGGAATGGCTGAACCAGCGTCGATGTCTCCAGTTTCTTGCGTTTGAAGTTCTTCACCAGCACGTAGTCGCCTGGTTGGATGGTGTGCAGTGGGTGGTCTGCTTGTTGGGGCAGTGAGGCGGTGTATGGTTGCCTGATGGAAAAAAAGGCTGTGATAGATTTAGACAGTACGAAATGAGAGCGTCCTCACACAGAGGAGCACTTTTTGACAGACACATTTGGGAGGCCCAAGAGAGTGACAATGTAAGGAGATGAAGAGTGTCTGTCTCACACTGCTTCCGAGAAGGGGCCGCAATGAGAAAGTCCTTGACGTATTGAAGAAGAGCAGAACCTGGGGACAGTTCAAGAGAAGAAAGGCTGTGGGCCAGAGCCTCACAAGAGGGTGTGGCTACAGGTCGGCCCAGAGTGAAGTGGGGCCTGAGCCAAGAGTGGCGAGATATCACCTGGAGTTAAAGAGAAAGCATGGAGGTCACTGAAGGAGAGTTCATTTTTACTCCAAGAGTTGGTGACTTGGATGAAGAAGATGCTTCGCAGAGCGTCATGAAGTGATGGCAAAGGTCGCTTAAAAGCGCCCAATGATGGAGGGAAGGAGGCCTCCATGTCAGAGAGGGCTGGGGGTCCTGTTTGCGAGTCAACATGATGTTGCAAGGGTATCATCATAATAAAGAGTTGTTTCTCAAATGAAGTCATTGGAATGAGAGAAAAAATCATTTTCATAAGGCCCTTCAGGTCGTGTGTTGGCATGTGCAGTCACATGAAGTCGTTTAGTATCTATGAAGTCAGTGTCACGGGCGTGGGGTTGTTACGCTGCGCGAGATATTGCAATTGGCTTGCAAATGACAGACAAAGGCGCCAGTTATAAACATAAAATGGTAGTTCGTATAATCCTTGAACTACTGTATCAGCTGATCAAGAAATTTCGAGACCTGTGGGTTTAGAATAAATGACAATGCCCAATCGAATCACTAAATCTCGACCCAGCAGATTGACTGGTTCGTGAGATAATATGAAAAAAGATTTGTAACCTTAATGGAGCTCCAGTTTCTCTCGGGAGTGGCCAAGAACATGATATCGGTACCGAAAAAAAACTTTCCAAAACGGACTCACCGGATGGACTGATAGAATGGATGGACCAACCGCTCATTTTAGGGGGAGGTGATAAATCTTTGGATCGAATAACTGAGCATGTAGCGCCGGAGTCTACTAAAAAGGAAAGAGGAGTTCCTGCCACTAAACATGTCACAGTTGGAAGTAGTTTGTAAGCTGTTGTTTCACACTGGGCAAAGGTACCTGTTGGGGCGGAGGTTGAAGCCCACATGTCACAAATCTTATCCTGTACTAAGGCAAGCAGTGAATGAGTAGCAAGCAGCTCTTCTTTGCAGTGAGCGTGTATAGTGTTGTTTTGCGTGGTTGATGTCTGCATTGGACCCCACGGAGGACTGTCGTGTCCCAGAGTTGACTAGTCAGTCAGAGAAAGGATTGTTGGGGCTAAATCCTCCCTGTGGGTGTTGATTGATGGAATTGTGATCACCATCACGATTTGATTGCAGAGTGCCACGACGTGGGCGACGCAGCTGACACGGGTCAGGACACTGGTTTGGCCAGTGTCCTCGCTGACCGCAGTTGTAGCAGACATCATTGTCGTTTTCTTTGGGACCTGGAAGTTCACGATTTCGGAAGGGGCGTCGTTTACGTGGTTGGTTATGTAGGCCACCAGGGGGCGACAGAGGATGAGGGACCACTGTTGCATGCATCTTGATCATGGTGGGGTGATGCCAGCTTGGCCAGGGCCAGGTCAGCCTGTAGTGAGGCAGCCTGAGAGTGCTCATATTTCTTTGTTTTAGTCTCATTGGCTTTGGTTTCAGCATGTTTGGCATGGCGCAGGATTTCGGGCATGCGATTGTCACCACAACCTCCCACGAGGGTTGACTTCATGGATGCACTCAGGTTTGGATGCAGGCCCTCGGTGAATGTCATTTTCAATATTGCTTCAAACTGGCCTTCTTGTCAGGTACCCAGCGCAGTTGGTTCTTCACTTCCGGTGTGAATTTTGCATTCTTCGAGCAGGCGATGGTAGAAGTCGGTGACGGTTTCGTTCTGCCCCTGAACACACTGTCGGATGCGGGACAGATCAACTCTCACCTGGAAGTTGTCTCCTAGAGCATTGAAAATTGACATCAGATATTTCTCCCACTTCCAATCGGTGTTCCAGTCTGACGTCACCGCACGAAGATCCTGATCACTGGGATTACTGTCCACCACTCCTGCTATCTTGGAGAAACCTTCGGGTTTGAGATGCAGCAGGAGTAGTTTGCGGAACTCACCACCAGTTGGTCGCCACGCTCGACAGAAAGCCTCCATGGTCGCAGCCATCGCTTGACCTCCCCGGCCTGGGGGTGGCCAATCTTTAGCTGCTTCACGCAGTTCAGGGTCCATGTTGCGCAGCATTAAGACTGGAGTTCCATTTGGTCCTGGGTATTCAATCATTGGTGCTGTGTAATGCACACGTGACTCACCAAAATGTTGCCCTGACCTCATGTAGCGAGGAAAGTTCATCATAGCTGCCGAGTTGCCAGATGGCGCTGTCGTTGAAGATTCAGGTTGTGAGGATGGCGAGGGCACAGTGTAGTGTCGTTGTTCATCAGGAAGAGGAAGAGGAGCGGCGTCACTTTGATCAGGCTGCAGGGGTTGGCCTCGAAGTCTTTCCTGTTCCTCTTCCAGTCCTCCCATGTATGGTGGAGGGACATCGTCGTTTGGTACTCCACAGCTAATTGACAGTTTGGCAAGACTTGGATACAAAGTGGACACGACAGTGGGGGCAGGTGCAGACGATGTTGGTGCATTATGTTCATCAGTATTTGCAAACTCACTCTTATTCATCAATTTTTTCTGACCGTCTCTGCATTTTCTCTCTCGTTCAGACGCCTCTTTCATCCACACATCAAGACATTCACGACTATCCCTCATCTGCCTTATCTCAGAAGGCTTTATTTTATTTTGTTTTAACATTTCATCTTCTTTTGACTTCAGACGTTCCAACTGATTCATGCTTAGTGAGCCATTTACCGGAAATCCACTTTCGGATGTCCAATACTTCGCACACGACAAACATTCATCTCCATATTTAATTTTCATTTGAGTGTAAATTGGGGAGGATAAATTCGGAATTTCATCTGGTCCATTTTTACTCTGTGAGTCACCCATTTTTCCCACTTCGTCTTCTCAAGACAAAAAATGAGATCAAATAAAATAAAATTAATGCGCTCGACGAAATTCAAGGTCGAAGCAAAGTAAACCCGACTCAATGATAAGAATCGGAGTAACAATCAACGCTCTGTGACCGTCAAGGTCATAAACTCTCAGGCCTCGCTCGATGAAAAGGATCGAAGCCAAAACAAAATAAAACCCTACTCGACAATAAGAATTGGGGCAGGCAATCGCTCAACGACAAAAGATCAGAGCCAACAAAATAAAACCCTACTCGACAATAAGAATTGGAGCAGGCAATCGCTCAACGACAAAATGATCGGAGCCAACAAAATAAAATATTCACATCATTACTTATCATGAATTTTGAAATCGGATTTACCGTGTCAAAGGACGGATTGAGTTCGTCGAGACCTCGGAGGGAAGCTTTCAGGGAGCCGGACGGGAATCCCCCCATCTCGAATTCACGAGGACAGAGTTCTTCGTCTTTTTTTTTTGTGAAGAAGGTTGCGCAGTCCAATTCTCGTCCGTCTCCCCCTCAAGCAACCACTCGAGGTCCCATCTGGGGTGCCAAATTGTCTTGTCCAGGGAAACCAAGACAACAAAAGTGTTTATAAAAAATGTTGAGATTTATTTAAGAAAGAAAAAGAAAAGAAAAGAACATGGAGAGACACCGTTCACAGATCTGTCAAGGGAGCCTTCCCCCTTTCCGCGTCTTGCGCTCTCATTTTATCTTGTTGGGAGTTGGTGAAGGCCAGCGCAATCAGCATTTTCAGCAGCTACACAGAGTACAGAATAGTGCATGGGCAGGAACTTTGCTTACCCGCAAAATAACTCGTCAGCATTCAATAGTACGAACAGTTACTTCAATTTAGCGCTGTTATATGTCAAATTGCCATTACAGAGTGACCCCTGAACCCCAAAAGACCTCAGTTTCCTGAGTAGGGTGTCCGTGTTAGTAGACCATTCCAGTTTATTGTTTAGAAGAACACCTGGGTACTTGGAGGAGGTCACCCTCTCTATGTCCATACCCTGGATGTTCGTCGGTGCAGGTGAGGACTGTTTCCTGCAGAAATCCACAACCAACTCCTTAGTTTTTCTAGGGTTGATCTAGGAGGTGATTCTGCTGGCACCAGTCCACAAAGTCCTTCGTCAGTCCCTTGTACTCCCGATCGTCTCCCTCTGTAATGAGGCCTACAATCGCAGAGTCATCGGAGAACCTCTGAAGGTGGCAGTTTGGAGTGGTGTGTCTGAAGTCCGAGGTGTAGAGGATGAACAGGAATGGAGCCAGAACAGTCCCCTGCGGCTCTCCAGTGCTGCAGAGAGGCCTGTCCGACTCACAGCTCTGTACCCTCACGTACTGCGGCCGGTTTGTGAGGTAGTCTGTAATCCATGCTGTGAGGTGGTGGTCCACTCCGGCGTTCTGCACTTTATCTCCCAGTAAGTTGGGCTGGATGGTGTTGAAGGCACTGGAGAAATCAAAGAACATGACTCTCACAGTGCTCCCAGCCTTCTCCAGGTGTGACAGCACTGAGTGCAGGAGGTAGATAATGGCGTCCTCCATGCCGAGGCCAGGCTGATAGGCAAACTGCAGCGGGTCCAGTGCCGAGCTCACCAGCGGTCGAAGGTAGGCGAGGACGAGTCTTTCCAGCGTCTTCATCAGGTGAGAAGCCAGCGCCACCGGTCTGTAGCTGTTCAGCTCCTTAGGGTGGGGGTTCTTGGGCAGTGGGACCAGGCACGAAGTTTTCCACAGCTGTGGAGCTCTGCCCAGCTTCAGGCTCAGGTTGAACATGTGCTGGCCAATGTCACACAGCTGGTCAGTGCAGGTCCTGAGGAGCCACGAACTGATCTTGTTCGGACGGACTGTGCTGTAAATGATGATGCATATTCTTTTTCTCTTCCTCGTCAGTTCTGTCGCAGACAATTGTTGAACCGGGGCAAAGCGATATGTCAGCCCATCCGCCTTAATGTAACTGGCTTGAATATGAGGCATCAATTCGGCAAATCATATCAATTGGATGCCAAAGTTTGGGCCTCTGTGTTGTTTTGGTGTCAACTATATTGACTCATGGATGTGAGATGGACAGTTTGTTTGGACCTTGTTACAATCATAAGGAGCGAAGTGCTTCTGAAGGCTATTTGTCACACTAGTCAAAATCTGAACCGATATTCAACATCAAACTGATGTCAGGGTGCCTGCTGGGTGAAAGATTTACCTGTTTTATTTTATTTTATTTTTTAAATACTTTTTCTGAAAATGAGACTGATAGGTTGATTTGGATGCAGTGTACATTAACATGAAAGAATATAATTCTAACATCCACATACACACACATAAATGGTTGGTTGTTTTTTTTCCCCCCGCCTCGACACCCCTCGTGATCGTTTTGGGACCAGTCCGCGATCTACCGCTCGATCGCGATCGATGTAATGGGCACCCCTGCTGACTGGTGGAAGGACACTTTGAATCTCTCCTCTTTCATCGTGTTTGCAGAAAAAGTGGTGAAGATTGCATGACTGTGTGTGTCTTATGTGTTGGGTTGTTTTATTTTGTCATCTTATGTTAACTGTTGTATTGATGGTGGCACGGGTTACCGAAGAGGCTCCTCCCTCTCTCCTGTGGTTGAGATCTGTGCTGTATGTTGCACATAAAGTACATTTGACAACAACGTTGACCTGACCTGACTTGACTTGTTATCATTGGCTAAGAATAAGCATGAGCGTCCTTACTTTTACCGTCCATGCATTGTCTACTAAGCATTTATTTTCAGAAAACTGAAATTTTTAACTTTTGGATTGCAACAATCTGTTTTTGTCAACCATACAAAACTATATTTTGTGTTATACACAATATATGGAGACTTATGGGACACATTTCTCTCTCTCTCTCTCTCTCTCTCTCTGTTTTTTTTGGGGGGGATGGGGGGTTGTGAATGCATGTTACAACTTACATATTTGACATACTTTGGAATTTACAAACACTCGACTCACGCTTGGTAAGGCCCGTGCGGGGTGTCGTTTGACCTCTACAGTTTTACATCTGTCTGTAATTGATTGGGGACGGTAGGAGTGACGTGTTCAATGTGTTCTGTTATGGTCACTGGCTTTGTCTGTTGGACCCCCCTCCCTCTACTCAACTCAACTCAACTGTATTTAGAGAGCACTTTAAAACAACCATCGCTGTATACAAAGCGCCGTACATGGAGCAAATATCATACATAAAACAATCCATCCATCCATCCATTTTCCGAACCGCTTCATCCTCACTAGGGTCGCGGGGGGTGCTGGAGCCTATCCCAGCCGTCTTCGGGCAGTAGGCGGGGGACACCCTGAATTGGTTGCCAGCCAATCGCAGGGCACACAGAGACGAACAACCATCCACGCTCACACTCACACCTAGGGACAATTTAGAGTGCCCAACGAGCCTGCCATGCATGTTTTTGGAATGTGGGAGGAAACCGGAGCACCCGGAGAAAACCCACGCAAGCCCGGGGAGAACATGCAAACTCCACACAGGGAGGCCGGAGCTGGGATCGAACCCGGTACCTCTGCACTGTGAAGCCGACGTGCTAACCACTGGGCTACCGGGCCGCCCCACATAAAACAATAAAACAACAAATTAATAACAAAGACAGTAAAATGACACGACTCACGGCAAAGGGCAATACAAAATCAAGTTGAAGTGTTTTGTTGCACAACGCCTTCCTTGATGTTGCAAGTTAAAGTACGGCACAGAGGCCAGGACGTTACGCTCTACTGGAGTCATTTCCCTTTCTTTCGATTTCACGACGACAACAACCGCTTTGTTTTTGGTATGCACCTTTGATGTGTCCTTGCAGTGCCCCTGCTGAATCCCCTGTAGCACCGCGCGTGCCCGTCTTTGTGATGGCTCACTGAAAGTGCAGCCCTTTTTCTTTCAACTCTTGATGTTGTTCCGTGAGCTGTGCTTAAATTCGGCAGACAAGCCTGCTGGCTTCATCACATCGAAGAGTCATTCGACCTGACCAGAAGAGTCATTCCACCTGACCAGAGTGTATCTCTTCTCCTCGTGAGGGACCGCTGTAGCAGTCACCATGTCGCCACTTATGCTGATGGCCTGCGTGCTCAGCTTGTTCGTGTCTTCTGTCATGTGTAAGTATGGAAGAGAAAAAAAAATGCCTGGTACCTGAGAAGAGTCTTCTTTACCAGTCGATATTTTTGTATTAACTTTCATAGGATATATTCTGCAAGTCTGTCATGTATACACCAGGGGTCTCCAAAGATTTTATCCAAAAAAAATGGGAAGGATGAAACGGCCCCTTTAAAATTAATTAGCTTTTTTCAGCTCAAGTCATTCAAGAAAGCAATTATACATTGTTTGTACTGTTCGTTTCATCAGCCGTCTGTTCAAGGTGTTAAGGAAAGTAGTTGATTTTTTTAGGGTGCCCACCACCCCTCTGCCGAATCGCATGGCCACAAACAGAACCAAAAAAGAAAAACAAAAGTAGGAAGGTGACCATTTTTCAGTTACCCCAGGATCATTAATGTGCTGTCTGAATCAATCAGCCATCGAGCAGAGTGGAAGAAACTATTTTTGTCTCTTAAAATAGAATGATCTTTATTCACTGCAGTGTTTTGAAGATAAATTGTTATTCTTATCATCACTCATGGCTTCATTGTATCTTCCGCGAGTCATGAATGCGTCACGTACTTGGCATCTTTGGGAATGTGTGCGCTCAACCGAACTTCCTTTCCTGCAGGCTGTGGCTCCCCTTGTACCTGTACATGTCCTGCGTGTACCTGTGATAAGTGTCCTTGTCCCAAGAGGCCGTGTCCTACTTGTAGTTGTCCTGAGTGTCATTGTGCTACGTGTGCCCCTCCAACCACCTGCCCTCCTGTTCCCCCTCTGACCTGTCCGACTCATCCTCCGATGACTACCTGTCCCAGTTTTCCCACTTGTCCTCCCCCCCTGCTGCCAACATCAGGACCAGGTAACTGGAGTGAAAACTCTTCTTTGACGCACGTGCCTGATGACATCAAAGGCTTGGGCAAACTTCTTGTGGCGTCTCATCCGGTGAGTGGGGGATTTCTGGGGTGACTTCTGAATAATGACGGGCATTTTGTTCAGACGGAGTACAAGCACTCGGGTTTCAGCGTCTTAACAGTTCCACATCATTTGCATTTAATTTCTTCCAAATTTTATTTGATTACCCTTGAAAATCGTGTTTGCGCAGCTCGGATTCAGAGTCGACCTTTTGGGGCTGCTCAGCGTGGGCAGGAACCTTGCCGTCAGAGGACGAGCCAAACCGATGGCTGAGAGGTACCTGGCCACACCCCGACAAAGAACGATGTTACCGTGACAACTTGTTTATCCGGATTGAAGACAGTGAATGGATGAATATTGCAGGCTAATCTTCAAGCTGGCCATGGCCAACGACACGGCGCTGCACTTGGGCGTTCGCATCAACGAGAAAACGATTATGATGAGCTCTGACCTGGATGGTACCAAAAGCGTCGAGGAGAAAGAGGTGGCCTCCTTCCCCTTCGAACCCGGCCACGATTTTGAGGTCAGAAATCACTGGATCGTTCTACGAAATCTCCATGACCGCAATATCGTCAATTTTGTTTTTTGACAGGTTGTCCATTTTCAATAGCCACGACAACCTTGCTCTTTGTGTGCACGGATGCGGACAGACAACCAGTTGTTTTTTTTATTTGTTTTTGTTTTTTTTGGAAAACTATGTGACTGGTTTATGAGTTCTTAGCCAGCTGCAACTCACCATTTTTGGAGAGTAGCGATGTACAGGAAAAAGTCATTGACTGGTGAAAGCATTCTTGGCCAGCTGTGTCACTCACCGTACTGGCATGTCATTCAGATGATCATCCAGTGTGACATCGACCGCTTCCACGTAACCATCGATGGTGCCCACCAGCTGGAGTTCATCTACAGGGATGCAGACCTGCAAAGCATTACAGCACTGAGAATGTGGCATGACGTGTTGCTGAGGGACGTCAGGCTGATGTGACGTCACCGCCGTGGCTAGATCGGAAGCCCCCAGCTGACGGCCGCTTCCTGTCTGCTCGCTGTGATGTGAACAGCAGTTGAGGTGATTCTAACATGACTGCTCAGTGCTGCTCTGTTATCAGTGATCACTAATAAAGCCACTGAAGAATATTTGCTTGGATGAATAATAACGTTCTTTCTTCAGGTATTTACTCAGAGGGGTGTGTGTGTGGGGGCTGTGGGGGGTTGGGGGGGGGGGGGGTCGTCTGTACGAGAGCTGCAAGAAATGAGGGGTCTTTGTTGCTTGAGACACTTTGGGGTACTGGCAAGGTGGAGGAAATGGTCTAATAAACCTCTTAAATACAGTTTAGACATTTTTTTGACAATTTTCCACAAAATGCTTTTTTTAAAGGTGTTACTGCCTCGGAGCTGACTCATATTTTCGAGGGGAGGCTACTGAGCCATTTTATGGAAAAACCCCCAACATAAACGAATAAAATGATCATTATGGCAAACATGAGATGTATGCCATGTTTTAGAAGTTATCACAAATGTTAAGACCAGGCAAAAATATCAGCGGTGGGGAAAATAAAAGCTTTGCTTTTCATTCATATGAAAGGCAATAAGAAAAAAATCTAGGGGGGCTTCTTCAAAATGTGACCTCGCTATAAAAAAAAAATTGGGACAAATCAAGGTTATCTTTTTTGAGAAAACGTTTATTTGTCCCACAAAATTGGGAGGGGGTGGGGGGGTAGAAAAGAAAAAAAAAGTGTTGCATGCACAAAATGTTGAGAAAAACGCAGAATCCGTGTTTAACATGTGCCTTCTCTTGGGCTGTCCCATAGACCACCAGCTGTTAATAGATTCAGGTAAAGCAAACCGGGTCTGCTTTGTTGAAATGTTGTCGAGGTGCGACTAAGCCACTTTAAAAATATGACAAATCAAACATTGATTTTGTAGCCAGGACTGGTAGGTTTGCCATAGGTTTTCGTGTCAGTTTAGGCCCTCAAAAGTAGTCTTCTCTTGACAAAACTCCACAATTCCATGGCAACAGCACATTTGACAATAAAGTTGTACTTGACTTGAACAGTGCTGTGAGAAAATTCATTAACTTTTGTCTTGCAACATCATGAAGCCCGAAACCAGGGGTGTCACACTCATTTTTGTCACGGGCCACATTGTAGTTACGGTTTGCCTTGGAGGGCCGTTACAAATTTTGGGAAACCATATAAATCAGGGAGTCAAACATACGGCCTGCGGGCCGATCAGGCCCGCAGGATAATTTAAAAGTGAAATAATCAGTCTACCTCAACTGGCGGACCGCGATCCACTACCGGACCGCCTCTGTCCGGACCTCCTCTGTCCGGACCCTCAGCAAATTGTATAAAATAATAATTTATAAAGTGATTTTTACGTTATACATTTTATATTTGTGGACTATAATCTGCGCATTACCGCGATCGCTTGTTAAAATTGGCCGTTGTATTATTTGCGTGCACTAACAGATGTATTGCAGAGGACCGCAGCAGCGCGACTGTGTTGTACTGTATAATGTTTGACTAACTGGTGACCCTGGCTGGGCAGGGCATGTCGGCGATAACGATGCGCTGATTGGCTCCTCTGAACTTAAGGTGTTCCCATACATAAGCGTCAGCACGCGTCTATCCCAATACACACGCATTCAAAATGGATGATTGTGTCAGGAAACAGACGCATGCGCGACGCCAGTGTGCTCACAGCTTCAGTCCAGGAGAGTCGCACACAGACAATCAGACAAGACGAATCGCGGGGTTTCGATTGTGTGCAGTTTTGCTCCCGTCTACCCGGGGATCTTTGCAGCTGTTTAACAGCAGAACACCGCAACATGGTAAATGAACATCACAATGGCGTCCTCTAAATTTGCTACAAAGAAAAATGTGGACAGTGAAAATCGGCGTTTCAATGAAGAATGGACTGACAAGTATGCTTTCATTCTACCCCTGTCGAGCACCAAGCCAATGTGTCTAATATGCCCAAAGACGGTAGCTCTGGTGAAGAGTCAAAATATTAAATGCCACTATGTGACAGAGCACAGCTCTTTTGAACGAGATTTCCTTCCTAATTCAGAGCTAAGAACAAACGAAATCAAGAAACTGAAAAGGTCATATCAAGACTCAAGTGGAAGAACAGCACTGCACATTCCTGTGCTCCCTTGTGTCAGTATTTAAAATGGTTCTTAACTCCTCTTCTGATATATTTTTCAGTGATTTCAGAGGGGATGTGAAAAGGAGAATTGTACAAATGAAAAGGATATTTTTGTTTTCATGTTTAGTATTTGGTAAAATGAGTATTTTGTTTTGTTTTTGTTAAATGAAGGGGAAAATAAGACAACTACTGTTTAACAAAGTTAAAGTAAAAATGTCTTATTTCCCTAAAAGGGCTATTTCTATTAATAAGCAGGCACAACTTAACAAAATAAAAGAGTTCCTGTGCCTCAACACAATACCTCTCATTATTTGCTGTGTACTGGCAAAGTGAATAATTGTTATTTTCATGCACCCCATTATTGGTTGGTTGTGAGGAGTGTTGATTTGTATAAGCTTGGCTTGACCATACTAAATGGCCATATTGCCCTGCTCCCCATGACCGCCGTGCATGGGACCGGACCTTGGTCTTATAAAAAAAAGAAATAAGGTGGACCTACAGCATTTCTAGTTGAGGACCACTGATATATATATATATATATATATATATATATATATATATATATATATATATATATATATATATATATATATATATATATATATATATATATATATATATATATATATATATATTATATATAATATATATATAATATATATATATAGCGGCTGGATAGCTCAGTTGGTTCGGGAGACGGGGGTTCGAATCCCGCTTGGGGCAAAAAAAATATGAGCACATAACACCAGTGTGGGTCCTTGGGCAAGACCCTCATCATACAATGATGAGAGACAATAAAACGAATGACATGTCGGCTCAGACGTCACCCGGCCAAGCAAGGTCTGCGTCAGGTGCTGGGGAACTCGAGCCCCTTGATGAAAAATGGGCTACTGGAACAAAGCGGAGATGGGCGAGATGCGATAATATGGCTCTGTTGGAATGCTGCTACTTAAGCAACCCTAGTCAGAGGGGTTACATGCAGAGAATGCGGGCTGAATGGTTACTTCGAAACCCACAGTCATGGTTGAACACGAAACAGCTAGTAGCTCAGTGTTCCAACATCCACAAACGGCAATTGCTGTCACAACTTGAGATTGATGAGGTACAACGCAGATTCCATGATGAAGGGCCCCAAGCTGCCAGATCAGAGGAGGAGGTCATACCAGAGATTGGGAGCCAAGCCACAATGAAGGCAGATGATATTGGGAGGCCAGCCCCAATGGATGAAATGCTGAGCGAGGCAGCAACTGTCCTGAAAGCTAATATCATGGCTAGAATGAAAGCTGGGCAACATAGAAACCAATTACAACGGTTATGTGAAGTACCACCTGAAAGTCTCATGGAAACTGTGAATGACGCTCTGAGGGCGATCCCTACCGTAACGATCAGAGAAACAAATTAGCTGATTTACGCTTCAGCATCAGTGATCCTAGAGATGCTTGGCTCTAAGAGCAACCATGGGAGCCATGAGATACGTTACCCAATATGGAAAAGACGGTTGGAGGCTACGATCAAGACGGCTCGGAAAGATGTGAGTCAATTGACGGGGGCCCAGAGAGGCCGATACCCGAGCGGTACATCCAGATGACCACACCTGAAGCACTCGAAACTGCCAAACAAAGGCTCCAAGCCTTGTCCAGTCGCCTAAAGAGGTACATGAAAGAGAATGAGGCCATACGAATACACAGGCTGTTCGCAACACAACCTGCGCAAGTGTACACTCAGTGGCAGGGTTCTAACAGCAGAGCAGACCCACCAAGACTGGAAACTGAAAGGTACTTGAAAGGCATACGGGAGAAGGAGGCGCAGCAACCTCCCTGAACAGAACCCAGTTACCATAACAGTGGCAGACATACAGCAAAAAGTCTCAGATATGAAAAACTGGACAGCACCAGGCCCGGACATGGTCCGCACCTACTGGCAAAAGAAACATGCAGCACTCCATGAGCGCCTAGCAGCACAAATGAACCAGTTGCTGAGGGATGGGACTCACCCAGGATGGCTCACCAAAGGGCGAACGATTCTGATCCTGAAGGATCCCTCAAACGGTGCAGTCTCATCCAACTTTCGGCCAATAACCTGTCTCTCCACAACACGGAAGCTCATGTCAGGCCTCTTTGCGGCTAAGATAAGTGGACTCATGAGCATGTGCCAATACATGAGCGAAACACAGAAAGGCATTGGTAGAGATACCAGAGGAGCCAAACATCAGCTCCTGGTTGGCAGAACAGTCGCACAAGACTGCAGGTACCAACCTGTGCACAGCCTGGATTGATTACAAGAATGCCGACGACTCGATGCCACATACATGGATTGCTGAATGCTTGGAGTTGTACAAGGTGAACAGGAACCCAAGAGCCTTCGTTGCAAATTCGATGAGGATGTGGAAAACCACACTTGAAGCCAATGGCAAGCCACTTACCCATGTGTCCATCAAATGTGGCATATACCAGGGTGATGACCTCTCCCCACTGCTGTTCTGCATAGGACTGAACCCCCTAAGCCAAGTAATCGCCAAGACAGGCTATGGATACCACCTCAGAAATGGAGCTACGATCACCTTGTCTTCACGTGGGGTCATTGATCGCCGAGATTTTCGATGGGTCAGCTTTCAGTCCTTTGTCTGTGAAAACATGTCCAACATAACCCACCTCTTTAAACCTGAATGAGCATTTCTTGGGATTTAGCCTGAGTTTGACTTGTCTTGAACGATCTCGGACTTTCTTGAGGTTGCGGTCATGCTCTTCAACCCCTTTTCCTCCGACGAGGATATCATCGACAATCACTGCACATGGATAACCTGGAAAGATTTATTCCATGGCCTTTTGAAAAACTTCAGAAGCCGTGCTGATCCCAAATGGCATTCTCAGAAATTTGAATCGACCAAAAGGTGTGGCAAATGTTGTGAGCAGGGACGAGGCATGATCTAATTGTATTTGCCAAAATGAACTCTTTGTGTCCAGGACAGAAAATACAGTTGCCTCATGCCACATTCTCTTCAACTGTACGCATGGGATGGTGTGGTCTCATTAACGACTTGTTTAAATCCCTCGGGCCGATGCATAGACGCACATCGTCAACATCTTTCTTATGAGTGGCTACCATGTTCGACACCCATTCA
Organism: Hippocampus abdominalis; assembly: GCA_018466805.1. NCBI lineage: Eukaryota > Metazoa > Chordata > Actinopteri > Syngnathiformes > Syngnathidae > Hippocampus > Hippocampus abdominalis. The sequence goes on from CM031711.1 coordinate 310,757, forward strand.
GTAGGTTCGTCAACTGGTTCGATCACACCAAGTTTCTGCATTCTTTGGAGTTCACTTTTCACTTTTTGTTGCATTGGCACTGGAACGCGTCGTGGGGAGTTGACGACTGGAACTGCATCAGGTGCAAGCTTCATTGAGTAAGTCACTGGTTTGTCCCCTTTAAATACTTTCTCCTCAAAGCTTTCATTTTAGGCCTTTTCACCAATCAATTAATGGCATCTTATCGGCCAAAATCACAACAGCGAGTCACAGGACACATCATCTTCCAGTAATCGCAACAAAGAAATGAATTATGTGCCTTCAATGGCGAAACCCCGGGGTTGAACCAGGGACCTTTAGATCTTCAGTCTAACGCTCTCCCAACCGAGCTATACCTCTTCTGGCATTAGCTAAGCCCTTTTCACCAGTCAATTAATGGGATCTTATCGGCCTGAATTACAAGTCACAGGACACATTGTAGTCTAGTTATCGCAAAAAAGAAATTCATTCTGTGCCTTACATGCCGAAACCCGGGGTTGTGCATGGACCTTTAGATCTTCAGTTGAACGCTGTCAGAGATTTTCACTCGGACAGTTAACAAAGGATCGATGCAGGAACAGATCGACTTTCACTGCCGGCAGGAGGTGCAGTTCTCCTTGAAGCCACTCAGTGTGCGCTCCCACTGTCACCTGACCTCTGCAACCTCTGCCGGCCTTTTTATTGACTGTACAGTAAATATTCTCTAGTACGGACTCATGTTTGCGCTGTCCAATCTGTCCTTATAACAGAAATTCCTCTTTTGGGAAATGAGCATGGTACATGTCCTGCAAGTATGTTGAAAACTGCATGTGTAACAACACAAGCAATAAAATGCAAAAATATACTGTCCAAAAACTGTTTATATAACAAAAACAGCAGTACAGTATACAGTACAGGTGTAGATTTAAAAAACCACAACACAGTATAGTATGTACAGTATTTTAATGTTGATTTTTTTCAGTCTTGGGAAAAAATGAGTCTATTTTGGGTTGTTTTGTTTTGTTGGGTTCTTCCTCGTTTTCTATGCCATGATCTACAGGACGAAGTAAATAAAGTTAAAATCGTTCGCAATTACAGTAAAACGCACGCCAATAAAAAGTCACTGACACATAGTCGTTTCGAATTCGATGACATAAACGGCGAAGCAAACACGTTTCTTCCATCTTCTCCAGTTGTGTTGAGTGGGCGTTGCTTTATAAGCTCGTGCCGCGATCAACAGGACGTAAGTGAATAAAGTTAGAAATCGTTCGCAATTACAGTAAAACGCACGCCAATAAAAACTCACTTACACGTCGTCGTTTCGAATCTGATTATCAAAAAATGCGAAGTGAAAAGGTTCTCCGTTGGTGTGTTTCCGCGTATCGGGTGGAGCGTTGCGTGTATTTAAACTCCCGCCGCATGACGTCTCCATCCGGGTTACGGATAGTGGAATTTCCGCTTACGTAGTTCCGGTAACATGTAATATCGTAGTCAAAATGTTAATGCATAGGTTTTTATTACGGGTGAAGGATATTCCTTTTCATAGAATTCCGGGAATGGGAATGTTTACTGTATATGCAAATTACAAGGAATATATCAGAAAAACACTCCCATCTTCATTAACATGTCGCACCCCTCAGTGAATCCCCAAAGACAAAGCATTCCCATGGATTCGGCACCAGCATCCATAAACTAACAGACACGTCGACATTTTAACAAGCGGTGTCCCTCTGAATTGACATGTGGTAACCTGGCTTGTGACCCTTTCTCATGACGGAGTGCACAAACACTCCCTTCCGTCCAGGGTTAAATCTTCCTTTCTGAGATAAGGAGCGCATGGTCAGGTACCATGCGCTCGGGTCCCTTGGCCTCAATTTGACCCCTGATTCTCTGTGCTTCTAATTTGTGCAAAATGTTCTGAACAAGAGGTCAATCAAGCATGTAACAAGATGAAACTTTAAAACATGACAACATTGTATTTTCTCTTCTAACAAACGCTCTCCCAACCGAGCTCTATCGGCCTCTTCTGGCATTAGCTAAGCCCTTTTCACCAGTCAATTACTGTGATCTGATCGGGCAAAATCACAACAGCGAGTCACAGGACACATCGCCGTACAGTAATCGCAACAAAGAAATGAATTTTGTGCCTTACATGCCGAAACCCGGGTTGAAGCATGGACATTTAGATCTTCAGTTGAACGCTCTCCCAACCGAGCTCTATCGGCCTCTTCTGGCATTAGCTAAGCCCTTTTCACCAGACAATTAATGTGATCTGATCGGGCAAAATCACAACAGCGAGTCACAGGACACATCGTCGTACAGTAATCGCAACAAAGAAATGAAATCTGTGTCTTCCATGGCCTGGGGTTGAACCAGGGACCTTTAGATTTTCAGTCAAACGCTCTCCCAACTAAGCTATTCTGGCCTCTTGTAGCTTTAACTAAGCACTTTTCACCAGTCAATTAATGTGATCTTAGCCAAAATCATAACAGCAAGTCACAGGACACATTGTTGTTCAGTAATCACAACAAAGAAATGATTTCTGTGCCCTACATGCCAAAACTCGGGACCAAACCAGTGACCTTGAGATCTTCAGTCTAACGCTCTCCCAGCTGAGCTGTTTCAGCCTCATTTGAGGTTAACTAAGGCCTATTCACCAATCAATTAATGGGATATCGTCAACCAGAATGACAACAGCAAGTCAAGGGACACATCGTCGTAATCGCATTAAAGAAACAATTTATGTGCCTTAGATGCTGAAACCCAGGGTTGCACGAGTGACCTTTATATCTTTAGTCTTACGCTCTACCAACTGAGCTCTTTCTGCCTGTTGTTGGTTGGACGTAGGCCTTTTCACCAGTCAATTAATGGGAAGGTATCAGTAAAATGACAACAGTGAGTCACAAGACACATCGTCGTGCAGTCATCATAACAACAAAGTAATCTCTGTACCTTAAATGCCAAAACGCAGGGTTGAACCACAGACCTTAATTGCTTGAGTGTGACAATCTCCTACCCGAGCTTTTTCTGTCTGTTGGAGGGCGGGCTGAGGATGGTCCACAGTCGGTCAAAAGACACAGTTACGAGTCCACATGATGGTCCTCTCACAGTTCCCTGAGGAGATGGTCAGCCAATCCCGTAACTCTTACATGGAAGCTAAGCTTGCAGCGCCTCCTCTGGGTAAACTGGGTAAGATACGTCAGTATGACATGGAGGAAGATGGAGAGGAAGTCGACGAAGAAGACGAGGGGATCGTTGAAGGATCCAACCATGCTTACGTGGAGAAGCTGATCCACAACCTGCTGAAGGAGACCAAAGACAAAAGCAAAGCGTGGATGTGTCGACCGGCAAGAGAGCACATTAAACTGGCCTACAAAAATGTTCTCGCTTCATCCATACTCATGGCGCACACTGGACTAGAAAGAGTGCTGTGATGCTCACAGCACTCAACGAAAAATGATCAACATCAATATACAAAGGACTTGTGTGGAGGAAACACACATACATGTGTGTTTAATACTGAAACCCAGGAGCAACCAAGGACCCTTATGTCCTCAGCCTCATGCTTTCCCAGCTGATTGATTTCAGCCTGAGCCAGGTTCTGTGGTCACGGTGATGCTTCCCGTCATGTCCTGGCATTCTGACCCAATTAAAGGCTGGTGTGCACTGGTGTGATTGTCGGTGGATCACGATGACGGACCACGGACGGCGGTGCGGGGCGTGAAATAGTACAGGGTCCAACATTGACGGTGGACCAATGGACCTGGACCATGATATATTCTGTTGGGCCACCCTGGGCATTCCAGATGTTGGCTTCAGAATCAGAATCAGAATCATCTTTATTGGCCAAGTATGTAGAACACACAAGGAATTTGTCTCTGGTATAACACGCTGCATTAGTATCATAAACAAGGACATGACAAATGGTATGGAAGGACATTTCGTAATGTAAACCATAGTGCGGTGGTACCACCCAGTGACAACTGAGACAATGTGCAAAGTATCAAGCAGCGCTAAAGTGATCAGTGGTAGAATACAATACTATGACAGTTGTACAGTTGGTGCAGAAAATCATTGAACCATTTTAGAGTGACCAGTAGCAGTATTTGTTGTACAAGAAGAGTGACTACTTCAGTGACTGTTTAGGGAGTTAATGGCTAGAGGGAAGAAAGTGTCTGCTGGATTTGGTGCGCATGGATCTGTGTAGCGCGTAGCTGGAAAAGGTGGTGGGCAGGGTGCGGGGTTAGGTCAATGCACCCTACATGATCTGAATTCAGCATACTATAGACGAGACATTCACTGCAATGCTCAGGTTTATTTGATATGTTCCACAGCATCCAAACATGGACACGTGGAGTAATTAAGGGAAGAGAAAACCCCCGCAGACAATACGACAAATCGAAGAAAGTGGGGCCTCCGATCTGGCCGCGGCGGTCACGTCACATCAGCCTCACGTCCCTCAGCAGCAGGGTATCCCCGATCGTTAGTGCCGTAATGCTTTGCGGGTCTCCAACCCAGTTCACGACCTCCAGCGGGTGGGCGCCGTCGATGCTCAGGTGGAAGCGGTCGACGTGGCACTGGATGATCACCTGAATGACACAACAGCAGTGTGAGCAACGTACTGGCGAAGAGCTCTTTCACTGGCCATTCTAGACAAAATGACGGGCTGGTTGTCAAGAGGTGTCTGGGCACGTATAGAGTACTAAAATGGAAGTAAACGACCATCAGACCACCTTGCTGCCCACCAATAAAAAGTTACGGCAGTCATGGAGATGTTTGCCGAATGACACCGTCGACGTCGTGATTGAGCTGACCTCAAAGTCGCGTCCGGGTCCAAAGAGGAAGGAGTCCATCTCTTTCTCCTCGATGTTTTTGGTCCCATTCAGGTCGGCGGTCAGAAGAATCTTTTTGTCTTGCATGCGAAAGGCCAGGTGCAGCGCAGTGTCGTTGGCCGCGACCAGCTCGAAGATCAACCTGCAATATTCACTCATTCAGGTGTCTTCAAACTAGGAGTGTGCGAAAGATAATTCTGTCGACTTTTCGATATGTGGGTTGCAAAACGATTGAAAGTGACCAATGATGAGATTACATTTGACATCAGTTGGAGGGGGTATAATGTAACAGATTTTCAGGTTGTCACTTGACGTGCATTTGAATGACCTTGTCAGGGCTGGGAATGCGCAATTTCCTTCTGATCCATCTCCACTAAAATATAATTGCATAGGTATCTCGATATATTCCAAAGTAGAACAACGCACTTGCGTCTTTGAAAAGAAAACACGGGATTTTCCAGTTCAAAACTATTTGTGAGAAGCGGGAAGTGAATTCCTTTTGTGAGGAGGAGGTTGGGAGGTTGCGTACTCTTCGGCCATCGGTATGACTTGTCCTCTGATGGCGATGCTGCTGCCCACAGCGAGCATCCCCAAAAGGTCAATTCTGAATCCATCCTGCGCGCACACAATTTGTGCCAGTCAACAATGAAATTTGTATTGAAATGGCGTACAAATGCTGTGGAATTGATCAAACACTCCAATCTGAGAACGAGTCCTCGCTCTGAAAAAAAGGCTATCGTGGAAAATACACACCTCAAGTCCGAAACTCACCAGATGAGGCGCCAAAAGAAGTAGGCCCGGACCTTCCATGTCATCAGGCACGTGCGTCAGAGAAGAGTTTTCACTCCAGTGTGTGCCATTACCTGGCAGCTGGGGGGGAGGACAAGTGGGAAGACTGGGACAGGTAGTCATAGGAGGATGAGTCGGACAGGTCAGAGGGGGAACAGGAGGGCAGGTGGTAGGAGGGGCACAAGTAGCACAATGGCACTCAGGACAACTACAAGGAGGACACGGCCTCTTGGGACAAGGACACTTATCACAGGTACACGCAGGACATGTACAGGTAGGACAAGGTGGGCCACGGTCTGCAGGAAAGGAATTTAGGTTGAGCGCACACATTCCCAAAGATGCCAAGCACGTGACGCATTCATGACTCGCGGACCTTTTTTACAGATGAATGGCAGGGCTGTGCCGCAAGCCATATCGGTGATACGTCTGTTCCCTCTCACCACAACGCATTTATGGTACCATGGCTTGGGATTCCAGTCGAGGTAGTCCTGTACATTCAAAGGGATGAATGTGATTTTAGCACATGTCGGTTTCAGGACATGTTCCTCATAGCCTTTGTGACACTAAACAACCACCTGGAGAATTATCCCGAAGTAACAAATGATTTTAGGGGGCCTGGAACAGAAATGTTTTGAAAAACTTTCTCATGAAGGCGATACACTCTTTGCCAAAAATAGATGATTTAACATGTACCCAACTCAAGGGTACCCCTCCATTTCTTGGGTACATTCAACCCAAGTTGTTTCACAGTGTATATGTCAATAGATTCCATGCTGTCGGTGTCTAAATTTATTTGCAAAGTACATTCTTGCAGACACAACTTGTTCCTGATCTCAAGAGCAAGGGTGTGTGTACTGCATGCTGTCCTCTATTTTAAGATCCCTTTACTGCCTAAAACAGTCAGTGACGTTTCCCATGATTCCATGGGTAATATTTCCCACCCCCAAAATCCGATTTTTACTGCTTTGTCCCCATCAAAAGCTTCCTCCTGTCATGTGTTTCTCTCCCCTCCTGACCTTGATTGGTTTTCTCCTCATCTGTTTCAATTCACTTTGAAAGATTAGCACTTCACTTGCATCCAATTCATCAATTGGATGCAATTCATCAATTTTCTATTTCCACCCTTTCCTTGTCATCACACCAGATCTTACTTTTTGCCAAATAACAATGGGGCAAATGATTCACTTACCGCATCGCTTCCATCACTAAATGAAAGGTATTTCTGCCACCACAAAAACTTTAGAAATCTCTTCCACTGGATTTTCATTCCCACCCACGTGTTGGCGGAGCCCCCGTTCAGGCCTTTGGGAATGGAGAACAACAACAACAACACTCACGGCAATTAGTTTGAGCACAAGAACACAACTCACATCGATGGACGTCGTGAAGCATTGTGTCCGGCCATGGGCAGGACTCCCCAAATCTTAATGCTCACCATTCAAGAATGCCAACTCTGGGTATGAGTGGAAGCTGGACAGGTGACCACCCTCTTGGACACAGTAATTCTCGGCCTCAGACCAAGTTTTGCGCATGCTGAAGAAGCGATAGCAACCCCTGCCGAATGTCTTCCAACCGCCACTCTCAATGCCTGAGGACAGACACATTTTGAGCGGTCGTTTGACAGGCGCTTTTCAAGCAGCGGGCTCTTTGTATCCGCAGGAGGTGGCTTGGCAGTCTTTGTACAAGCCAACTGCTCCTGTGTATACCTGTGGTGTCCAAACTGTGGCCCGAGGGCCCCTGACGGCCGGCGACATGACCAAAAAAAATTTATAAGAAGATACAATGAAGCCATTAGTGATGATAAGAATAACAATTTATCTTCAAAACACTGCGGTGAATAAAGATCATTCTATTTTAAGAGGCAAAAATAGTTTCTTCCACTCTGCTCGATGGCTGATCGATTCAGACATCACATTAATGATCCTGGGGTAACTGAAAAATGGTCGCCTTCCTACTTTTTTTTTTCTTTTTTGGTTCTGTTTGTGGCCATGTGATTCGGCAGAGGGGTGGTGGGCACCCTAAAAAAATCAACTACTTTCCTTAACACCTTGAACAGACGGCTGATGAAACGAACAGTACAAACAATGTATAATTGCTTTCTTGACTGACTTGAGCTGAAAAAAGCTAATGCATTTTAAAGGGGCCGTTTCATCCTTCCCATTTTTTTGTGATCAAATCTTTGGAGACCCCTGGTGTATACATGACAGACTTGCAGAATATATCCTATGAAAGTTAATACAAAAATATCGACTGGTAAATAAGACTCTTCTCAGGTACCAGGCATTTTTTTTTCTCTTCCATACTTACACATGACAGAAGACGCGAACAAGCTGAGCACGCAGGCCATCAGCATAAGTGGCGACATGGTGACTGCTACAGCGGTCCCTCACGAGGAGAAGAGATACACTCTGGTCAGGTGGAATGACTCTTCTGGTCAGGTCGAATGACTCTTCGATGTGATGAAGCCAGCAGGCTTGTCTGCCGAATTTAAGCACAGCTCACGGAACAACATCAAGAGTTGAAAGAAAAAGGGCTGCACTTTCAGTGAGCCATCACAAAGACGGGCACGCGCGGTGCTACAGGGGATTCAGCAGGGGCACTGCAAGGACACATCAAAGGTGCATACCAAAAACAAAGCGGTTGTTGTCGTCGTGAAATCGAAAGAAAGGGAAATGACTCCAGTAGAGCGTAACGTCCTGGCCTCTGTGCCGTACTTTAACTTGCAACATCAAGGAAGGCGTTGTGCAACAAAACGCTTCAACTTGATTTTGTATTGCCCTTTGCCGTGAGTCGTGTCATTTTACTGTCTTTGTTATTAATTTGTTGTTTTATTGTTTTATGTATGATATTTGCTCCATGTACGGCGCTTTGTATACAGCGATGGTTGTTTTAAAGTGCTCTCTAAATACAGTTGAGTTGAGTTGAGTAGAGGGAGGGGGGTCCAACAGACAAAGCCAGTGACCATAACAGAACACATTGAACACGTCACTCCTACCCGTCCCCAATCAATTACAGACAGATGTAAAACTGTAGAGGTCAAACGACACCCCGCACGGGCCTTACCAAGCGTGAGTCGAGTGTTTGTAAATTCCAAAGTATGTCAAATATGTAAGTTGTAACATGCATTCACAACCCCCCATGCCCCCCCCCAAAAGAGAGAGAGAGAAAGAGAGAGAGAGAGAGAGAGAGAGAGGTGTCCCACAAGTCTCCATATATTGTGTACAACACAAAATATAGTTTTGTATGGTTGACAAAAACAGATTGTCTCTGTGTGCCCTGAGATTGGCTGGCAACCAATTCAGGGTGTCCCCCGCCTACTGCCCGAAGACAGCTGGGATAGGGATAGGCTCCAGCACCCCCCGTGACCCTCGTGAGGATAAAGCGGCTTGGAAGATGAATGAATGAATGAATGAGTTTTCTGAAAATAAATGCTGAGTAGACAATGCACGGACGGTGAAAGTAAGGACGCTCATGCTTCTTCTTTGCCAATGATAACAACAAGTCAAGTCAGGTCAGGTCAACTTTATTGTCAAATGTACTTTATGTGCAACATACAGCACAGATGATATTTCTTTCCTCTCAACCACAGGAGAGAGGGAGGAGCCTCTGCGGTAACCCGCACCGCCATCAACACAACAGTTAACATAAGATGACAAAATAAAACAACCCAACACACAAGACACACACAGTCATGCAATCTTCACCACTTTTTCTGCATGCACTTTGTTGTTTGAAGCAGTCATCGATGGAAGAGGAGAGATTCAAAGTGTCCTTTCACCAGTCACCAGAGGTGCCCATTACGTCGATCGCGATCCAGCGGTAGATCGCGGACTGGTCCCAAAACGATCACGAGGGGTGTCGAGGCGGGAAAAAAAAAACAACCAACCATTTGTGTGTGTTTGTGCATGTTAGAATTATATTCTTTCATGTTAATGAACACTGCACCCTATTCAGCCTATCATTCTGTTTTTCAGAAAAAGTATTTAAAAAATAAAATAAAGCAGGTAAATCTTTCACCCAGCGGGCGCCCTTACATCAGTTTGATGTTGAATATCGGTTCCGATTTTGACTAGTGTGACAAATAGCCTTCAGAAGCACTTCACTCCTTATGATTGTAACAAGGTCCGAACAAACTGTCCATCTCACAACCATGAGTCAATATAGTTGACACCAAAACAACACAGGGGCCCAAACTTTGACATCCAATTGATATCATTTCCCGAATTGATGGCTCATATTCAAGCCAGTTACATTAAGGCGGATGGGCTGACATGTGGCTTTGCCCCGGTTCAACAATTGTTTGCGACAGAACTGATGAGGAAGAGAAAAAGAATATGCATCATCATCATTTGAAGCTACCTCCGAATCTTGTGTAAAACAGTTTAAATGGATCTTTTGTTGCCAACACGAAGGTAAAATGACCCTCTGGTGTCGCACCATGACAGTCTGAACCTGGAAAGGTAGGAATGGAAATGTCGCTTCTGTGCAAAACGTGCGATCGATGGTCACCAAAATTCATGTTGACATCTTTACTTTTTGCCACATTGACCTCTGAAAATATTCGATTGAATGCCCAGGTATTGTCATGATTTGGTTTGGGACCAACAGGTAGCACACTGTAGGTTACCCTGCAGCTGCACACCTGTTGGTCATTGTGTCGTTATGTAATGGTTTAAAAGGACTCCCGGCACAACCAGTGATTGTCGGGTCATTGTTTGTTACTGTCATATTTGCTTGTTAGCAGCTGTCAGGTTTGTTTGTCATGTTTGTTCCGGTCTTGTTTCGTTTAGTGATAGTTTTATCTTCAGCCATGGTTTTGTTTGATACTTGGGACTTTTGTGGAAATTGTAAAATAAGGCGACAATTTCTCACTTTCACACACAGCAAGTGTGTCGTTTTATTTTTCACATTTTACTCCACTCTCGAGCCAAACAGGTAACGGCTGACAATCCGTTTCCCTAGCAACAAAACTAAACATGGCGGTCCTTAAAGGGACCGCAATTACTTTAAGTATTTGCAGTTCGTGGTGAATTATGAATTGCGAAGTCACTACACACGTCCCCCCAGAATTCAACACAACAAAAATAGACAAACTAAAGTTCAAGTCGTGGGGGGCGAATCCGACGGCCGTAGCGGCTACGCAGGACGGGGGAGTGAGGAAGCGCGTCCGCAGGGGGCGGGGGCGGAGGAAAAGTGGAAACTGGAGACGGGGGAGTCATGGGGGAGGGGACAGAGGGGAGAAGGCTAGGAGAGTGTCCAGTGGGAGGACGACCTCGCCTCGGAGGTTGAGCCACTTCAACCGGCCTGGCCAAGTCCAGGTGAGCTGGCTTAAGGCGGTCCACCGAGACCCGCTCGGGTTTACCCCCCATGTCAATGACAAAATGTTTCTGTCCCGCCTCTAAAACCCGGAAGGGGCCTTCATAAGGAGGGCGCAATGGCCCTCTGTGCCCATCAACACGAATGAACACATAACTAGCTGACAGGAGGTCCCTGGGCACGTGAGAGCCTGGAACACCGTGGCAGGAAGTGGGCAGAGGGGCAAAAAGTCTGGCATTGTCCAAGAGGGTGGAGCGTTGCGCTGTGGCCGACCAAGGGGTAGAAGCAGTTGGCACAAAATCCCCTGGCACCCGTAGAGGCTGGCCATAAACCAGCTCCGCAGAGGAAGACTGCAGATCCTCTTTAGGCGCTGTCTTGATGCCCAGCATGACCCACGGGAGCCTGTCAATCCAGTTGCCGTCCTTCAAGGTGGCACGAAGAGCAGCCTTCATTGACCGGTGGAAACGCTCGCAAAGGCCGTTGCTCTGTGGGTGATACGCTGTGGTGCGGTGCAACTTCACCCCCAAGCTGTCTGCCACTGCAGTCCAAAGTTCAGAAGTGAACTGCACGCCGCGATCTGAGGAAATGTCCGAAGGGGCGCCAAAACGGGATATCCAGGTGCCAATAAATGCCCGTGCCACGTCGACTGATTTAATGGATGACAGCGGGGCGACCTCCGCCCAACGTGTGGTGCGGTCGACCATAGTTAACAGGTGAGTGTACCCCTGAGAAGGGGGCAGGGGGCCTACCAGGTCGACGTTCACATGGTCGAAACGTCGCTCAGGCACGTGAAAATGTTCCAAAGGGGCCTTGGTGTGGCGGTGCACCTTGGCTCGCTGGCACACCATGCAGGCACGAGCCCAATCTCTTACATCCTTCTTCAGGCCGTGCCACACAAACTTGGCAGCCACCAGTCTTTGAGAGGCCTTGGTCCCCGGGTGAGAGAGTCCATGGACAGCATCGAAAACCTGGCGCCGCCAGCTCAAGGGAACCACCGGCCGAGGTGTGCCTGTGGAAACGTCACAAAGCAAAGTGGTGCCGGAGCTGTCAAAGACCACGTCCCTCAGGTGCAAACCTGTAGTGGACGACCGGCACTGCTGCACTGTGGTGTCGGTAGCCTGGTCCTTCGCCATACTGCAGTAGTCGAGACCCAGGTGGACCGCTCCAGTCATGGCCCGGGAGAGGCAGTCAGCAACACAGTTGTCTTTCCCTGCCACGTGCTGAACGTCTGTAGTGAACTCGGAGACATAGGTCAGCTGGCGTTGCTGTCGGGCGGACCATGGTTCTGTGGCCTTGGACATGGCGAAGGTCAAAGGTTTGTGGTCGACGTAAACCGTGAACTGGCGGCCTTCCAGCATGTGCCGAAAATGGCGGATGGCGAGGTACATCCCCAGCAGTTCCCGGTCGAAAGTACTGTACTTCCGCTCAGGGAGGCGCAGCTGCCTACTGAAAAAGGCGAGAGGCTGCCAGGTACCGTCCACCCACTGTTCAAACACCGCCCCCACCGCGTAGTCAGAAGCGTCCGTGGTCAGTGCCACAGGGGCGGAAGAGGAGGGATGTGCCAGCATCGTAGCCCGTGCCAGAGCTGCTTTAGTGTCCGTAAAAGCCCTGACCCTGCTTTCAGTCCAGTCCACAGTGTGCTTGGGCTTCTTGCCTTTAAGGGCCTCATAAAGAGGCCGCATAGTGCGAGCTGCCCCCGGGATGAAACGATGATAAAAGTTCACCATGCCAAGAAATTCCTGCAGGGACTTCACAGTGACTGGGCGTGGGAACGCTGCGACGGCTTCCACCTTAGACGGGAGAGGAACTGCGCCTGCCTCCGTGACCCTGTGCCCCAAGAAGTCAATGGTGGAGAGGCCAAACTGGCACTTTGCCGGGTTGATGATAAGTCCGTGTTGACTGAGCCGTTGAAAAAGGGTTCGGAGGTGTGCCATGTGTTCTGCCGTGGAAGAACTCGCTACCAGGATGTCGTCAAGGTACACGAAAACAAAGGAAAGGTCCCGCAGCACAGAGTCCATCAGACGTTGGAAGGTCTGAGCAGCGTTCTTAAGTCCAAATGGCATGCGCAGAAACTCAAATAATCCAAAAGGTGTGATGACTGCTGTTTTAGGGATGTCAGGGGGGTGAACGGGCACCTGATGGTAGCCCCTAACGAGGTCGACCTTGGAGAAAATCACCTTGCCGGCTAGGTGAGCTGAGAAATCCTGGATGTGTGGCACAGGGTAGCGGTCGGGCGTCGTAGCGTCGTTGAGCCGTCGATAGTCACCACAAGGGCGGCAGCCGCCACCGGGTTTAGGGACCATGTGGAGAGGAGAGGCCCAAGGGCTGTTCGAGCGGCGGACAATCCCCAGGCGCTCCATGTTGTTGAACTCCGTCTTGGCCACAGCCAGCTTGGCCGGGTCCAGGCGCCGGGCGCGGGCGTAGACCGGTGGGCCCGTGGTGGCGAGGTGGTGTTCCACCCCGTGTCTGGCAGTCGCAGAGGTGAAGGTGGGCTGTGTGAGTGCAGGGAATTCGGCGAGTAGGCGATGGAAAGCGTCTGTGAGGGGGAGGATGCTGGAGAGGCGGATGACTTCAGCCGGGCCGAGTGTACACTCGTAAGAACAAAAAGTGGCAGCGTCTATCAAACGTTGATTTTTCATGTCCACTAAAAGTCCATGAGCGCACAAAAAATCCGCCCCCAAAAGCGGTACATCGACACGCGCTGTAACAAAGTTCCAACCAAAACGCTGCCCGCCGAAGCACAGTTCCACAAACCTCATGCCGTAGGTGCGGATGGGGCTCCCATTAGCAGCTGCCAAAGGGGGGCCGTGGCTGTCAGCTACCATGTCGATCTGCGATGCGGGCAAAATGCTGCGTTGCGCCCCTGTGTCGCAGAGGAAACGCCGTCCAGAGATAGAGTCGCAGATGAAAAGTAGCCTGCCAACGTTGCCGACGCTCATGGCCACTAATGAGCGCCAGCCACGGCGTTTCCCGGCCCGCCGAACGAGCACGGCGAGCGGCACTTCCTGGCCTTCGGTCCAAACTTGGCGTGGTAAAAACATAAACCAGTAGCCGGCCGCGGGTGAGGCACAGCCGCTGCGACGAGCGCGTAATTATCGGGGGCACCAGCGGCAGCCACGGGGAGGGGAGCCGCTGCACAGTGTTGCTGGCTGGCCAGGAAAAATTTATCAGCCTCCGCAGCTAGCTCTCTACAGTCAGTGATAGCAGTGTTCGCTAAAGCTGCCCTCACCTGTGCGGGTAATTGGCGCAGAAAAAGGTGAAGAAAAAGAAAGTCCGGTTTGTGCTCGCCCAGCAGCTCGAGCATGCGATCCATTAACTCGGAGGGTTTGCCGTCCCCCAGGCCGTGGAGAGAGAAAAGTTTGCTGGCTCGTTCAGCGTCGGAAAGTTCAAAGGTTTTCAATAAGTGAGCCTTCAGCGCATCATATCGTCCGTCTGTCGGAGGAGACTTGAGGAGACTCACGACCCTGGAAGCCGTCGAGCTGCCCAGCGCGGAAACAACGTAGTAATATTTAGTAATGTCCGCAGTGACGTCGCGTAGGGCGAACTGGGCCTCGGTCTGAGCGAACCAAGCAGACGCAGATGATTCCCAAAACTCGGGGAGCTTGAGCGAAACAGCGTTCACGGACATCTTCGCGGTCTGGAATCGTCCAGCAAAAAACGTCGAGGGTCACCAGTGTGGAAATTGTAAAATAAAGCGACAATTTCTCACTTTCACACACAGCAAGTGTGTCGTTTTATTTTTCACATTTTACTCCACTCTCGAGCCAAACAGGTAACGGCTGACAATCCGTTTCCCTAGCAACAAAACTAAACATGGCGGTCCTTAAAGGGACCGCAATTACTTTAAGTATTTGCAGTTCGTGGTGAATTATGAATTGCGAAGTCACTACACTTTGTTTGTTGTTAGGACTTTGTTTTGGATTTGGTTTTCTGTGTTTTATCAATACAATCATTCAAATACACCCTGCTCCTCCCTCCTGCCTGCATTTTGGGGTCCACCCCCACCTCGCACCGTGACAAGTATGAAGGAGTTGAGGGTGTCTTCCTCTTCTTTGAAGGGCTCAGAGCAAAGCTTATGTTGCTTCACGCTAGAAACGCGTCATCCATAAAATACGAGTCATGTGTTTACGTGACATGTCTTGCCACATTTCACAATGCCTCACTGAGAAAAATGTGCAGGACCCTCGCATGCAAACGTGTTCATGGCGAATACAATGATCCCTCGCTATTTCGCGGTTCGTTTCTCGCGGCCTCGGTGCATCACGGATTTGTTCATTTTCATTAAAAAAAAATATATATATATATTTTTTTGAAGTCCGCAAAAAGTCCGCAAACGGTCCACGAGAAGCAGCGAAAGTCAGCAAAACACACATGGAGCAACATATACAGTACATGTGGGCTGAGGGGGCTGCGAAGATGTAAAGCCATGTTGATTGGCTGTGCATCTTCTTTCTGTTTTATCACGCGGGTTACTTTAATCTCAGTGTCTAAGTGTTGTTTACGATGCTGCTAGTGTGTGCGGCGCGCGTGTGAGAGAGAGAGAGAGAGAGAGAGAGAGAGAGAGAGAGAGAGAGAGAGAGAGAGAGAGAGAGAGAGAGAGAGAGAGAGAGAGAGAGAGAGAGAGAGATTTATCAGATCAAAAGCATGTCTGGTCTATCCCTAACTGTTTTAACAACCTTAATTGACTAATCATAAACACTGCCGCACGCTGCAGGATCCTGGCCTGTGTGGGCGTGTGTGCGTGCGCGCGCGCGCGCGCGTGTGTGTGTGTGTGTGTGTGTGTGTGTGTGCATGTGCGCTCGCGCGGTGTGCGTGCGCGCGAGTGTGGACGTGTATGTGTATGTGTGTTAGTGGCTCTGCTCACGCGCAAAGGCCCACGTGGGGCAATTTTTTTAAATATATATGTTAATTGGTCGCTACTTCGCGGATTTTCGTTTATCGCGGGTGGTTTTGGTCCCCATTATCCGTGATAAACGAGGGATTACTGTAAATGCCTGCCGACCGAGACCTTATTTTCAGTCACACTATAATAAGACTGGCCATCACTCAAAGAAAAATGATGTCACTGGTTTTTCACGTCTTTGTGATCAGCAACTCAACATTAGTATTTCTCAACGTGGAAATAGCTACAATGATGAAATGGCATTAGGATCAGAATAAGAATCATTAAAATTTTACTTTCAGAAATCCAAGCCTCGAATGGGAGTGAGGGGGCCAAGAGGGGGGCGGGGGGGGGCGAGAGACTCAACTCAACTCAACTGTCTCAAACAGCCATCGCTGCATTCAAACTGCTGTAGATGGAGCAACTAACATTTACAATAAAGCAATAAATCAGTAACAACAACACTGCCAGCTTCATTAACAGGCTGGACTGATCATGCGTGAAATGGCTATCCTAGGTTTAGCAGTCTGTTCTCTGACTGTTGACCTGGTGGCAGTTTTGCTCAAAATACCATTGAGATGAAAAAGGAAGGTTTGAGTCGTACGAACTACTGCTGTGCTGTTAAATGCTTGTGAAGAAAATAGTGTTTGGCTCCACTCTGGCCTTGTTATTTTGCCTTCGGACACAACATAGTTAACTGGTGAGAGACGAATGAAAACACACGCACACACGCACACACACGCACGCACGCACGCACACACACACACACACACAAACGCAGACGCACGCACGCACACACACTCACACAAACACACACGTCTCTGGCTTGTAATTATGGATATTATTTTGTCTTTTGAACTTACTCTTGTTTTTTGATTCGTGAAAGTGGACTCGTGTCATTTCGTTTATATTGTTGGAGCAACTATGATTTTGTGGTTGCAATGGCTTTTTGTTCATGTATTATTTTCCTGGTTCTTTTGGACCATTGATTACTGTTTCTACTTTGCCAGTGCGCTTTTGTTCAGAAATATTTTTTGTACGGACTTTGTGTCGGCGTTTGTGGGATCCAATCTCCATTCAGTTCGTCCCCGAACTGTGTCAGTCTGTACCTGATTAGTTGGGGACGGGTTGGAGTGACGTGTTCAATGTGTTCTGTTATGCTTCCAGACTTTGTCTGTTGAATCACCTCGAAAATGGCATGATTTGTCTCAAGGGGGTAAGTCCAAAATAAAGTTGAACTGTTTTGTTGCGCAATGCCTGCCTTGATGTTGCCAGCTTTAGTACAGCACAGAAGCCAGGACATTATGTTTTCTTGGAGTCATTTCCCTTGCCTTCGATTTCATGATGACAACAACCGCTTTGTTTTTGGTGTGGACCTTTGAAATGTGTCCTCGTAAAGCGAGCACCCCCCCCCCCCCCCAGCCCAGCCCGTGCCTGACTTAACAATGGCTAATGAACTTAGAAGTTCAGCTCTTTTCCTTTCAACTCTTGATGGGGTGCGTCCATGTGTACACAAGTGGCGAGCTGTGCTTAAATTCTTTAGACAAACCTGCCGGCTTCATCACATCGAATAATAATAATAATAATACATTTTATTTATAAGCGCCTTTCAAGACACCCAAGGACACTTTACAATCAGGAACAAAAACAATAAAACACAGAAGAGTAATTGCACCTGACCAGAAGGACTGTGGTAGCAGTCACCATGTCACCACTTTAGTTGAGGGCATGTTTCATCAGCTTGTTGCCGTTTCCTGTCATGTTTAAGTGTGGACGAAAAAAAATGCTTAATACCAGCGAAGAGTATGTTTCCGAGTTGATTTTTGTATTCACAGGCACTTTGATTGTATCATCCTGCAAGTGTGAATTGTGTATACAGGACACAGTAATTGTTGGTTCCATTCAAAATGCAGTCATCATTTACAGATAAAAACATGAAGGCCACAGTATTGCCTTCAGTTTAAGTTGCACCATAATTTCTCAACATGGAATGGTGGTACAAGCTGCAAAGTTGAATGCATTATCAAGTCAACTGCCAGTGCATTGCCTTCATTCGGGAAAACTTGCTTCACGGATTTATGTGTCAAAGAGCTCAAAAAAGGGAAGGGCAAAAGTTGAGGATAAACTGTTGAAAAACATGTGATCAAGTTTCTTGAGCAAGACGAAACCTCAATTGATTTAACTGCTGTCCCACCATGAAAATCACATTAAAAAAACAAAAAACAATGGATTGTCCAGACTTTGCACACATGACATCGTTTACCCGACATTCATCTGTTCAAGAAAAAAACAAAAAAGTTCCTTGAGTCATGAACGCTCAACGTACAATGCATGTCTTTGAATGTGTGCACTGACCCGAAATCCTTTCCCGTAGCCATGAGCTACCTTTGTCACGTTGAAAGGTGGTGGTAGACCCCAAAACGCAGGCAGGAGGGAGAAGCAGGGTGTACTTGAAGAGTACTGTATTGATAAAACACAGAAAACTAAATCCTAAACAAAGTTCTAACAACAAAACGAATCCAAAGTATCAAACAAAACCACGACTGAAGCTCAAAAAACTTGAACAGAACCATGACAGAAACAAACATGATGTCATGATTCAGTTTGGGACCAACAGGTGGTACTGTAGGGCTCCCCCTGCAGCTGCACACCTGTTGGTCATTCGGTAATTAGTAGTATAAAAGGACTCCCGGCACGACCACTCAGTGTCGGGTCATTGTTGCTGTTTGCTGCTGTCACATTTGTTTGTCTGTCAAGTAGGGATGGGTCCATGAGGCCTCATGAGGTGTGTCGACACACTGACACACTGTGTTGATACTGTGCTGATATGGTGTCGCTGACCACTGCCACCTGCTGGACGTTCAAAATCCCTGCAGCCAACCCACTTGACAGACTGAACTGACTGATTTGATGATTGAGTGTATACAATATCATTCACATCCATGCATTCATATCGTATCATTCAATGTGTTACATCCATCCATCCATTTTCCGAACCGCTTGATCCTCACTAGGGTCGCGGGGGGTGCTGGAGCCTATTCCAGCCGTCTTCGGGCAGTAGGCAGGGGAAACCCTGAATCAGTTGCCAGCCAATCGCAGGGCACACAGAGACGAACAACCATCTGCGCTCACACTCACACCTAGGGACAATTTAGAGTGCCCAATCAGCCTGCCATGCATGTTTTTGGAATGTGGGAGGAAACCGGAGCACCCGGAGAAAACCCACGCAGGCCCGGGGAGAACATGCAAACTCCACACAGGGAGGCCGGAGCTGGAATCGAACCCGGTACCTCTGCACTGTGAAGCCGACGTGCTAACCACTGGACTACCGGGCCGCCACAATGTGTTTCACTCATGTGAAAATCATGTGAATGAGGATTCTTGTGGGCTTCGTCTTCACAAATTTTTATTTAGAAAAATAAGATGCTTCAGTGTTTTAAATTTCAGTCTGTCGAGTTTCTTGCATGCTATTTCCCCTGCTGTGGAGAACACACACACAATGGAATAAGACATGTCAAAAATATTGAACTGTACAGTTCTTTTCTGCAACATTTATTTCTTGTTGTTGTTTGTTGTTGTTTATTGTTTATTGAACATATAAAATATACAATACAGTAATAAATTGGCAAAAAGTGAGGGCAAGTAAGACATAAAAAAGGAAAAGAAAATAGTCATCATCACAATTATATGTTCAAAGGAGTAGGAAGAAGTAAAAAACGTATCTCGTCCTACCCCTTGTTATATAATATATGAAATTATAATTTTTCAAAACAGAAAGGAAAAAGTCTACATATCAACAAAAGCTTTTACCCTTATGTGTGCTGTACTTATCTATATTTACAACTTTCTGTTTGTATATACATACTCATTTTGTGCATGCAAACACTTTGTTTTTCTTCTTTCTACCCCCCAATTTTGCTGCTGTAGACTGTAAATTTCTCCAGTGTGGGACAAATAAAGGATAGCTTATCTTAAATCCAAGAGGCACTTGGTGAGACAAGGAGATTTGAAAACAAGGAGATCAAAATGGCTCTACACGGCGGACAATTTGCTGCTCCATAATATGCACGCACTGTAGCAACGTCACTCGAGTGACTCAGCACTCGATAGTCCGCTGCTCTCTGCTGTGGGCACGTGAGCGCAATCGCTAACTCACGACGCCGATGCAATCCACGTCATATATTAGAGCTTTGAACTACGACAACAGCTAAACTAGCCGAGCCGACGCGACCCTCGAAGTCAGACGGACACATTTTTCTGATAATCTGTGTGTTTTCCTTTCTGCCCAAATATATTGTTTTATTCGAGCGAGGGTGAGGTCTAGCTTGTTTCAGCAGGCGGCATCGTGTTGCTAGACGCACTCCCTTGTAAACACTGTGTGGCGGGCTTTTGCTGCGTCGACGCCCCCTGGACTGAGTCTACGCCCCCCTGGACTGAGTCGACGCCGCCTGGACTGTGTCGGCGCAGCCTGGACTGCGTTAATGCTGTCCAGGCTGCGCCGATGCAGTTCACGTGTTGGATTTAGTTTTCTTTGTTTTATCAATACACCTCTTCAAGTACACCCTGCTCCTCCCTCCTGCCTGCTTTTTGGGGTCCATCACCACCTTGCATCGTGACACATGACAGGACAAGCAAACAATGACCCGACAATGAGTGGTCGGGTGGGAGTCCTTTTATACAGCTAATTACATCACGACCAAACAGGTGTGCAGCTGCAGGGAGACGCCTATAGTGTTGGTCACAAACCGAAACATGACAACTTTTGTCCTGCATGTCCTGTGTGTCCCTGTGACAAGTGTCCATGCTCTCCGTGTCCCCCTTGTTTTTGTCATTAGTGTCCTTGTGCTACTTGTGCCCCTCCTACGATGTGTACCCCTCTTCCTCCTATGACCTGTCCTCCTCTTCCTCCCATGACCATTGGTCCCAGTCTTCCTACTTGTCCTCCTCCCCAGCTGCCAACATCAGGCCCAGGAAACTGGAGTGAAAACTCTTCTCTGACGCACGTGCCTGATGACATCAAAGGCTTGGGCAAACTTCTTGTGGCGCCTTATCCGAGAGCGGGTTCCACATCATGAATAACGGCCTTTTGCTCGGACTGAGTACAAGCACTCGGGTTTCAGCGTCTTAACAGTTCCACGTCATTTGCATTTCATTTCTTCCCAAAATTCATTTGATTACCCATGAAAATTGTGTTTGCGCAGCTCGGATTCAGAGTCGACCCGGGCCTTAAGATGTCAATCATTGCTTCGGGTTCGGGTCGGGTCGGGCTTCTCTCTCGCTGGCTTTTCTTTTTTTTTGTTTCGAGGCTGTGAATAGTTTTGGCGGCGAGAGACCGTGGTTCGCAAAAAAACAGAAGTCGCCTCACCACAACACGTACTGTACTAAACTCTTGCAATGACAATTCAAAGAACTCCTTCCAGTCACTGTCGAGTATCTGTCATTGTTCGTCTTTATCTCTCTGCTACTCTCTCAAATTGCCGCGCTAGATTCTTAAGGACGTACCGCTGCGGTGGTTTACGGCCCAATTTTCAACCCGTCAAAATGACGGACGGCCTTAAATTTTCCCCGTCCACTCTTAAAAAAAATCCGGCAATAATGGAAAATTGTCGGTTAATGTAACCTCTTCAGAAACAGAAATATAAAAGATGTAAATGTTTATACAGTCTTGTTTAACTTAGATTTTGTTACAAAAGGCAGGCTTTGTTATCAGAAATCCCCCCTCCTCCACCCTCCTCCTCACAAATAAAATATGAAATGTCGGATTTGCTTCGGGCTCAGGCCTGCAAATCAAGCTACGTGATAGGGCTCCGGCCGGGTCGGGCTTAAATACCCTCGGGCCGGTTCGGGTCGGGCTCGATTTTTTAGGACCGATCTTAGCTCTAGCAGCAGCCAAAGGCGGGCACCCAGGTGGTCCGATCCTGGGCTACAGAACCTAGCTCTAGGGACATGGAATGTCACCTCTCTTGCAGGGAAGGTGTGCGAGGTAGAGTTCCGACTGGATATCATCGGACTTACCTCCACACACAGCCCGTTTCTGGTACCAGTTCTCTCGAGAGGGGTTGGACTCTCTTCCACTCTGGAGTTGCCCACGGTGAGAGGCACAGAGCAGGTGTGGGCATACTCATTGCCCCCCGGCTCAGTGCCTGACATTGGGGTTCACACCGGTAGACGAGAGGGTTGCCTCCCTCCGCCTCCGGGTGGGGGGACGTGTCCTGACTGTTGTTTGTGAGTACGCACCCAACAGCAGCTCAGCATACCCACCCGTTTTGGAGTCCTTGGAGGGTGTGCTGGAGAGTACTCCTGCTGGGGACTCCCTTGTTCTGCTGGGGGACTTCAATGCTCACATGGGAAATGACAGTGAGACCTGGAGGGGCGTGATCGGGAGGAACGGCCCCCCCTATCAGAACTCGAGTGGTGTTTTGTTATTGGACTTCTGTGCTCGTCACGGATTGTCCAAAACGAACACCTTGTTCAAACATAAGGGTGTCCATATGTCAAGGTCAAGGTCAAGGTCATCTTTATTGTCAAATATGCTTACATGTGACATGCAGCATAGATGAAATTTCTTTCTCTCACTCCTCCGTGCAATATGCATGCAAACATGCTGTGCATTAAACACACAGCTGAGAAGATAGCAGCTACACTGTATAAAAGACATAATGTACAATCTGAGCGGTATAAACAATATAGACAATATGGATCGTTTAGCTGTCCATCATGTTTGATGATGACGCTTGCTCCAAGGGAGGGAAGGATGGGTAAGGGTGGGAGGCGTGGGGAAAGGGGGGGGGGGGGGGGTCAGCGACTCTGTCGCTGGTGCCACTTCTCATGGGCATAGAGACCGATCCTTGAGCCGCAGACTCGACCGCAGATGGAGCAAGGGAAGCCAGATACCAGGGGGGCACCAGCTGCCCGCTGGTGTCGTTGAAAGCGTCTCTCGATTCGTCTGACTCTGTTAATTTGGTGAATTTGAGAGACTGTAGTGGCACAAGTGATCTGCCAGGTTGGTCTGTTGAGTGCAAGAGTTTCAAGCTGCGTGGGGTTGATGTTGGCTCGCTTTAGGAGGTCCCTGGTGTAGTCCTTGAGGCGCCGCTTTTGCCCCCCAGCAGAACGCTTTGCACCACTCAGTTGGCCATAGAGGACCTGGCGGGGCAGGCGGTTGTCGGGCATGCGGATGGTGTGTCCGATCCACCGAAGATGTTTTTTCGCTACAGCCGCTTCCATGCAGATGGAATTGGTGCTGTTGAGGATGTCTGTATGGGGAACTCGATCTTCCCAGGACAGGCCAAGGATCTTTTGCAGGCAGCGGATATGGAAGGCCTCTAGGGTAGTAATGTGCTGGCGGTATGGGGTCCATGACTCTGCCCCGTAGAGCAGAGTGGAGAGACATACTGCATTGTACACGGCAATCTTAGTACAGATCTTCAGGTTTCGGTTTTCAAAGACCCTGCTGCGTAGGCGACCAAAGGATGATGATGCTTTATTGATACGGGTGTGGACTTCAGTGTCAAGGGAGCAGTTTGAGGACATGGTGGAGCCAAGGTAGGTGAAATGGTCCACTACGTTTAGTGGAGTGCCATTAATGTGAAAGCTGGGGGATGTGGAAGTTGGGGTAGCGAGTTGGAACATGACCTCAGTTTTTTTAATGTTGATCTGAAGACCAAAGGATTGATACAGACTGGAAATGGTGTCCAGGGCATGCTGCAATATGGATATGGACAATATGGACATACAACGGCATAAACAATGGCACTTGTGGCTAATGTGGTAAAGTAAAGTGAGGTAGTGCGTTGTGCAATACGCAATTCGCAATATGCAGATGATGGATAATGGATAATGAGGGGAGGGTCATAGTCTGTGACAGGAGGCAGGGGTTGGGCAGAGGCAGAGGGTGGGGAGAGCGGGCAGAGCAGGGAGGGAGTTGAGTCTCCTGACCGCCCGGTGGAAGAAACTGTTTTTGAGCCTGCTGGTTCTGGCACGGAGACTTTGCAATCTCCTTCCCGACGGCAGCAGGCTGAAGAGGCTGTGGGATGGGTGGGTGGGATCACCTGCGATCTGGATGGCTTGGCGGGTCAGACGGGAGTGGTAGATGTCCACGAGTGGGGGGAGAGAGACACAAATGATCTTCTCAGCTGCTCTCACGGTGCGCTGCAAAGTCTTTTGGCAGGACACAGTGCAAGCACCATACCACACAGTGATGCAGCTGCACAGGATGCTCTCAATGGTGCCTGTATAAAATGTCTGCATGATGGGGGGAGGGGCTCTTGCTCTCCTCAGTTTGCGGAGGAAGTACAGGCGCTGGTTGGCTTTTTTGGCCAGTGATGATGTATTGTGGCTCCAGGACAGGTCTTCCGAGATGTGCACTCCCAGGAACTTGGTGTTGCTCACTCTCTCCACTGTGGCACCATTGATGGTCAGTGGAGCGTGCTGGGGATGCGTCTTTCGGAAGTCCACAACAATCTCCTTTGTCTTCTCCACATTCAAGTGGAGATTGTTGTCTTTACACCACAAGGCCAGCCTGCTCACCTCACTCCTGTAGATTGTCTCATCGCCGTTGTTGATGAGACCCACCACAGTCGTGTCATCCGCAAACTTAACGAACAGATTGGAGCTGGACGAGGGAGTGCAATCGTGGGTCAGCAATGTGAAGAGGAGGGGGCTCAGCACACATCCTTGTGGGGCACCTGTGTTCATCATGATGGTGGTGGAGGTGTTGCCGCCGACCCGAACAGCCTGTGGTCTCTCCGTCAGGAAGTCCAACAGCCAGTTGCACAGGGAGGTGTTGAGACCCAGGTGGTCCAGTTTGTGGATGAGCTTCTGCGGGATGATGGTGTTGAATGCTGAGCTGAAGTCGATGAACAGCATTCTGACGTGTGAGTTCTTGGTCTCCAGGTGGGTGAGGGCTGAGTGGAGGGCGGTGGAGATGGCGTCTGCTGTCGATCTGTTCTGCCGATATGCAAACTGGTAGGGGTCCAGGGTGGGGGGGAGGGCAGACTTTATGTGCTGCATGACTAACCGCTCGAAGCACTTCATGAGGATGGGGGTGAGTGCGACCGGGCGGTAGTCATTGTAGCTGGAGGGCGACGGCTTCTTCGGGACCGGGATGATGGTGGTGGTCTTGAGACAAGTGGGGACAACAGCCTGGCTCAGTGAGGTGTTAAAGATGTCTGTGAAAACATCTGTTAGCTCCTCAGCACAGTCTCTCAGGACGCGACCGGGAATGTTGTCAGGACCTGCCGCTTTCCGTGGGTTTGTACTCCTGAGGGAACGCCTCACACTATCCTGTGAAAGCGTCAGCACCTGGTCACCAGGAGGGGGAGGGGTCTTCTGTGCTGGGGTGTTGTTGTCTGTCTCAAAACGGGCGAAGAAGTCGTTCAGGTCGTTCAGCAGAATGGAGCTGTCGCAGACGTGCGGAGAGGGCTTGTAGTCCGTGATGGTCTGGATCCCCCGCCACAGGTTCCTGGTGTCTCCGCTGTCTTTGAACTGGTCTGCAATCCTCCTTGAGTATTGTCTCTTGGCCAGTCTGATGCCACGTGACAGATTGGCCCTGGCAGTCCTGAGGCCCACCACGTTTCCAGCTCTGAAGGCAGTGTTCCTGGCCCTCAAGAGCCTGTGGACCTCACCTGTCAGCCATGGCTTCTGATTGGCCCGGATGGGATGGTTCTGGAGACCGTGACATCATCCGTGCACTTCCTTATGTAGGACGTGACGGTCTCTGCGTACTCGTTGAGGTTGGTCGTTGCATGTTTGAACACACTCCAGTCTGTGGTGAAGAAACAGTCTTGGAGTGCTTCTATGGAACCCTCAGGCCACACTCGTACTTGCTTCCTCACTGGTTTGATGACTTTCACCAGTGGCCTGTATGCTGGCATTAGCATCACAGTGGTGTGATCTGAGGCACCAAGGTGGGGGAGGGGGAGGGCTTTGTAGGATCCTCTAACTGTAGTGTAGACATTGTCCAGAGTGTTTGTGCCTCTTGTGGGAAAGTTGATGTGGCCATGGAGTTGTGGAAGCACGCTCTTGGGGTTTGCATGATTGAAGTCTCCAGCCAAGATGAGAAAGGCGTCGGGGTGGGCTGTCTGCTGCTCACTGATGTGCTGATGGAGTTCAGACAGGGCCATACTCCTGCTGTTGGTTGAGCCAGGGGGAATGTATATTGCTACCAGCAATATGGCACTAAATTCCCTCGGCAGGTAGAATGGCCGGCATTTGATAATCATAAACTCCAAGGTTGGTGAGCAGCGCTTGCAAACCACAACAGCGTCTCGGCACCAGGCATCGTTGATGTAAACACAGAGTCCCCCGCCGCGAGTCTTCCCCCCCTCGACGAGCTCTCTGTCTGCTCGGCAGCACGTTAGCCCGGCTAGCCGAATAGCCCGATCCGGGACACTGTCGTTGAGCCATGTCTCCACGAAAACAAAAACGCAGCAGTCACTCACGATTCTGCAAGATGTCCGAAGTAAGCGGATATAGTCCATTTTGTTGTCCAGCGAGCGTACGTTGGCCAGCGTGATGGTCGGGATAGCCGGTCGATGAGGGCTAGCTGCTAGCCTAGCCCGGATACCTCCGCGCTTCCCCCTCTTCTGCTTCCTTAGATTCCGCCCGTGGCGCTTCCACTGTGGGCTGGTTGCAGGGGTGGGGGTCGGTGATTGAGCAGGCCTGCGCAGCAGACCGCAGTCACGTAGCAGATCGCGGTCAAGAAGTTTGTTCGCCTTCGTTGGATTATTGTCTGTTTTTGTAGTTCTGTCGATGGCGAGCAGAAACTCACGATGGTATGCGCGCCTTGGTGCGCAACGCAGTGAAAACAAGGAACATAGAGAACACGAAGAACACCGAATTGCCGGGGGAGAGAGAGAAGCCGCTGCAGGTAGCCGCGCCGCCATGGGGGGAAAAAAAAAAAAAAAAGTGCACTTGGCACCAGGACACCTTAGGCCGCAGTTCGATGATTGACTTTGTGTTTGTATCATCAGATTTGCGGCCGCATGTTTTGGACACTCGGGTGAAGAGAGGGGCGGAGCTGTCAACCGATCACCACCTGGTGGTGAGTAGGCTCAGATGGTGGGGGAAGATGGCGCTCCGACCTGGCAGACCCAAGCGTATTGCGAGGACTGATGGGTTTGCCATAGGTTTTTGTGTAAGTTAAGGTCCTCAAAAGTTGTCTTTTCTTCACAAACTCCACAATACCACAGCAATAGTGCTGTGATAAAATTCATAAACTCCATGGGCCATATCATTTTATATGGCCCACAAAAGCAAATCAAACAGGCCAACTTCCATGATGCTTGCTAAAATCTCTACCGAAATTTAAAATTCTCATAGGTAATAAATAAGAGACATATTGTAAGCATTTTCTTGTCATCAAAGCCCTTCTTCTTCTTCTCCTTTCGGCTTGTCCCTTTTCAGGGGTTGCCACAGCAAGTCATTAATTTCCATCTTTCCCTGTTCTCTGCATCCTCTACTCTGACTCCAACTACCTGCATGTCTTCCCTCACGGCATCCATGAATCTCCTCTTTGGCCTTCCTCTCTGTCTCCTACCTGGTACCTATAACATTTTCCTACCAATGTATCCACTGTCCCTCCTCTGTACATGTCCAAACCATCTCAGTCTGGCCTCTCTAACTTTTTCTCCAAACTTTCCTGTCTGAGTTGTCCCTCTGATGACCTCATTTCTGATCCTGTCCATCCTTGTCACTCCTAAGGAGAATCTCAGCATCTACCTTGCTCTTCTCTTCAGCCGTGCTCCAAAACATGCTGAATGACATAGTTACCATGCTGATTCTGCAGGGGGGAAATAAAGGGGGGAGGCAACCGATGCGCAAGATCAACGACCGATGTGCGGGTTGAACGAGTTTCACAAATGCATTGCAAAGAAGTGGAATGACCCCCATTCGTGTGACACTGGTGCACTCCATGAGATGAGGTCGGTCATGAAGAAAGTCAAGCGTGGTCACGACGGGAAGGTAAATGAGACGCCCTCCGCGGAAAGTTGACGTTGATGTCATCACTGCGGAAGGTCAGACAAAACAGATGCTGCTGGTTTGCAAAGGGGACCGAGCCCGGGCAACCAAACCAGCAGCGTATTTGCCCCTTTGGAAAATGGGTGATAGACACGTTATGGGATGAGGTCGGTTGAGTCTGAGCGGAAAGGGAGACAACACCACACTGAATTGTTGCCTTTGACCTCATCGTGCGCATTTGCTTTAAGATTCATTTCCTGTCAAGACTGTTCATTTTGTCTACATTTGTCTCATCACTTGTCTAATTTTGCAATCCAATTTTTTCCCAATTCAAGCATTTGAGATCTTTGGGGATCATTGATCAAAAAGGAGTAAGCTCAGAAAAGAAACACCGGATTTAACAGGAGATGCAAAGGAGGACCATCGCACAGAAGGGAAGCCTTGTGAATCCTCGGTGCGATTAGGTGAGGTGGAAAGGCAGGGGAGGAAAAAAGTGTAGATTAGGGATGCGGAAAAGTTGAGAACTCCATCCATTGTAAAATAAAATTATGAGAAGAGGGAAGAAAAGAAGAAAAAAAACATGGACATCCTTGAGAGAGAGGCACATTGCTCTGACCTTGAACAGTGCATCACGGGACACAATATGTTTTGGGTGTCATCTCCAATGATACGCCTTGATATTTCTGGATGGAATCGGTGAAGGGGGAAAGAGAGCAGCGTGAATGATTGAATATTCACGTCAGATGTGATGAAACCCAACAACAAATACTTTTTTTTTACATTTAGCAAAGACACTGGCTAAAATATAACATGTTGGGAGGCATGCACATACACAAGCACAACAATAAGTGATGTTCTGGAAAAAACAAAAACAAAACATCTGCAATTTAACAAGGTGCACGCGTTTACCTGACCCAGTTGCTCAGAGTGCTGATGCAACTCTTCCAGTATTGGTAAAGTCTGCTCCTGGGTGCAGTGCTCCAAAATCCTTTGGATGACTCGACAGCCGTAATTGGGCGTGGAGATGGCAAACACCTGAAAGAAGCAGCCACGGGGAAAACACGCGCTCGCACCCCATGATGAGAAACAGCCTGACACGGAGGCATGCAATGCACCTTTGCAGCCTGTTAACTGTCTAGAAAGCTGACACGTACCATTTTAAAGTGCTTCCCTGGGCCCTCTAGATTCCTATTCTTTGCCCGTGCCCTCGGTGAACTGTACACGAAGCAAACTCTGAATGAGAATAATGACGATAAAAGATGTAGCGCAACAGCTCTGATCACAAGCTGCAATTGCTGAGTGCTAACAACTTCCGGTGACGTAGTTCACGCGCCACCGTAGGTTAATGATTTACCTGCTTTATTTTATTTTATTTTTAAAATATTTTTTCGTGAAAATGAGACTAATAGGATGATTAGGGTACAGCGTACATTAACACAAAAAATATATTACTAACATGTACAAAGACACACAAATGGTTGTTCCACCCCCCCCCCCCCCCCTTCTGCTCTACACCCCTCGAATACACTTGGGGCCTGTCCTAGATCTTCCAGTAGATCAGGATCGACATGATGGGCACCCCTGCATTACATAGATCAAGAGTTGTGATGAATTTGGCTCTACCCAATCTTTCCACAAGCTCATCGATACAAGGCACAGGTAGGAGTCAAAACATGAGATACTTTTGAGCTTTCTCATGTCTGAGCAGAATCGTAGTTGAGATGAGTCTTTTTGGGGTACCAACACAATTGGGTTAGACCATTCACTTTTAGGTGGTTCTATGATCCCCATATCGAGCATTGCTTGTACCTCCTGCTTCAGTGGTTCCACCTGCCGCTCTGAAATCGGGTATGGCCTCAAACGCACAGCTTAATTTTCTTTGAGCACAATCTTGTGGGTGATGACATCATTTCGACCTGGTTTATCTTTGAATAGTGAAGAAAATGATTCCTTCACCTCTGCCACCTGAATTTTTTGCTCTGGGCTACGATTAGATCTGTCAAATGATTAAAATATTTAATCGTGATTAAAACGCAACTGTCATAATGAACTCACAATTAATTGTGATTACTCTCACATTTTTTTTGTTTCTAAATTTCATCTTGTATTTTTTTTGTCCAATTTTTTCCCGTTTTAATGCCCTCATCAACATGGAATCATGGATAATAATAATAATAATAATAATAATAATACATTTTATTTATAAGCGCCTTTCAAGACACCCAAGGACACTTTACAATCAGGAACAAAAACAATAAAACAGAGAATGGATTGAGCAGCGGCAGCCAGACGCGCCAGCGTTCACTCAACATCGAAAGTCAGAAGAAACCGCAGGGGAGGGAGAGGGGGAGAAAAAAACCCACGCTCGAACTATCCTCATTTTAAGGATAGTTTGAGTTAGGCAGAAAACTCCTGCACAAGCATAAGACAATTACAACAGGTCACAAGACAGGAACAATGAAGGCGGTGATACAAGGGAGTGTATGCGCGTGTGATCGTCTGGTTGTGTGTGCATGGCAGGCCTACGTCAGGTCATCTCATGGAGACGGTTCTGGCTTATCAGACTATGGCCAAGAAGGAGGGGGTGATGGTAGGGCACTGACTTCCATGTGTACTTTCATCAGGGGAAGGTCGAGATAGCAGATGTTGTTTTTGGTAGCAGGCAGCCCAAGAATTCCAGACAGCCTTGAAGTCCGTGGCTTGTGTCTCTCAACTGGCGTCGATCTGCCAGATCCGTGATTTCTTTCAGTATTTGAGCACAAATTCCAGTTTCACCAAGTTATTGCCCATTTTGCAGTGCCGTTCCAAAGCCGCATCAGTTTGCGGTTGAGCACAGTCTAAGTCTGTCATGGTTCTGTTCGGCCTGGCCAGCAGGTGACAGTCCAAGCTTGTTTTTCGGGTTGCACACCTGCTGCCAATCTGGTAATTAAGGGATGTTGTATATAAGACCCTTCAGCTGTCCAAGGGTTGTCGGAGTATTGTGTATTGCATTGCAACTTCCATGCTCGTAGACCTTTTTCGGCTATCGTTCTCGTAAGTGTTCCTTAATCTAAGCTTCTCGGTGCTATTTTCTCTGCTCAGCAGACTTTTATTTTACGAATTGGATTTTCTCGCGTTTTTCTCCACGTTGTTTTTCGTTCGTTGACTCGATCCTAGTTTTCTTATCTTGCCTTGTGTATGCAAGCGCTTTTTGTTATACATTTTTATTATATACATTAAACTATTCGATTGTCACGGAGATCTTGTTGCATTCTGTGTTTATTGGGATCCAACTCATTATTCGGCTCGTCCGAAGACGTGACAAAGTCTGAGTGTTGGACATCCGCACTTTGCCATCCTTAGATGGAGCCTCTTCCAATAGAGCCGCTCCCGTCGGTTGAATTTTTCGATAGATTAGGAAACTGCTAGCGCCAAACAGCAGCATACCTGTTATCAGAAGGCCGATAATGTAGATGTCTTCCACATCCTCAACGGACAGTGTTGACAGGCACATCATTCTCCACCTCCTCCAGGGATCTAGGGTGTACCCAGCAGCAAAAGTCCCCGAAGGGCAAGTAGGCTCCCCACTGCCTGCTCTTCTCGTCGAGAAAATTTTGTCAATGGCATCGAGAGAACAGCCAACCAGTTCCATGTTTGTTTTTAGGATGAAAATACGACAGGAGACTAGGAAAGTTATACAAAAGACAGCACATGGACTGAGTGGCGAGCAGGGAAGGGTGGGGGTGGGGGTGGGGTTGGGGGGACAGGAGCAGAAAGCAAAAGCGTCCGCCTTCGTCGAGAGCCAAGCAAGAACTGGGCCAAGCAAGAAGGATCCGTTTTCTACGTGCAAAATGCAAATATTGACTGAAACCACAATTTCGATTTTCAATTTTACATGAACATTTTTCACTTGGAGCAGTTATTCACCCATAATCTCTCACACAATATTCCTGTCAACAGTGAAAAAAACATTTTGTCACACAAAAGAGCAATATAAAATGCACATCTCAGGTAAACTCGTACTCAGCCTATCGTGGATTTAAGCCATGGTTGCATACTTCGTTTTTTTTTCGTTAAGTTTGCTTTGAACACAGCAGTCAGGCTATGTAGATTCTGTTGGTCCTTCTTGCGCGGAAGTCTCTCTATGGTTTTGTGTAGACATCATTTCGGATGACTACACTTGGTTCGAGGCACAACACTGGAGACGTTTTATTTTCAGTGTGGTCGCTACCACTGCACCGCTGAACTCTTGACGTGCCTCAACGCACCGTTACTGTCAGACGAACACAGAGAAAGCTCCACCCTCTTTATTTATATGGACACGGACCACGGTAACCTTCCACACAAAATAGTTCCAAACAAGTCACAATCGTGTCAGTGGCATACATCGTACTCAACAGGCTACTGCTCTTTATTCACCAGAGGCTCATCAACAGAGTCTCTTATTTATCTCCCGAAACAGTGTCTTCTCCCGCTTGGTGTACCTTAGCCTTCTCCGCCACGTACAATTTCTGTACATAGCTTATAATGGAGGCTCTCGCTGGCAATCCGTAGTGAAGTCGTTAGATGCAATGCGAATGATTTCAGCTTGAGTCTAGCTGTGGGCAATGTTGACAGGCTTGCATGCAGTAGCCATACATTGAGCTATGGCTTCAGCAAATATTTTCTTTGTCGTGTGATCCATTTTCTTCACTTTGAAATTATCCATAGCTGTTTGTCTTAGATGAGGGGGCGGAGTACTCACATCAGCTGTGTGCCTGGCCACTTAAGTGGTATTTCAGACTCGACGTGCTGTGATGATAGCTCAGTTTACGACTGCAAAACATACAGGTAACGTTGGTCTTGTTGGTGGGACCATCTGGCAAATTTTTCAAAGTTAACTTTCCATTCATAAACTCTGTATCTGTTTTCGGTGTCTCGCGCTGCCATGGCTGGCAAAACAGACATGGGCGTGGACCTGTGCAGCGCGCTTGTTGTTTTGTTTCTGGTTTATTTATAGAGCAACGTAACATCCGCTGTGACGTGTTGCCGCATTAATCTTGCGATAAAAAAATTAATCACGTTAAAATTGATTTAAATTATTGCCGATAATAATGCGCTAAACTGACAGCCCTAGCCGAGATGCAACGCGATCTCTTCAGGATCACTTCTTTCCCTCTTGCATAATCCTGGTTGCATAATCACAGATTACAAGAGCATACTTGCATCCTGAACTACTCTTTGGCAATGGACCGATAATGTCCATGGCTATCCTGTCATATGGAACACTCATGATAGGTAATGGCTGTAAATAACCCCTATCCGACTTTTTAGCTGGTGCTACCATCTGACAAGTACCACATAGCCTGCAATATTCCTGCACATCTTTATGTAGCCCTGGCCAATAGAATTGCTGACTGATATATGTCATATGTTTTTGCCTGTCCAAGATGTCCTGCCCATGGAATAGTGTGTGCTAAATGTAGAATGAGCTGCCGGTATATGGTAGGAATCACCAATCTAGGTGTTGCTGTGTCAGAGAGAAACAGTAAATCATCTTTTAATATAAACGGGTTCCCAGTGATTCCTTGCAAGCACTTTCTGCCACCCACTGGCACCCCATCAACCTCAAAAACCTTCTCAAGCAGTGATTTCAAAGTTGGATCATTTTTTTCATGTTCTCTAAAATTCTCAGGGATCTGCCACTCAGGTTTAATGATTGGGCCCTCAATACCAGTCTGTATTGGTAGGAACACTTCCCTAGTTCTTTTCCTGCTACGCTTCCG
Source organism: Hippocampus abdominalis (assembly GCA_018466805.1). Lineage (NCBI taxonomy): Eukaryota > Metazoa > Chordata > Actinopteri > Syngnathiformes > Syngnathidae > Hippocampus > Hippocampus abdominalis. Next base: position 344,275 of record CM031711.1, read on the forward strand.
TCTACTTATATTTACCTTGCCTCCTGCTTGGACAAGTGAATCATCAAGATTAGGTTATGGTTCCAATCCTTTAGTTTGAGACCTAGTGACTGCCATGCATGTGCAATATTTCAAGATTTTCTGGACAACATGGTCCAATATCGGTAAATCATCCCCAAAACAACATCATTGAAAAAATTCTTCAACACACCAACCTTAAGCGTGAAAAATTGCCCCCCAATGCCAAAAGTCATACTGGTAGTGGGATAATCCTGACTGTCACCATGAACACAAGTAATATTCACAACCTTCTCATAATTGAGCAAGTCACTACTGACTAAACTAGCTTTAACTAGTGTTTGATTGCTGCCTGGGTCAGCCATTGCTTTTACCACTTGCCCATTGACAGTTACAGAGGTTGTATGTCTATGTCTACAATGATTTTCTTCTTGAAATATTTCTTGCCCCACTCTCGGTGCTGAACAAAATTCTACAGCTTTGGGTTTTCATACAGGACACATGGAAGCCTTATGGCCAGGTTGTTGACAATTGAAACAAATAGAGTCACGTTTGGTTTAAATTTTGCAAACTGTCTCCGAGCCCCAATGTCAGCACGACCCAAGTCTGCCGGTTGAATGGTTCGGTGACCCTGATGCTTGATCCTCACAGTAGGCCCTTTCTTCCTGTAGGGCTGCCGGTGTCCTGCCATGTAACGCTCTGCCAACTCCGCTGCTTCCTCTCCAGTTTTAGGATTGTGCTCTTTTACCCAAATGAGGACCTCAGGTTGAAGAACTGCTGTGATGGTCTGGGCGCATCCACTGCTTATAACTTTCTCTGACAGTCTCTCCCAAAGGAACGATGGTGCTGCGAAACCTCTGCCGATATGTTTCTTCAGTCACATTGTAATTGATTAACACTACTGCTTTAATAGCTTCATAGGATTCTGCCTGCTCTTCATCCATGCCAGGATACACTTCAAGTGCCCTTCCAGGAAATAAGGTCACTACTCCGGCAGCCCACTCATCATGCCTCCACCCCCAGGTTTTAGCTCTTCTTTCAAACCTAACAAATAAACTTTCTGCATCCTCACCCTCTCTAAAATCTGGAATTCGGGGTTCTGATAACCTGGGACTTGCAGTTTGACTTACAGTGGGGAAACTGTGGACAATGAGCATTTGGTAGGTAACCCTGAGTGGGAGTTCTTTGTGCCGGACGAAGGTTTGTCGGCTTGAATATTCGAGGGAATATTTGGGCCTGTTGTTTTGGAGGAGGATAATATTGACTTGTTTGTCCATCGAATGTCTTGCTTCCTGGTGTGCATCTGATCCCTTAACTCATTGATCTGTTCAATCAACATTTCCTCTCTACGTTTAGAATGTTGCATAAAGTCTCTCATTTCTTTAACAATTCACTCATCCAGTGGGGCTCTGGGTGTACTCACTGTCAAAGTCTTAGGCCGAACCACTGGTTCCATATCACTTTCCACCCTGGCAACTGTCTGATGCATCAGGGAAAAAGGCAACAGCTTCTTTTCGGGGTAACTCAAGCTCCAGGCTTCCCCCAGCCTCTTCAACCCTTTCCTGTTGAGTCTGGTTTGGCTGTGCTGCAAGGCTTCTTCCCACATTCCTCATCTTGGCTTCCTCTTTTCTCTTCTCATTTCAGCAAGACGTACCAATCACACCACTCCCACCAATTGTTATGCGGTGAAACAGCAGGCCAGGTGAAAAAAAGAATAAAAAGGTGATTCAGCCAGTATCCAGGAAGGATATTTTCCAGTTTTCTTTATTTCGAATAGTAACAGTTGACCAGTTTTTTAGCAGACCACGTGTAGCACTGCTCTCCAAGTTGTCCGGCGCGCAGTGACTTCCTCATTCCTCTTTTAAAGGGAGTTCACTTGAGCTTCAGGCCAATCAGGTCCAAGTTGCAATTGGCCATTTCCAGGTGGTTGCAATTACTTTTGCTTGAAAAAATTATTGTCTACCAGACGTATTAAGAACCACACACTGATATCACATGGTAACAATTTTGGATGGAGAGAAATGTGCACCTTTCTCCCATCCAAAAGCAACAAACTCCCCCACCCCCCAGATTTTTTAATATGCGTCATCATGACAGTCTCCTGACACTGCCACTCTTTTGGGCCTCCCAAACGTGTCTGTCAAAAAGTGCTCCTCTCTGTGAGGATTCTCTCATTTTGTACTGTATAAATCTATCACAGTCTCTTTCTTCCATCAGGTGACCATTCACCGCCTCACTGCCCCAACGAGCAGACCACCCACCGCACACCATCCAACCAGGTGACTACGTGCTGGTGAAGAACTTCAGATGCAAAAAACTGGAGACATCGACGCTGGTTCGGGCCATTCCAAGTGCTGCTCATCACCCACACCGCCGTGAAGGTCGCTGCGAGGGCCACGCCTCCCACTGCAAAAGAGTGACAAGGGACCTCGCTTCAAGTCCCACGGCTGGGGGCCATGCCACCAACAACAGAGTGAGGTGAAATCAGCGCTCCTCTGCTTCACGTGGTGTGCCAAGTCAAAATGGGCAATCCTGCATAAATAAAAAAATAAAAGCGACTTGAATATTTTACACCTTTTCAAACTGTGGTCATAATTTGTAGATACAGGAAAGCACGTGAAAGATAAGGACAGTGCAGATGACCATATTAGGAGTCAGTAAGTCATACAATGAGGTGATGACATCAGATTCAGAGCCATTGAATGGGACTCTCCCACTTGACACACTTTTTGGAAGGTATGGTGAATTGTTTGCTGGCCAAAAAAGAGAGTCTAAAAATAAATAGCGATTCGGTGTTGCGACAAAGTTTGTCCGAAAGGCATACTGTGGTTCGGCCAGCCTCCACGTGCAAAGGGTGAAGTCAAACAAGTTGCCACAACGCTTGTCAATACTGAGCATCTGAGCATTGAAGAAACATTATTTTTACCATTTACTTTTTTGGTCTATTAGGCGCAGAAGCATGAGCTTGCAGCTGCGCTGGTTGGAAACAGCAAGCGTGGCCATGGCCACTCCGTGGAGTATCCCTCCAAGAGGCGCTAGCGTTCAGTGGAGGAGTCTGTCATGCACAACTTCAGCCAGGACATGGCAGAGAAGATTGTCACAAGGTGAGGAAAGATGAAATAAAACAATAATGATGTCCCTTTAATTTTCTCTCAGGTTTCAGTTTAATATGTTTCCATTTAAAATGAACAAAAACGTATTTCTAATGCTGCTAATTTAAGTCGTATTTGTTTAATAGCAGATTTATGAAATTGTTCTCAAAAAACAATTCCCAGGTGGTTTGTGGAGACACTTTCCCCCCTCAGACTTTGTGAAGACCCCTACACAAGGGAGATGATTGTCTACCTCAGTCCTCAGTTCCACTTCATGTCCAGGAGGACCCTCGGGAGGCAACTAGCTGAGCTGATGGATCAGGCCAAGCTGCAACTCGACAACCTGCTGCAGAAGCAGGCGTGAGTGGGAACCACTGCTGACAGTTGGTCGGTGTGCAGCAACCCTGGCAATGCGGGGAGCTGAAGGGAGAGAAATTAAAACAAATATTGTTCTATTGATTTGAATGATATCACTTAGCACCTCATGTTTTTCCAGGTCAGCCAGGCAAAAAAGCCCCTGGGATAAGTCATCCACGCTATCCACCAGGAGTTTGGCATTGTCAGTAAAGTGGTCGCTACCACCACAGACAATAGCACAAACCATGTCGCGGCTTTCGATGCATTCGGCGAGCAGGAGGGTAAGGTTGCTCAGGAGGAGGACGAGGAAGTGTTTATGGCACAGCTTTGCGATGTCCAAAGGACAGCTTGCCGCCGAGGACATTGACGCCAATCTCCGTATCACTCTGCCACCTTGCCGCCGCTGCTGGTAAGAAATAGCAGAATTTGAGGATTTAGAATCAAGTATCAAGTATCAAGTACAACTTTATTGTCAAATGTGCATACAGCACAGATGAAATTTCCTCCCTCTTAAACAGACAACAAGAGGAGCCGTTGCGGGTGCCCGCGCCGCCATCGAACGAACACTTAACATAAAATGACAAAATAATACAACACAACACATAAAACAGACAGTTGTGCCATCTTAACCACTTTTCCTCCATTCATTTTGTTGTTTGAAGCAGTAATCGATGAAAGAGGAGTGAATCAAAGTGTCCTTTTCACCAGGTGGCTCAAAGGCGTCATGCTGAAATGTGCACACGTCTGCTACAAGCTAAGCTTGAAAGCAACATGAAGCTGTAGCATCCATTAACGAAAAAGAGAGATTGGCTCTCTTCTCCTGTCCCATGTAAATCCGCTTCAATTTCAAGCCGCGAATCCCAGTTCCACATGCGCATCGGCACTCTGCGCTGACGCTCCTTTCTTCTTATCGTTGGCTCCTCAAGCCATGTATCCATCCAGCCGCAGACTGTCCATCAGCACCGACCTTTTCGCTGAACAAAGAGGGGCTGTGAAAATGCTGCCTATTTTAGGCGCAAGACACAAGCACAAGCTGTCCAGCAACGGCAGTCAAATGGCGCTTCAAATTTACATTTTAAAGCGAATTGCCACTTCATCAAGAACACTCAAATGAAGATGGCAAACGTTGTCTATACTAACAAATTGATGTTATAATGTTTATTTTATTCCAGCGTGCATACCATGAATCTCATGGTGACGGCTGACCTCAGCGAAGTAATGGGCTGGAGCAGCGGGAACACTCCGTGGCGCAAGGCACTCGCCGGAGCCCTATTGCTGCCAATCAGATCAAGGCGGCCATCAAGTGGAAGCTAATTACTCCTGCTGTCGTTAGTTCAGGTATTATCCAAGCTATGAATTATATTAATTCTCTTAAGGTTTTGAATTTGAATTTCTGTATTTATTTTTTTTGATGTGCATTATCTCTGTAGTTGGAGCTCCGACTTCAACAGTGTGAATGCGCTGCTAGAGGTGATGTCTGTGCCTGAGCACATGGGGGCAATCAACAACATAATTATTCAACAGCCCTTGGGCGAGGCAGCAGCGGTGTTTGTCAATCAAGACGTCACGTTATGAAAAAAATATAGTATTCATTGAATTCATGGACGATGGGCAAAGGTCATGTTATGGTGTTATTCCTCTCTGTCAGTTGGATTTGAAAGAAACAAATAATGTAGAATGTTGTTGGCGGTATTTCCTGCTCACTGTGTTTACAATCACCTTTAGTGTCCCTCACCCCCACCACTTTTAGGGTGCCCCTCCATAGGACTTGTTTAACATCAAAAGAACAACTGTTATCTCAAGTATCTGTGTTGCAGCTATTGAGGGACTGCGCCTTACTATGAGTGCTATCGATCCCAGTCTCTTTCCTGAACATCTGTTCGCAGACTTGGTTGATTAACGGCCCCCAAGTGTCTTCTGTTGTCCCCCGCACCTTGGGTAAGTCCCTGGTTGCTGTTAAGCCCCCCTGGGAAGACCTCTTATCTCAGGATGTATGCACAGCGGGGGTCTGGAACTTGCCCACACACCAAATGGTGGGTAGTGGTGGTCTGGTCTCACCTCACCACTTCCAACTTCTTCCAGCCACACCGGGTCTGATGACATGTTACTTTCTTTGTTTCCGGGATTTGCATGAGAGGCGCACCTCCCCGCCTCTCATTATCATATTGTCTCTATATAATCTCATGAATGTGTTTGTCCTATGATTCCTGATTCAAATCTGGACCCCTCAGGAGCCCGAATCGATTCGTAAACTGCAGTAAATAAATTAAAACCCTTCGAAGGAACTGTTCATCGCCTCCAGCCTTTATTTGGATTACCAATATTCTCCTCATCCGAAATTCAACGAACACGCGGGGTGAGTAGGCCGCTCGTCCCCCAACAGTCACAAAGCGAACAAGTTCCGGTCAAAACAGCCAATTTTGGCCGCTATGTGGATTAGTCGCTCGCGCGTCTAGTTTGCTTTTGAAATTCTCAGGGCCTGACAGAGTACAGGGTTGTCATGAAGCCTGTGGCGGACACACTGAACAGCCTGGGGGGGGAGGACAATGCCTACATGGGCCTTCTCCTCCCAATGCACCTGGTCTTGAAGAGGTGGGTGCTGCTCCTGCAGCAGACGGGTGAGCTGCAGTATGCAGAGCCCCTGATCCAGGCCCTTCTCAGAAGCTTTGACAAAAGGTGTGTGTAACAGTGATCCTTCGCTATATTGCGCTTCATTTATTGTGGTTTTTGTCCAAAGTACTGTATTCAGAAAAAAAATGCAGAATAACTCCGACGTTTTGTACATGGCTATATGCATGATTCGTTCCTGGCGTGACATCGACCAATGACAGCACAAGTGGATTTATTTATGATTGGCTCTGCATCTTCACATCCCCGCCCAGCACCTTCCTTTGTGTCTCCTGGTTTACTCTCTGGTCAGTAGCTCATCAAGTGGTTGCCGCTCTGATCAGTGTCTCATCACATTGTTGCGTTTGCTACGACATCGGCTGCGTTAGCTGGAGGCTAACGGTGGCTACACTGTCAGAGTGGCGTAAAGTGCTCGGAACACAAGTCTCTTTGTCTCTCTCAAAAGGCAATGCTGATGAATATTAATTACTGGATAAGGTTTTACAATTAAAGATGTAAGTACAGTGAAAGTCCTCCACAACGAAACCTACATGGGCCAAAATACCCCCTAGTGTGAAAGAATCTTCATGCATGAACACAATTCCCATTCTCCTACCCCCCATACAACAACAAAAAACCCCTGTTACGTTATACGAAATCTTTTTCTCTGCTCTTGCCTCCCGAAGAGATTTACTACAAAGAAGTCTAATCCAAGAGCGACCTCTACTGCTTTGTTCGGAATCGGCAACAGCAACCACTCCTGAACGCAACATACTCATAGCTGCTCGGCCATTGGCTTACCGTGCATCATCCTGGCCTCCGATTGGCCAAGAGGGACCTCACTATCTATGTGTGTAGATACTGTAGCTAGATCCATGGAAGATAGAGAGGAATGCATCCGTTTAGCTGCTCAGAGTACATTGTGGATAGACGGACAGTCAAATAAACGAACGTTTCCTGGAATGCTTTGTTATCATGCTAAAAACCTTATGCTAACTGGAGAGCTTATTAGAGAGAAGGAAATTTCCATCGCGCTAACTATGGCCATCGAGAACTACGATGCGTCCCGTGGCTGGCTTTAAAAGTTCATTGCATGACATCAGTTGAGCAACAGTGTCTTGGGTGGCAATTGAGGGGAGGTCGAGTTAGAGACAGTGAGATGGTGGAAAGAAAAGCCACCGGGTCCAGGAAGTATTTGTTATTGTTAGATTCAGACGCAGAATGAACGTTGCATTGCTAAAATGGCTACAAAACGGACCTTTGGATGTCAAGCAGCTAAGACAAGAAGCGCTCTGACGCTGGAAGAGAGGGGGAAAGTGATCAAAATGAAAGACGGAGGAAGCAAAAGAAAATACATTATCCAAGAAATTGATGTAAGTGAAAGTGAATGCTGGTCATAAATGTCACAATTTCGTTCCCTTTTTTTCTACACTGACTATATGAAATGTCAAATAAGTGTGTGCTCATCCTTATGCACTATTGGAATAAAAATAAAGAGTACACATACGTTTGTGTATGTGCGTGTACATATACGTTTGTGTGTGTGTGTGTGTGTGTGTGTGTGTGTGTGTGTTTACATCTGAGGTCAAATTTGCTACACCCCCTACTGTGAAAAATTTCTTGCTGCAAACATGATTTCGTTGTAGAGGAGTTTCACTGTAAATATGTGTACTGCTGTCGTCTTTGTCTCAAATATGTAAAGAATAATTACTGTTTACATATCTAAGGCCACGGTGCGGGAGCGGCAACGGGAAGCCAAGGTCCAGGCTGCCGAGATGAGCTCCCAGGACCGGGTTTTCCAGTACGGGTTCATTTTTTTCAACTTCAAAAATCACCGACCAGCATGGGATAGCCCAAAATGTGGACACCATGGACAAGTTGCTGAAGGCCAGCATCCAAGATTGGAAGCCCAAGCAGGTATGAGTGTGAGCGTGGATGGTTGTTCGTCTCTGTGTGCCCTGCGATTGGCTGGCAACCAATTCAGGGTGTCCCCCGCCTACTGCCTGAAGACAGCTGGGATAGGCTCCGGCACCCCCCGCGACCCTAGTGAGGATAAAGCGGTTCGGAAAATGGATGGATGGATGGAATACCCCGCTCCCTAGCTCTGCTGCTGTGGAAAGGGGTTTTTCAACAGCCAGCGACATCCTCCGGCCAAAGAGGACTGCCCTGGGAAGTTCCCAGCTTTGACAAGCTGGTCTTCCTCAAAGGGAACATGTCCCTATTGGGGTACTCCGTTCAGAAGGGGCAATTTGAGGAGGAGAAGCACCGGGGCCCCGAACAAGAAAAAGAATACATAGAAAAGTATTTTTTGGGCTGAAGGTGACCACACTGTTTCACAATAAATGTGTGCTCGCCTGTGGTAGAGGTGGGGTTTTTTTTTTTTTTTTTTTACTGCCGATCATAAAATATTGGTGACTCGAATTGGGATTTGAGTGAGCGTGGAAACGCATGCATAGAATTCAAATATTTGAACTCCCGGAGCAGAATGAAATCTTGCGTGTGTTGGCCCTTTAACTGAGAGTTAAGCACTGCTCACTGTGTAAGACTGTGTGTTGAAAAATATTTGATTGTTAAAATATTTAAATACAAGAACTACAGTCAAACCTCGGTTTTCGTACTTAATCCGTTCCAGAAGACTGTTCGGAAACCGAATTGTTCGGAAACCGAAACCATTTTTCCCATTGAAATCAATGTAGAATGTTTTAATCCGTTCCAAGTCAAGAAAGCAACTTTTTAAAACCACTTATTTTTACAACTTCACACCATAAACTGTACAATTGTAATGGGAGATGACCAATTTTAACATTAACATAGTAACATAAAAATTGAAGGAACATCTCTCTCTCTATCTGTCGTGGGGCGTGCGCCTCTCCCAGCTGTCAGCAGGCTGCAGTAGGCGGGCCATTTCGGCATCCCGAACTCCTTCGCCAACACAGACACATGCACACCTGACTCATATTTTGCGATTAAATCTTTCTTAAATTCTATAGTTTTGCACACTATTTTCCTCTTTTCTTCACCAGGTTCACCATTTCCACTTGCTTTCTTTGGTGCCATGATTAGGGGCTGATACACGATGCAAAAATAACAGTCCAATATTACGTAGTTCTCACCAAACATGTCTGCTTTTTTAAAAAAAACATTCTTAATCGAACAATACAAACTCGTCTGCTCACAAGCTGTTTCTGTACGATTATTGCATAATAATGAGACACCGGACACCAGAGTGTTCATTATGTGCGGCTGCAAACAAACGCACGCCCCCCCCCCCGTGCTGCCAGGGCAAACCATTATGAAAAGAGGGGGATTTCACTAGTCCTAACAGAAGCGTCTCACCAAACACGTCTGCTTTTTTTTATTGAACAATACAAAAACGTCTGCTCACAATGGTCGCTTCCTGTGTAGCGACGAGACACAAGGGAGCGCCGCGACACGAGGGAGCGTCACTTCACTCCTCCAAAGCACCATAAACTTTGCCGACTTTGCTACCTCCTCTCGGCTTCGCTACCTCGCGAAGCTACACGAGTTAGCGTTGCTGCACGAGGTTGCGAAGCCGAGAGGAGTGAAGTGACGCATTCAAGTGCGCTCAGTTAGTCCGAGAACCGAAATTTGTTCGTCATCCGAGGCATAAAAAACTCGAAATTTTAGTTCGAAAACCGAATTGTACGAGAACCGAGATGTCCGAAAACCGAGGTTTGACTGTATTTGACATTTACACAATTACTTTACCACCTAAAATAATCGTAAAACAACATTTTATGTAACAATAAGAGTAATATTTACCCCAGAAGCTTACAATGCGTCTGAAAGTTTTATCCTCCGTTTTTGTCGCTGCTTGGCTCGAAATGCATCATGATTGGCAGCCCGAAGTCCACGTGTCTGTCGGACGTGCTGTCATTGGTCTACAATACATTACGAAACAGAGCACGTTGGATGAATAATTACAAGCCCTTTGTGTATCTATTCCATATTGCCCCCCGAGTTCACTCGTGAGCTCGTTTTGAAGCTTACTAGTGAACATGTATAGGGGTGTTCACACGGCACACATTTGCTCTGGTGCTGCACCGATGTATTTTGTTGCAATATATCTTACACCGGAGCAAATTTTGTCGAGCGGTCACACGTACAAAGCTGCTGAGCGTGTTAACTCCGGCGTAGCGCCAGTGCAGTCCCACTTGCGGTCACACAGCAGTTTCTGCAGCGGAGCAAAACGATAGAAAACAAAAAGAGCTGTCGTGTTGGTTCTTTTTAAAACATACACAACTCAAGCAACTGCTGTACAGGCACGTCCTTCTCCGTCTCCGTCTTCTGCTCGAAAGGCGTTCATGACCGCCCCCGAAAACGTAAATCAACGATGACAACACTCAGAAAAGCAAACATATAATGCGCCAAACAGAAAATCAAGAGAGTAAATCACAAAATAAATTCTATGGGGGGGGGTTGTGAACACACAACAGAGGAACAAACTACACAAACAACTCCAAGACAGTCCAGTCTCCTACAAAAGGAAAGATGATTTTTGGGGACTATCCCCCCCGTTCTAGTTCATTCATTCATTCATTCATTCATCTTCCGAACCGCTTTATCCTCACTAGGGTCGCGGGGGCTGCTGGAGCCTATCCCAGCTGTCCTCGGGCAGTAGGCGGGGGACACCACTGAATCGGTTGCCAGCCAATCGCAGGGCACACAGAAACGAACAACCATGCACGCCCACACTCACACCTAGGGACAATTTAGAGTGTTCAATCAGCCTGCCATGTGGGAGGAAACCAGAGGACCCGGAGAAAACCCACGCAGGCCCGGGGAGAACATGCAAACTCCACACAGGGAGGCCGGCGCTGGAATTGAACCCAGTACCTCTGCACTGTGAGGTTGACGTGCTAACCACTGGACTATCGGGCCGCCCCCCGTTCTAGTTGAGATGGTATAACCCAAGAGGCAAGATGCCGCCTGCTACTGTTATTGCCAGTTGCCATTCTTCTGTTATTGCCAGCCATCATGTCTTGTGTCGTTTTTAGACAAACAGATGACGGAAGTACAACAAAGCACGAAAGCAACGCATTCTGCCGTACTGTATTTTCCGCACTATTGGGCGAACCAAAAAGTCTAACATTTTCTTAAAAGCTCACCGAGCGCCTTAAAATCTGGCGCATCTTTTGTATGGTCATTACGGTAATACGTCGACTCCAAGAAGGCTCCTTCCTGGAGACATGCTTCCAATGTTATAACTTGCTGTTGGTTCAGTGAACTGTGTCGCTGCTTTATTAAATAAGTATGTGTTGCAGCTCCGAAAAAAGGAGAGCTGTGGTGTTAATTTTTTAAAACAGTCTCAACAAATACAGGTACGTCTTTGTCTATTTCCGTGCTTTCTTTGTTCGACTTGAGAGGCGTTCAAGACCGCCACCAAAAAACGTAAACTAGCAATTACTTCAATGAAATTACAAAAATTGAAAATAATACATCAAAACCGAAAAGCAAGCGAGGATATAACAAAATTAATTATATTGCCCCCCCCCCTACAGAATTTATATTGTGATTTCATCATTTGTGAATACACAGCAAAGGAATGAATAATTACGACTGACATTTTGTTGCGTTATTTTGACTTCAACATGGCGCCGCGAGAGTGGCTGCCATTCCAGCAGCTCCTATTTATTTTGTTCTTCGACTTCTTCCTCTCATAACTTTGCTGCTGTGAAGTGGGAATTTTTCCATTGTGAGATTCTTAAAGGTTTTCTTATTTTATCTTATCTGATTGTACTCTTGGAGCTACGACAAAGGAAATGCCATTGGGGTTTTCGAGGCGGTCATGAACCCCTCTGGAGTTGACCGGAAGAAAAGAAGGGAAGAATAAGAATAAGAATAAGAAAACCTTTATTTGTCCCGCACTGGGGAAATTTGCAATCTTCAACAGCAGAATTGGAGGGGGAAGGGGGGTGGGGTAAAAAGAAAAACAAAGTATTGCATGCACAAATAAATGTTCCAGAACAAAATAGAGCTGTACACAGTACAGAATGCAAGATAAAAAATACAAAATACAAAATATAAGGTTGCTGTGCTATTTACAATGTATGGATGGCTTGAGTCCGTTTTTTTTCTTTCATGTGTGTTTATTGAGCAGCCTGACAGCAGACGGTAAGAATGAGCGGCGATATCGCTCCTTCTTGCAGCGTGGGTGTAGTAGTCTCTGGCTGAAGGAGCTGCCCAGTGCTGTCAGGGTGGGCTGGAGGGGGTGGGAGGGACTGTCCATCATAGCTTTTAGTTTTGATAGCATCCTCCTGCTGCCCACCTCCTCCACAGTGTCCAGGGAGCAGCCCAGGACAGAACTGGCCCTCCTGACCAGTCGCTCCAGTCTGTTTCTGTCCCGGGCCGAGATGCTGCCTGACCAGCAGACAATGCCATAATGGATGGCCGAGGCCACCACAGAGTCATAGAAGGTCTTAAGGAGAGACCCCTGAACCCCAAAAGACCTTAGTTTCCTGAGTAGGAAGAGGCGGCTCTGTCCCTTCCTGATCAGGGCGTCTGAGTTGGTTGACCAGTCAAGTTTATTGTTGAGATGAACACCCAGGTACTTGTAGGAGGTCACCCTCTCTATGTCCGTACCCTTGATGTTCATCGGTGCAGGTGATGACTGTTTCCTGCAGAAATCCACCACCAGCTCCTTAGTTTTTCCAGGATTGATCTGGAGGTGATTCTGCTGGCACCAGTCCACGAAGTCCCCCGTCAGTCTCTTGTACTCCCGATCATCTCCCTCTGTAATGAGGCCGACAATCGCAGAGTCGTCAGAGAACTTTTGAAGGTGGCAGGTTGAAGTGGTGTATCTGAAGTCCGAGGTGTAGAGGGTGAACAGGAATGGAGCCAGGACAGTCCCCTGCGGCGCCCCAGTGCTGCAGAGAAGCCTGTCCGACTCACAGCCCTGTACCCTCACATACTGTGGTCGGTTTGTGAGGTAATCCGTAATCCATGATGTGAGGTGGTGCTCCACTCCGGCGTGCTGCAGTTTATCCTCCAGTAGGTTGGGCTGGATGGTGTTGAAGGCACTGGAGAAATCAAAGAACATGATCCTCACAGTGCTCCCAGCATTCTCCAGGTGTAACAGCGCCGAGTGGAGGAGATAGATGATGGCGTCCTCCACACCGATGCCGGGCTCGTAGGCAAACTGCAGTGGGTCCAGTGATGAGCTCACCAGCGGTCGCAGGTAGGCGAGGACAAGTCTCTCCAGCGTCTTCATCAGGTGAGACGTCAGCGCCACCGGTCTGTAGCTGTTGAGCTCCTTCGGATGGGGGGTCTTGGGCACTGGGACCAGGCACGAAGTTTTCCACAGCTGTGGAACTCTGCCCAGCTTCAGGCTCAGGCTGAACATGAGCTGGACAATGTCACACAACTGGTCAGAGCAGGTCCTGAGGAGCCGGGAACTGATGTTGTCCGGACCTGCTGCCTTCCTCACCTTTATCCTCCTCAGTTGGTTCCTCACCTGCGCTGTCGTAACAGACAGGCATGAACCAGGAGACAGACTTGGGTTTGGGGGTGTAGTGTCGGTTGAGAGGCCAGGTGATCGTTGTTGGAAGCTGGTCGTAGGAGGAGGGGAGGGAGGTGAAGTCCACAGTGGGAGTGGGTGCAGCTGCAGGGGGTGCTGGTGGTGGTGGGGGGGAAGGAGAGACGTCTGGTCAAACCGGTTGAAAAACCGGTTTAGATCATCCGCCCAATCCTTGTCCCTCACAGTCTCTGTCCTTGGGCTTTTGTGGCCTGAGATTGTTTTCAGGCCCCTCCAGACACCAGTAACATTACTGGCCTGTAGCTGATCCTCCATTTTTAACCTGTAGGCCTTTTTCCCCTCCCTGATGCTTCTCCTCAGTTGGATCTGCACGGCCTTCAGCTCCTCTCTGTTTCTCGACACAAAAGCCCTCTTCTTCTCCTTCAGAAGGGCCTTTATGTCGGGAGTAATCCATGGTTAGTTGTTCGAAAAACACCGTACAGTCCTGGTTGGTACGGTGTTTTGCTCACAAAAGTTAATATAGTCCGTGATGGCGTCAGTAAGTGAATCAATATCCTCCCCATGAATCTCACTGAAGAGCTCCCACCTGGTTGAGTTGAAGCAGTCCCTCAGAGCCTCTTCGGCCTCTGTGGACCATCTCCTGACCATGCGGGTCACAGCTGGCTGCCTGTGCACCAGGGGTTTGTACACAGGCTGGAGATACACCATGTTGTGGTCCGCTCTTCCAAGAGGGGGCAGGGGATAGGGTGTGTATGCCTCCTTGGTGTTGGCAAAAAACAAGTCCAAAATCTTATTGTCTCTGGTGGTGCAGGATACGTACTGAGTGAAGGTTGGTAGGGAGGACGACAGAGAGACATGGTTGAAGTCCCCAGAGATGATCAGCAGGGCGTTGGGGGACTGTGTTTGCAGCCTGTTCACGACAGTCATCAGGGCATCACATGCTGCATCACCATTGGCCGACGGGGGGATGTACACCGTCACAGCTATGACGTGTGAAAATTCCCGTGGGAGATAGTAGGGCCTGAGGCTAATGGCTAGCAGCTCAATGTCCCGACTGCAGAGTTTCTCTTTGATGGTGATGTGCACTGAGGGGAGTAGCTGGAAAAGGTGGTGGGCAGGGTGTGGTGGATCCAGTAGGATTTTCCGTGCCCTTGTTTTGATTCTTGCAGTGTGTAAGTCCTCAGGAGTGGGTAGGGCGGTGCCAATGATTTTTTCCGCCGTCCTAACCTATCCGTTGAAGTCGGATTTTGTCCTTTTTTGTGGTGGCCCCAAACCAAACCGTGATGGAAGAACACAGGATTGATTCGATGACTGCCGTGTAGAACTGACGTAGCACCTCCTGTGGCAGGCCATGCTTCCTCAGCAGCCTCAGGAAGTACATCCACTGCTGGGTCCTTTTCAGGATGGCGATGGTGTTGACCTCCCACTTGGGAGACTGTGATTCCAGGAACTTGAAGGTCTCAACGGTTGACACAGGGCAGTTGGATAGTGTGAGGGGCAACTGTGGTGAAGGATGTTTCCTGAAGTCCACGATCATCTCTACAGTCTTGAGCGTGTTCAGCCCGAGATTGTGTCGGTTGCACCAGAGCTCCAACTGCTCCACTTGTTGTCGGTACACAGACTCGTCGCCGTCTTTGATGAGGCCGATGACCGTGGTGTCGTCTGCGAACTTTATGAATTTGACAACTGGACTTGTTGAGGTGCAATCGTTTGTGTAGAGAAGAGCAGTGGAGAGAGGACGCATCCCTGTGGGGCTCCAGTGCTAGTGGTGCGTGTTGATTATGTTGTTCTTCCCAGTCTCACCTGTTGTGTCCGTCCCGTCAGGAAGCTGAGGATCCACTGGCAGATCATAGGGGACACACCGAGCTGGAGAAGTTTGGGGGTGAGGAGTTCCGGGATGATGGTGTTGAACGCAGAGCTGAAATCCACAAACAGGATTCTTGCGTAGGTCCCTGTGCTGTCGAGGTGCTCGAGGATGTAGTGCAGACCTATGTTGACTGCGTCCTCCACAGACCTGTTTGCCCGGTAGGCAAACTGAAGAGGGTCCAGCAGGGGTCCGGTGACGTTCTTTAGGTGGTTCAGCACAAGGCGTTCAAAGGACTTCATGACCACAGACGTCAGAGCGACAGGCCTATAGTCGTTCAGTTCGGATGTTGCCGATTTCTTGGGAACTGGGATGATGGTAGACCGTTTGAAGCAGGATGGGACCTCACACAGCTCCAGGGATCTGTTGAAGATTTGTGTGAAGACCGGAGCCAGCTGGTCAGCGCAGACTTTCAGGCAGGAGGGGGACACTTTGTCTTATGCTGCTTGAAGAGCCGTCTCACGTCCTGTTCGTGGATCTGTAGGGGAGAAAATGAGGGTGGGCTGTGGGGGGATAGATAGAGTAGTTTCTGGTAGAGGTGGATGTAGGTGGGAAATGGGGGTGTCCTTTTCAAATCGGCAGAAAAACATGTTTGGCGATTAGGGATGGCATTCTATAGCATTCTATAGTTTGTGATTGCTTTCAGGCCATTCCACACAGATGCAGAGTCGTTAGCAGAGAACTGGTTTTTCAGCCTCTCTGCATATCTTCTCTTAGCGATGTTAATTTCCTTTGTCAATTGGTTTCGGGCGTGTTTGTACAGTGCCCGATCTCCACTTCTAAATGCGGCCTCTTTCTCTTTCCTGAGTTGCCTGAGTTTGGGAGTGAACCATGGCTTTTTGATGGGGTGGAAGGACTTCGTTGGTACACACATGTCCTCACAGAAACTGATGTATGATGTTACAGTGTCTGTGTATTCATCCAGTGTGCCCGTTGAAGTTTCAAAGACGCCCCAATCAGTGCAGTCCAAGCATTCTTGTAGAGCTAGCTTTGCTTCATCTGTCCATTTCTTCACAGTCTTAACAACCGGTTTAACAGATTTGAGTTTCTGTCTGTATGTAGGTATTAAGTGTATTAAATTGTGGTCAGAAAGACCGAATGCTGTGCGGGCGATCGATCGGTATGAATTTTTGATTGTTGTATAGCAGTGGCCTAGAATGTTGCCTTCTCTGGTGAAACAGTCGATGTGCTGCTTATATCTGGGAAGTTCACGGTTAAGATGTGCTCTATTAAAATCGCCCAAAATGATCAGAGGTGACTCTGGGTATTTTAGTTCGAGTTTGTTTACTTGTTCAGCTAGCGTTTGTATCGCCGTGTTAGCGTTAGCTTGTGGCGCAATGTAAACACCGACTCGTAAAAAGGAGGTGAACTCACATGGCGAGTAGAATGGCTTGCAGTTCAAAGCCAGCAACTCTAGGTCCGGGCTGCAGTGTGCGTCGAGCTTCGTGACATCAGTGCACCATTCTTCGTTGATATAGAAGCAAATCCCACCACCTTTCGATTTCCCTGATAGCTCTATGTCGCGGTCGGCTCGGAGTAGGCGGAAGCCGGGTAGATGTGGCGCGGAATCTGGGTGGCGGTCACTGAGCCAGGTTTCAGTGAAGCAAAGCGCAGCAGAAAATGCAAAGGTTTGTTGGTCTTTGTGAGGAGAAGTTCATCCATCTTGTTTGGCAGAGATCGTATATTAGCAAGATGGATCGATGGGAGCGGGGTTCGAAATCCACGCTGCCGGAGCTTGACTAACACGCCGGCTCGCTTCCCCCTCCTCCGACGGCGTTTCCATGCTCCGTACAGCGCAGCCGCTCCACTCGCAATTAGCTCTGAAAAACCTTGTGGATTTTCGTGTGCTGGTGAAAAAGGTCCGACCGAGCGTAGACTCCCCAATGCTAAGCAACTTTTCCCTCGTGTAAGTAAGCCGCTCAGGGTCGCCAAAAACGAAAGTGACAAAAACAGGGATAATACTAGGGAGCGTGGAACCGAGGCTGCCATACCTCTCGGCGCCTGATGACTTGGTTGACATGTAAGCCCATAAATGTGCGCTCTAGTTCACTAGTAAGATCATTTTGACGCTTACTTGTAAACATGTAAGGCCGTAGTGTGCCCACTTGTAGTGCTAGTGACATTACACTGTACTTGCATTACATGCAAATAAGGATCATTACGAAAGCATAAAACCGTATCCTATTGGCTGTCCGTTTCAAAATAGTATAATCCAACCAGTCAGGGCTCATGATTTTGGAAATTCTGTGCCCACTTAATTTTTTAGAACAACCATGGCGGACAGCGTCTTGAGACGTATTCGGCGAAGGTGCAGGGCAATAGAGAGTGCCTGTCGTCAAGGGTCTGCTGGTGAAAGTGAAGCACGCGCGATAAACATTTCAATTGCTAATTTAAGAAGAGTTACTGACCAGTTTAGCGCTGATGCAATTCAAAATTTGATTCAAAGTCTAACAGATCTCCGATCTGTCATCATTGTGGGACCCGCTCCTAATGATGGACGTGTTTGTTTCCATGTGGCACATCGTTTGCACACAGGTAAAATGGCTATGATTTTTTTGTCATTGCTTTTTTTTTTTGTATGTATTTTTCTTCGAACTACACATGGGTTTGACTGACGACCTGTGGTGACTTACCTTCAATCACCCTGTCAAACATTGTTTTATACCAGTAGTTTTCCTGCAGCTCAGTAGACTATCCTTGTGCTGCAAACATAACCAACGCAACATAAATTTACAAAAACATAACACATTTTAACATACAAAAGTAATTCCTGAATATATTTGTTACTTTCAAACACTCAAAATGTTCAGTGGCATCAGCGCTATACATACACATATATTTCGTATTTTTCACCCTCTATGGACAATAAAAGCGGTACTGTGCTATGATAAAAACATATATAGCAGCCAGGATGAGTGCCTCTGTGCTGTCCTTCAGGCCAGCCCTCTCTAGCCACTGATAGGACTTCTTGGGATCAGCCACTTCAGTTATGGTCCGGTGGCACATCCCGTGTAGGGGCTTGTCCTCCCATGATGGTCCCTCTTCCAGCACCTCATCCTCTGTTCCCCATT
Organism: Hippocampus abdominalis; assembly: GCA_018466805.1. Taxonomy (NCBI): domain Eukaryota; kingdom Metazoa; phylum Chordata; class Actinopteri; order Syngnathiformes; family Syngnathidae; genus Hippocampus; species Hippocampus abdominalis. Next base: position 362,758 of record CM031711.1, read on the forward strand.
GTCTGAGGCATTCTCTGAGTACGTCATCCGTTGGAGCCTTCTCCTTGATGTATTCATGGAGCTTGGATGTTTCATCCTGGACAGTGGCTCTCACACTCACTAGTCCCCGGCCTCCTTCCTTTCGGCTTGCGTACAGTCTCAGGGTGCTGGATTTGGGATGGAACCCTCCATGCATGGTTTGGAGCTTTCGGGTCTTAACATCCGTGGTCTGAATTTCTTCCTTTGGCCACCTGATTATTCCTGCAGGTTATCTGATCACTGGCAGGGCATAGCTGTTTATTGCCCGGGTCTTATTCTTGCCATTGAGCTGGCTTCTTAGGACTTGCCTCACTCGCTGGAGGTATTTGGCCATAGCCGCTTTCCTTGTTGCCAGTTCGAGGTTGCCATTGGCTTGTGGTATACCGAGGTACTTGTAGCTGTCCTCAATGTCTGCTATTGTTCCTTCTGGGAGTGAGACACCTTCAGTGTGGATGACCTTGCCTCTCTTAGTCACCATCCGACTACATTTCTCAAGCCCGAATGACATTCCGATGTCACTGCTGTAGATCCTGGTTGTGTGGATCAGGGAGTCTATGTCCCTTTCGCTCTTAGCATACAGCTTTATGTCATCCATGTAGAGGAGGTGACTGATCGTAGCTCCATTTCTGAGGCAGTATCCATAGCCTGTCTTGGCGATTACTTGGCTTAGGGGGTTCAGTCCTATGCAGAACATCAATGGGGAGAGTGCATCACCTTGGTATATGCCACATTTGATGGACACTTGGGTAAGTGGCTTGCCATTGGCTTCAAGTGTGGTTTTCCACATCCTCCTCGAGTTTGCAACAAAGGCTCTTAGGGTCCTGTTCACCTTATACAACTCCAAGCATTCAGTGATCCATGTATGTGGCATCGAGTCATAGGCTTTCTTGTAATCAATCCAGGCTGTGCACAGGTTGGTCTGTCGGGACCTGCAGTCTTGTGCGATTGTTCTGTCAACCAGGAGCTGATGTTTGGCTCCTCTGGTATCTCTACCAATACCCTTCTGTGCTTCGCTCATGTATTGATTCATGTGTCCACTTATCTTAGCCGCAATGATGCCTGACATGAGCTTCCATGTTGTGGAGAGACAGGTTATTGGCCGATAGTTGGATGGGACTGCACCCTTTGAGGGATCCTTCATGATCAGGATCGTTCGCCCTTCGGTTAGCCATCCTGGGTGAGTCCCATCCCTCAGCAACTGGTTCATTTGTGCTGCTAGGCGCTCATGGAGTGCTGTGAGTTTCTTTAGCCAGTAGGTGTGGACCATGTCAAGGCCTGGTGCTGTCCAGTTTTTCATATCTGAGACTCTTTCCTGTATGTCTGCCACTGTTATGGTAACTGGGTTCTGTTCAGGGAGGTTGTTGTGCTCCTCTCTCAGGGTCACCAGCCATTGTGCACTGCTGTTATGTGCAACCTCCTTCTCCCATATGCCTTTCCAGTACCTTTCAGTTTCCAGTCTTGGTGGGTCAGCTCTGCTGTTAGGACCCTGCCACTGAGTGTACACTTTCGCAGGTTGTGTTCAGAACAGCATGTTCATTCGTCTGGCCTCATTGTCTTTCGTGTACCGCTTTGGACCAGGCTGGAGCCTTTGTTTGGCAGTTTCGAATGCTTCGGGTATGGTCATCTGGATGTACCTCTCGGGTATCGGCCTTTTCATCACACCTCTCTGGACCTCCGTCAATTGACTCACATCTTTCCGAGCCGCCTTGATCTTCGCCTCCAACCGTCTTTTCCATGGTGGGTAACGTATGTCATGGCTCCCATGGTTGCTCATATAGCCAAGCATCTCGAGGATCACTGATGCTGAAGCGTATATCAGCTCATTGGTTTCCGTGATCCTTACGGTGGGGATCGCCCTCAGTGCTGCATTCACACTTTGCATGAGACTTTCAGGTGGTACTTCACATAGCCGTTGCAATCGGTTTCTAGGTTGCCCAGCTTTCATTCTCGCCATGATCTTAGCTTTCAGGTCAGTTGCTGCCTCGCTCAGCATTTCATTCATTGGGGCTGGCCTCCCAATCTCATCATCTGCATTCATTGGGGCTTGCCTCCCAATTTCTGGTATAACCTCCTCCTCTGATCTGGCAGCCTGGGGCCCTTCACCATGGAACCTGCGTTGTACCTCATCAATCTCAAGTTGTGACGGCAATTGCCGTTTGTGGATGTTGGAACACTGAGCTACTAGTTATTTCGTGGTCAACTGTGACTCTGGGTTTCGAAGTAACCATTTAGCCCTCATTCTCTGCATGTAACCCCTCTGATTAGGGTTGCTTGAGTAGTAGCATTCCAACAGAGCCATATTATCGCATCTCGCCCATCTCCGCTTTGTTCCAGTAGCCCATTTTTCATCAAGGTGCTCTGGTTCCCCAGCACCTGATGCAGACCTTGTTTGGCCGGGCCAAGATGCTGGAAGAGGGACCATCATGGGAGGAATAGCCCCTACATGGGATGTACCACCGGACCATAACTGAAGTGGCTGATCTCAAGAAGTCCTATCAGTGGCTCGAGAGGGCTGACCTGAAGGACAGCACAGAGGCACTCATCCTGGCTGCTCAGGAGCAGGCCCTGAGCACCAGAGCCATTGAGGCCCAGATATACCACACCAGACAAGACCCAAGGTGTAGGCTGTGCAAAGAGGCACCTGAGACGATCCAACACATAACTGCAGGGTGTAAGATGCTGGCAGGGAAAGCCTACATGGAACGCCATAACCAGGTGGCTGGCATAGTCTACCGTAACATCTGTGCGGAGTATGGACTCAAAACCCCAAGGTCAAAATGGGAAACACCTGCGAAGGTGGTAGAGAATGAACGAGCGAAGATCCTGTGGGACTTCCAGATCCAGACTGACAAGATGGTAATGGCGAACCAACCGGATATCGTGATCATAGATAAAGGGCAGAGGAAAGCCGTTGTAGTGGATGTAGCGGTCCCAAGTGATGGAAACATCAGAAAGAAGGAACACGAGAAACTCGAGAAATACCAAGGGCTCAGAGAGGAGCTGGAGAGAGCCTGGAAGGTAAAGGTGACAGTCGCGCCTGTGGTGGTCGGAGCACTCGGGGCAGTGACCCCCAAACTAGATGAGTGGTTTCAACAGATCCCGGGAACAACATCGGACATCTCAGTCCAGAAATGTGCAGTGCTGGGAACAGCAAGGATACTGCGCAGAACCCTCAAGCTTCCTGGCCTCTGGTAGAGGACCCGAGCTGAATGGGGGGACGGACACCACCCGAGGGTTGAGACGAAGATTTTTTTTTTTTTTAAATATATATATTCAGAATATTCTGATTGAACACAAACAAAAATGACATGAAGTTGCTTCACTGTCAGCTGTCATTCCACTGTGTGTTACTTATTTTTAAGTTTTTGCCATGTTATCATTTCAGTATATGCATCAATGTACAATCTGTACGTATTGGCCCAAAATATATAAATCTTTTTGTTTTGTGATAACACTATAACGTTCTGTACAATATTGTAAACAAAAATAATTTCAATTCCTTATTTGGATAGTTGCACATACAACACTGCTAATCACCAAAAGAACATCATATCTATAATGATGCATGTTGGTGGCAGTAGCTTTGGAGCTGTTTTCTTTAGCTGGAAATGGGACACTCCCAAAAAACAATCAGTGTTAGTGCAAAACCTTTGGGCTTGTGCTAGATCAAAATAAACAAACTAACAAACAAAAATCATGAAAATGCCCAGATAAAAGAGAGTGTGTACACTTCTCGATAAACGATGTATTTTTATTCCCCTTCACTAAAATGTGTTTGTATTTTTTTTCAGTTTAGTTGTACAGCAATGGGAAAATTTGAATTGTTTCTCTTGGTCTATTGTCTACTATCTATTATCTAACTATTATCTATCTTCTATTTTATATATTTACTATAATCCGGCATTTGAGCAAAGCTGTCTTCACGTTTCCGATAGACTGTACATACATACATACATACAGTACATACAGATTTTCAGGAACTGTAGTAAACGAATCGACCAAAAGATGGCAGAAGAGCCATCAAGAAGACCAAAAAGGCTATTTTGTACGTCGTCGTCCACTGACATTGTAAAATACTGCACATATAAATGACTTTCGATTTTTTGTTTGATATGTTCTGAGGTCTAATTGTCGATTTCATTTATCAAACCAAGATGGGATCAAATCTTGCGCAAGATAACGTTTTGTATGTCGTTTTGTCCTCACACGAGCATCATTTTTAATCAGAGGGGAAAAAATATTTTAAACTGTAGGTGCCTTGTAAACTAACACTGATTTAGAACGCAGTAATGATACTTTTTTGTTTTTTTTGGGCAATTTTGGACATAGTAGCGCCTGGCTGCACGTCAACTCGATTCTCCCAGGAGAGAGTCCGAGTGGTGAAGAGGCTCGTGACGTCACGTAAACAGCATACAAGCGTTTTGGGTGCGGAGACGCTTACTTTTCGCATCCGAGGGAGTATTTTGAAATCGCCTCTTTGATCGCCCCATCCTTTATTCTCATGTGTTTCAGAGAAACAGCAATCGGACTTTTTTTTTTCATAGAGGGAGGACAACACCATTGGCATTAAAAGACGGACTCATGAGGCTGGACATGATCGATATTCTTTCATAGAGAAGGTAATTTTATTTCTTTATAACTGGATTTGTTTTTCAACTAATTCCCAAATGGCACAGTGCTACTCAAGTTTGTAATTTTTTTTTTCTTAGTTCTATATTTTTGGAAAACTGTTCGTTGTGATGTTTCCATCAATCAGTCAGTGATTGTTTTTCACTGAAAAATAAAAAATCTGTGCGAAACACCAACATATGATCGGGCATATTCCGCCCACATTCGGAATCGAATGGCTGCATTTGTAGAATAATAAAAACATAGTTTTGTCTGTAATGTTTGTGCACAATTGTGTTGTTTTACGGCTGTCCTATACCTTAAATGCAAGGATGGCGGCACTTTTGCTTCTTCTAAAGTGCAGTCATTTTTTACTTTTCCTTCCTTCTTCTTCTTTTTTGTTTTTTATTTATTTATTTAATATAAACATTAAGCAGCTACTTAAAACTGTCATATAAACTACTGCACATCGCCTTTTAATTAAATTTTGCCAGAACAGTTGTCAGAAATCCAAATTACACGACACAATTAACCAGACCGGCCTGTTTTTTATTCCCGCCCAAAAAGTCTATAATTTGTCATCGAAAAGAATCTGCTTTGGCTAACGTTTTATCAGATTAAATATTCCCTCGCTCTCGTGTACAAGACGTAAAAGCTAAGGAATAAATAGTCGTGCTAATATATGTGATTGTGGTTATCAGAGTGATCAGCATTTGTTCACACTGCTGTGTAAGCTTTGTTTTGGTCGTCATGGCCAACCTTGTTGCATAAGAAAAAGAGTGGTGTCCCCAGCCCCAGGTGGAGTGTTCAAATATGTTCTTGTTACCCAAGTCTCTTGGGTAACAAGAACATGGCCCAAGTGTGATGGGTGATTCAGCACTATACATGTATGTCCATCCATCCATCCATTTTCCGAACCGCTTGATCCTCACTGGGGTCGCGGGGGGTGCTGGAGCCTATCCCAGCTGTCTTCGGGCAGTAGGCGGGGGACACCCTGAATCAGTTGCCAGCCAATCGCAGGGCACACAGAGACGAACAACCATCCACGCTCACACTCACACCTCGGGACAATTTAGGGCGTCCAATCAGCCTGCCATGCATGTTTTTGGAATGTGGGAGGAAACCGGAGCACCCGGAGAAAACCCACGCAGTCCCGGGGAGAACATGCAAACTCCACACAGGGAGGCCGGAGCTGGAATCGAACCTCTGTACTGTGAAGCCGACGTGCTAACCACTGGACTGCCGGGCCGCCCTATACATGTATGTTGTAATTTAAATCTGCTAGACCCCTAATTTGAATGTGCAGGCCCTCAATATTTAGGACACATTGTTTGGTTGGCTTTGTACATTGAGTGGAAGACGAGGATGGCCAGAAGAGTTTCTGCTTCAAAAACGAAAACCGATTGCAGTCATTTAAACATTTTACTGCTAAATAAACGTACCTGTATGTGGAAAGCCTACTGTATACACAAGTTATCATTTGTAGGGAAAGTTATTTGTTGTCACAGCTCGTTACGGATGAGGAACCAAATACAAAGAGGCAGTAAGTGGTCAAAAACAATTTAATCTTCAAACAACAAAAAGGTAAACAAGCTACTCAGAACTGTCAAAATATAAATGCAACGGAAACTGCAAAGAAACACAAGGGGAAACCACTTGACTCAGCTAGAAATGACTCGAGACGACAGAGACCACTAATTCGACCTCCAAAAACGAACCGACAAGGTCAACCCAAAACCAGGAAACTTAAATACAAGCAAGTGTACACAGCTAGTGTACACAAGAGACATGTATTGCTTTGAAGATATTGTGAACTTCGAGTCAAAACTGTAACAAGCTGAGGTGGGGCGGGAGGGGGGGGAAATAACTAAGGAACGACTTCTTATGAATCGCTTGAAAATATACTGGAGTTTCGAGGTGCAATGATTAATTGACAAATCGATGAACAAATGTATCCCTAACTATTTTTCATAGTCGATGAATCATTTGGATAACGTTTTTTTTTTTTTTTCAAATTGTCCAACGGCTCAGAATTTCAGCTTCTTGACAGTAAATGTTATTTGATTTCTGCGGTCCTCCTTGAACGAGGACTGATTATCTTTGGGTTAAAGCAAAATAAAACTCTGCTTTTATTTTGGAAAACCATGATCAACATTTTTGCCTATTTTTTGACAGTTACAGACCAAAAGAGTAATTGAATCATAATTATGTCACTTTGAATTAATGCGATGTTTTTGAATGGAAATGAAAACATGTTTTTAAAAAAATCTGATTTTGATTTATCAACTAAATCATCAATAGAGGGCGGCCCGGTAGCCCAGTGGTTAGCACGTCGGCTTCACAGTGCAGAGGTACCGGGTTCGATCCCAGCTCCGGCCTCCCTGTGTGGAGTTTGCATGTTCTCCCCGGGCTTGCGTGGGTTTTCTCCGGGTGCTCCGGTTTCCTCCCACATTCCAAAAAAAAACATGCATGACAGGCTGATTGATCACTCTAAAATTGTCCCTGGGTGTGAGTGTGAGCGTGGATGGTTGTTCGTCTCTGTGTGCCCTGCGATTGGCTGGCAACCAATTCAGGGTGTCCCCCGCCTACTGCCCGAAGACTGCTGGGATAGGCTCCA